>NC_047563.1:60690927-61290927 GCF_902806645.1 Magallana gigas
CAGTGCTGATCAGCTTATGTGCCATAAAAGCTAGACAAGCTCACTTTTGATCTCAGTCTCACTTTAACCAAACGATTATATAGTAAAAAGTGAGACTGGTATGAAAAGTGAGATCGTCTAACTTTATGGCCCAGGGTCCAGGATATAACACGGAATTCACAGTACAAGAGCGACATGAACGCAATGTTAGATGTTGTGTCTAACTGGTGTACGGAAATACCTCTTTCAAATCTAATGCATTATAGGTACACTGTATTAGCTTAAGCACAATAGAAATAACTATAGTTTTAGCTATATGGGAGATTGTAGAATTATTCAACATTATTGTGAAAATCATTTTCATACAAATTAAATTAATACAGTATTTCTTGATACCTTTGTTAGGCGTGCTCTCAGATGCATAATGTTAAATATAGAACATTCAAACACATGGAAATGATTCGTGGAGAAGTTGCACATATTTTGTCAACTAGATTCTGGTGAAGGATACAAACGATATTAATATTAAAGTAGACCTGTTTTCGTCTTCGACAAAAAAGAAGGGATTTTCGACAGCCCTTTATTTTTTTTTTATAGATTCTTAAAGCATTTCCCAAAATTGTGTATTAAAAAATTTGATCGCCATGGTATAAACAAATGGCAATACAAAACTCTCAAAAACTTTCAATGCCGAAAGAAAGATAACCCCAGAACTGTATGTGTTAATGTACTATTTAATATGAGGATGTAATTTTTCAAAAAATTATATTTGAAAGTAGTCATTTCGGTAAGCAGAAAAATTGGTATCCTTAGAGTTTCAATCATGGTCTTTAAATGGGCAAAGCGAGATAGCTCTTAAAATTTAATTTTGTAAATTAAGATAGAGTTGTCATTTTCAGGCACTTAAAACCCTTTCAGGAGTCATAATGTGGTCCCTCGGACAATATTTTTTCAACTGTACACTTCTAAACTATTAACCGAAAAAAGTGGAAATCGAATGAAAAATAAAATAAGCTAAAGCTAAAGGGTTGTTTAGAATATTCACCACTCTAGATCCCTTATCTTTTAAATTTTATTTTCAGAACCTTTTCTGCTCTGTGCATTAGGTCCCATATTATAATTATGAAATTTAAAAACATTTCCTTAAAAACTGATTGAGAAAACGTTAAATGCGTATATAATTTTCATCAACCCATAGAACCAGAAGTATTTAGCTTTTTTCAATGAAACTTGGGATATATATTAATTACAATCACCTTCATCTTAACAATATGATATACATAATATGTTTTTAGAATAATGGGTAAGGCATCTTGCCGCGTGTTAAGTTGAAAAAAATATATAGGAATTTTAAAAAGCAGTTATTTGTATATTGATTAGAAAGTCAACTGAAATGAAATTTCATTTTTCTTTATATTACCGATTAAAACTTTCAAATAGGGACCAAAAATCGATCAAAACTGTTTATTAGGTTAAGTCAAAGCGTAATTGCAGAAGGAGGGCAAAAGAAGTTGTTACCCGAGAAACACGGTCAACAATTTTATTTTCCTTTGACACGAACCCGCCATATTGAAAATATGACGCTGGTACGTCACTCAAAAGACGATAGAGAGGAAAAAACATGGTGCTGTGTGCGGCGCCTAACTGCAATATTCGATACAGACAGGGAGTATCCATGTTTTCTTCTCTCGATGACCCCAAATTATGTCAGATTTGGGTAAGAAAATTGACAACGGTGAAATACTGGCACTCAAAGCATTCTAAGTTGTATGAGAGACACTTAATCCCCGTTAGTTTTATAATTTCAAGCCAAGCAAAAGCATTATCTATTGGATATAATCGCCTTCCGTTAAAGAAGGATGCGACGCCGAGTATATTTGACTAAACGCCAATAAATGTAAAAGGGCAGAAAAGGAAAACATGAGAAGCTAATCCATATTTACCAATACCGGGTCATTCATCCAAGGCCTTCGAAAAACGACGTGAACTTGACGTTAAATATTAATATTTATAAGTTATTGAACAATTATAATGCATTCACAGTTTATCTCATATTGTATCAACTTCAAAGAATCGAACTATTTCTTGGTATGCTGTAAAAGGGCAACATAGTCAACCTAAATTCTGTGAACATGTCTCAAAATTATTTCCGCTTTTGTGAAGCACATTTTTAATTTTTTATAATATGCATAAAAGAATTTTAAAAAAAAAATAGATTATATGTTAAAATGTAGTTATTAATTTGTGTGAGTTGAACAATTTACATTCTCGTCGTTGTGAGTTTTATGAACTGTTTTAAGATGGATTTGTTGCGTTTTTGTTTTTTTTTTATTATTTTACTTCAGAAAATAGTGTATGCTATCTCTGGTGTCATCAATTTATTTTTAATTATAAGTATACTAGTATATTTTTTGCACTGGGAAAGCTACTTAAATATTAATAATAAATTAATTAATTAATCCTGTATAATTAAAATTGTTTGTAAGTTTTATTAGAATTACAAGACAAATACATACATCAATAAAGAAAATATCAGCTTTTCTAAATTAATTGTAAACCAAAAACAAAAACCACAAACACAGTAATGATTTGACTTATGAAAACATTTGATTGACTCATGAATTTTATTACAAATTAAACGTCTTTTTTCACTTTGTGAATGTTATTAGTGCTTCATAGATCTTCATAAATCACTCTGCTTTACATTGATAACAACGATTCATTGCTTGAAACATACTTTTAATTAGTAACATTTTTTGTCACAAAAAAACGTGTTGTATATCAATTCGTCAATTGACCCTTTTTTCATAGAAAGACCGTTGTTAAGTTTGTTTTTTAACTATTCACAACTTGTAGTTCTTTAATCATATTTTTAATTGGAAGCATTTTTCGTCACCCCCCAAAAAACTATATTAAATATAACAAAAGTCTTGCAATTCGTCAATTGACCCTTTTTTCATAGAAAGAATGTTGTTAATATTGTGTATAAACGATTACAAATTGTTGTTCTTATACAAACTGCGAAAGGATTACTCCTTACGTGAAACGTCTAAATTTCAAATGGCAAATACATGCATTACATGAATAGATATAATCAATTCGGAATCGTCATGTTAAAATAAGGATTCGATGAAAGCAATTTATCTGAATATAATACGAAATGCAGTGAAGTGGCAAACGTGATTAATAACTTGCGCGTGTTATCCATGTTCAATACTTACATGTATTTATTTCATTGAAAATGAAATATTTCGGATTTTTTAACTTTCTTGAAATCCCAACGTATTAAATTTAAACACACACCCACACACACCCACACCCACACCCACACCCACACACACACTCATATATATATATATATATATATATATATATATATATATATATATATATATATATATATATATATATATATATATATTCACAGCACATTATGACACAGATGATGTTAAGGAGAGTTAAGGACTGGCAGAAAGTTGTTTGTACCATTTTCCTTTCAAATACGTGAAATTTCTTTTTTTCAGAGTTAATTAAAACATTATCAGAGGTGTTGTGTCAAGTACAAAATTTGCTCAATTGTAACCTTCCAAACCGTACAAACAATTGACTTTAAACAGTCACGTTTCAAAACATTATACATAAGTTATTTTTGCCTTCCTTTTGATATAGTTGTTAATTGATAATAAAACATGCAACATAACCAATACAATCAACACGACACCTATTGAGAGAACAGCATTTTGTGTCACTAAGTTTTTTTTTACCAGTAGATGTTGCTTAGGAAGTACTTTACCTGTCCAAATATTCACGAGGTCGTCTGAAATTAATAAATGACGTCTATATATCAATAAACAATGATCCATGTACTATTTATCAACATAATGTACATGCATTTAGTAAACATGTACACGTGAAAAACAACCTTTACACTAACTATTATTAATATTCTTTAAAAATTAACTAATATTAAATTTGGTTTATTGCTAATAAATCATTCAATAATTTTAGCGAATTTACTTGTTTTTCTATAAATGAATAAAACAAAATAGTATGAAAATGGCGCATTCAAGATAGAGATAAAACGGTACCTTTAGTAGTGCGAAAATATGATTGTCGATCCCTTGAAATCCCTATGTCTTCATGCAAATGATCATTTTCTTCGGTTTTTGTTTCTTTTATTCCTAAAATTATAGAACTTTTATGAACACATTCATAATTAATTTTCTGTTTTCATAGACACAGTTTGTAAACATGTTTGTAAACATGTTTGATGTTTTAATGTAATTTGTTAATATTTGCAAATCGGATTTTTAGACTGATTACCAGTATATTAAGTTTTTGTCACAGAATTAACTGCTTTAAGGTCAGGACTGACACTATCTACATTAAATAAACATTATTCAATAAAATAAATGTTGAGACAATGCCAATTAACAATAAAGATTGCGAATCATTCATTTCACACAATTCTCATCAAACCTAACTGAATCTATTTGTTAGACTTTTATTTAGAACAGTAATGTTTAACACTCACCTGTTCTTTGCGTTGCTGTCGTGATATTTCTTCTATGGGAGTTCCGACCGAGGTATACTTTAGTAAAACAATGTTTTAGATGACTGATACAGATTTCAAGCAGTATATTATATAATTCTATTAATATGATAATACAAGAATCAGTTTATTTATTGTTAAAGAAATATCTATATTTTTATTTAAGCATTAATTCTTTTTATACTTTATATCGAATCTAAATTTGATCCAAATGATTAAATTTGCAACATTAGTGCATGTAAGGACATGTACAAGATGCCATTGAATTACTTTGAAATCTAACATTCTTTAGTGTTATATCAGTGTACAATGTATATCAAATTCTTTATTTCAACAACATTGTTAGCATGTGTTTTGGGGTTCAGTTAGATTAAAACGGCAACGTATTCACTTTGTTAGATGTTAGCTTAATATCATGCTCCTACTTTACATTTGATCTAATTCATCGTATACTGTGGAATCATTTCATTCGAGGAATTCAATGTTCATGGGGGCAAAACTTTTTTTGGTTCGTTGGGACGTGATTTTGTTGGTAGCAAGTTCTATTTCGTAAATGAATATTAAGCATATGCTTGCATATACGTTCGTTGGGATGTAAATTCGTAGACAAGGGTTACCAACGAATGCAACAAACATTGATTCACCCCCCCCCCTCCCCCCGTGATGATACAGTAATGATTCCACAGTATTCGCTCATACAAGTTTAAAAAAAAATATTTTCATTAAAAATCCAACCGATTCAACAGACAATGTTGTTTCAGACAACAAAAACAACAACAACAACACCAATTCGTGTACAGCAATTTCTTTCAGATCACAAATTACGAGGGTTGTCCCAGAATAGCGTAGACAAGTGGCGTTATTCAGTTAATAGAAGAAAAAGGAAGATGAAATTTCTGCCACAAAGGGTTCAAAATATTTGCATTCAAATAATGTTTTAAAATCAAATATTGTTTTAGATTAAATTAGTGAAATGAAAGCATGTTAGATTAGAAATTCGACATGCGGCGCAATGTCAAAAACAAAAAGTTAAAATCAACATAATGAAATGAAAATTGCGAGGAAAAGTACTTTTTGAATGAAAAAATTCAAATAAAACATACATTGATATTTGATAATAATTCTATTATTTACCCAGAAAATTTTTTGGCTATAACAAAACTTTTAAATATTATATAGCGCGTTTTGTTACAAGTTGAAAAGTTAACTCGTAATAAAATGACAGTGTCAGCGTTTAAGGCGGCGCAGCAGTCACTGATACAATTTTGTAAAAACCATAAAATAAATCCTAAGCGGCTTTGGAAGTAAATGAAATTAACAAAATCGATTAGAAATGCGTTTTGTTAATAAGTAATTAAACAACATTGAAAATATTTGAACAAGTATGATGACAATAAGTGAAAAAAAGAAACCCCAAACGATATCAATGGACGTCAAAATGCAGAACGACACATTTCGGTAAGACGGACGTTCGACAACAAGTAATACAGAACAAGTTTGGAGCCGACGGATCGTTTGTACGTAGAAAATATTTTTAAAAAACCCACAAAAAACTAGAATTATATGTTGAATGTGCACTCAGGGTACATGTTCAAAGATTATATTTTTTCTAAGACATTTTCGGAATTTAAAACGTAAATGTTATCGTAAAACGATGTGGAGGATTTAGCAACAACGTAAAACTGGAAATTTTCAACGTCGCACATTGCGCCGCCTGACAAGACTTGTTGTTAATAATTATTTATTTTCTCGAGAAATAAATAAAGTACAGATTTGAATTTTTCAGTATTGCTTGCCAAAGGGTCATTGAAGAAAACATAGAAGTCTAATGAAACTGCAGTGAACAAATTATAAATTATGTGTCCTGTCTACATTATTTTTGGAGAACCCTCGTATATAACCTAACTCGGGTTTTCTTTTTACATGTATATTGTGTTTAGACTATCACTTACTGTTGTTTATATTGAAGCAACCGGTTGAGAACTTGCACTTTGCTTTGGGACACAAACACATCTGTTGGCAAGCGACTCCATAGTAGGGGAATTCGCATGGCGTGTCACAATATTTTCCCCTAAACCCTAGCAGACACTCGGTACCTGTACATCATTTCAATTTGAAATTTTGAGTGTTATGTTCAACATTGCAAAAATGGACATGTATTGCTTTTGAATTATATTATTAATACATACATTGTATAATTTAATTAAAGGAATAAGTGAGCAGTGATCATTTATTATGTGTAAAAGATACACACACGTTGTATCATTTGCTAAACTATGTTATTCTATGTAATAAGTTGGCATTTAAATGATCATTAATACACGTATGAGCATATAAGGAGCAAATACGATATATACGAGGGTTTTTCGGAAATTATTAAGACAACTCGAATATTTTCTTTTCTAATTGACGAATTTTGGTGAAAATTGGCATCGACACGAAAGAAACGCCAGCAAATAATAAAACAAAGTAATATTAAAAGAATATTTAATATTTTTTTTTTTACGGCGGTAGATAAACAAGTCGGTGGTCGGGGTACCCGCCGCAGCCATGAACTCGGAGATTTAACAACATACCATCTACTTTATAAGTGTACGTAGAATTACAGTTAATGATAAAAGAAATCAAATTAAATATGTTCATTTTGCTATTCTTTGCGACTAACTTTTGATTAAGTTTTACTGAAATAGTCTAATGCAAAAAAAGAAAACAAATATTTGAGAAAAAACAAAAAATGACTAAAAAGATTCCTTTTTGGGGGGATATTGTTTAGAGTTGTTATAATTTTACACTAAGGAAATTATATGGGTATCACAGGTTAATTGCAGCATACTATTTTTTTCTAATTCTTTTGTGAAAATATATATTTATTAATATCTTGGGGGGATTGGGATGGGGTGGATAGGAATCATTTAACTCTACCTAAAGCGAAAGATACATGTACAGATTCCCATTTGAATATTCTTGGGTATGTGAAATAGAGTATAAGACAATTCAATAATTTAAATATTTTTTTTTTCATATATAAACTAAGTGTTCAAGAAAACAATGTACTTACATGTAAGTTGCTGGGACATTTGTTTTGGTTTTATTGATGGTATTGATGATTTTAAGTTTCCCTTATTTAGTCATGAATTGAAAAAGTGTGTTTAGATTATATGTACACATACAGTCATTTTTTTTTAATTTCAAGTAATTGTCAATCAATTGTTTAGAGCAAGCAAGCTTTTCTTCCTCTTCAGGTTTGAACTTAATTATGAAGCATTTGACAAAAATATTTGGTTACTTTTGAATAAAAGTAATAACTTTGACCTATCTACTTATAACTGCCGATAAATTAAAACAGTTTAACAACACTTTTTAAATATTGAATTTTCATACTTACTAGCTTTTAGAGCGTAGGAATTTTTCAAAATAATTATAAATCGATGAAACTTGTAACTAACGCACGCACGCACGCACGCACGCACGCACGCACGCACACACACACACACACACACACACACAATCGATTTTCGAAATTTCTTAACTTGTACTTTAATCTGCAGCATATTTTATTTTTGGTAGCTCATATACATAATGTAGGTTCCTTCTCAAGTGACGTCATTTTTCATGCTATGCAGGCACTGCATTGAAAATATGTATTTATCATTATTGGAAAATAAACATGTGCAGACATTTAAACGAGTGAGGTAAGCTAATAGATAACTAAATGAAGAAGCTTTTCTAATACTTTCTAGTGACATTATATTTTGTTAACTGAAAAGGGTCCACAAATATAAATGCATGAATAGGATGCACTTCAATCGGCACCTCGGCATTTCAATATATTTCCGGAATATAAGTGGCTCTCTCAATGGCAGTCTTATACAACTAAGTTAAGTGTTTGCTCTATGAGGGGTCATTAAATTATTCATTGATAAACACATTTGATGAGCAAGTGAAAGTTAAACTTGCAACACATGGAAACAATTATTTTAAATGGTACCAATAATACAATTTTAGATACAAGATACATTTTTGAAACACAGTACAGTAAGCTATTTTAAAAAGATCATATTTTTTTTACCTTATTATGCGTGTAACAATGGTGTATGTTGTGTATCAGAAAACAATGTCCAGTACCTAACATATAGTGTAAGGACAAGAACCATTCATTCTGCGTTACTTGAGATAGATGCCACTTCAAAAAATCATTCCGAACAAAACCTGTTGCGTTTGCCTTTCCAGAACTACTATAGGAAAAGTTATAATTGTAAGAGAAGTACTGCAGATTAGATGTTGTCCGTTCTAAATATGCAAAGAGTGTGTGCATTGGTAACATTTTAGGAAAAAATGGGGGTAGGTTTCCTTATACAAAGGATGCAGCTGTTAACACTGAAAAGAGTTTAATTGAATGAACATTGGATTTTGATAGTTATCGAAGCCTCCTAATTATCCTTCTATATCTAAAAACATTCTTCTTCCTCTTATTTCTGGTTGAAAAGGTAAGGCGACGTGCATTAGTTGTCGCATAGAGTCAAGGGGTTTGCATAGCATTTCACATTCACCAGGTGCATACGTTTATTGCCTTGTAAAACTCTTTTATCTTGTACACAGATTTAAGCACGTTATTGACAATCATCATAAAATATATAATATAAACAATGTATACAAGCCAATAATGAATATTTAGCAAGACATTGAGTTGTAGGCCTGCTGATTTAATCATTTATCAGTGTCTATTATTTTTATTTCTTGAAAAACTTCAGCTTTTTACATAGTTAACGTTATACTGTATTTGTGTTTTCATACCCTTATTCTTCTGTTGCAATTTATTAAAGATATATTACAAACTCGAATCAGGGACGTATGTACTGTTATATATATGTACATGACTTGTGTATGTCTCTGTCCGAATTTTGAGGTTATAAAGATGGTCTCTAGTTTTTCGAAGAACCCTTAAAATATGCATGTATTTTACGTATAATCAAAATATTTTATGTTGTATTCATACTATCTTAAAGTGGTGTCTGAAATAAGAAGGAAAGTATACTGATGTGAAGATATATAATTAATGCACTGTTATACTAAGTTCATAAATACGTATGGAGTCAAACTGTAAATACTGTGTTGGTTGAACATGTAAATAAAAAATTCAAGACATGTAATGGAAATTAATATCTACACCATCTCAATCAGTTCAAAAGATGCAATTTGACAATTTCATTTCTTTAGAGAAGTGGAGACTGGCATGACCTTTATCCGTGTATTTCTTAAACAAACAGGCTAGCGTACTTAAATTGTGTAAGCATTCCATAATTTATAAATATTTATGCTCCTAAATGATTAATTCTAGTAAATGTATATGGGGAAATGTTAGAATTTTTAAGCAACGTGCATTTACATTTTCGTACATAATCAGTTCTGTACAATGTTTGTAACTGTTTACATCTTGAAAAACTTTTTCATCTCAAGACTTTCACTGCCTGATTCTGATTCTGTTTCGCTGCGTTTTTTAAATCAAATATTACAAGGACATTCATAAGCCTGTAGCAAAATTTAACATTGCATGATATCAGTGTAGCGGATAATTATTCCATTCAAGGGAAAGGGGGGTAGGGGGTATCATTTTGAATATTAAAAAACCGGCTTTTTCTAACAAGAAAATCTAACATAGACTCAGTCATACCCTACTATAGACTTTTGAAACCCAATACACGCTTAACCTTCCAGTGATGACTTATTCTGTTCGTAGAAAATAAAGCAGACTTATAGATCATGCAATTACCAAATCAAAGCAGAACTATGTAGGTTGATTCAATATTCAACACAATCAATATACCGGTATAATTATTGAAGCTACATGTTCAGTATATGCTTTATTTTGAGGTTATCATTCAGTATTAAGTTCGTTTAACGTTTCTAAGCTGATGAAAATGTGACCGGGTTAAAATTTTACGATTTATGGTCTCAGTTTTTAATGGAGAAAAAAAAGAAGAACCCTGGTTCAATGATTAACGTTGTACAGTGATTCAATTCATGTCAATATTCTTGGTTATAAGCGTGGACTGTGTGTCTTGTAAATAATAATGAATGATATAATATTATTGTCCCCTACAAAATAAGTTTTGTTTTTCTGTATATTTTATAAGCTTCTCGAAGATATATATAGTAACACAAAAGTTTCAATGTTTACGGTTATGAATGGACTATACACGTTTTATGAAGAGACGTTAGTCTGACCAATTAAAAACTGATGGCTTATTAATCAGAAATAGTTTTTTTTTATTAAGTGCTTGTACATGATATATACATATATAAAGATAAAATAGTATTATTCTTCAATTTCATATAGATACATAAAAAATACAAATTTAAGAGTCAGAAACCATGATATGGCGACCTTGCTCTATCAATTGGGATAATTAAAGTGGACTGCAAGGTTTTAATAATACTTTTGGGTTAATAATTAGGTATAAGTTCAAAGGCTAGAAAGTAGATCGACTCGTTCATAACTATTTTTCTCAGTCACCTAAAACACGAGAAAGAGAGAGAGAGAGAGAGAGAGAGAGAGAGAGAGAGAGAGAGAAGGGGGGCTTGTGTGCAAGGTGTGTGCTTCACGGACGTCTTCCAATATACAGGTAGGTAAGGTTTATTGTTTCTTAAAGACACAAAAACCGTTCAATTCACACAGAATACACAAGAAACTAACACGTGTATGTATACACGTGTATCAGTAGAGCAACGATCACTAGTTATCTTTGGACATGTAGCTCCAACACCGATTCGCCAAAAATATAATAGCAAAGAACATAATGAGTAAAATTATTTTGTTATTAGTACATGATTTGTAATAAAATGAGATAAAAATACATTAATCTGTATGTGCATGTTCAGATTGTGGCCCCGTTTTTTTGTTTTTGTTTTTTTTTTATTTACAATACTGTGAGTGTAACCGTTGGAGGGATAGTGAAGTGAATGATATTGTAAGCCGTATGGTATTGTCCTTTACAAAAATTTAGATTATTGATAATCAAAATTTGAACATGACAACTGTTGTCATGTACAAATTTTGATTATCAATAATAAGGACAGTATGATTATATACAGTGAAGAATCAATAATTACGAATGCATGCATTATTTTTTTTTATTTTTTTTTTTATCAAAACCTCCACGACATACGATTAATTATAGTCAGTATGGTTGATAAATATAAAAATTGTCGGGAAGATATTTTACGTTCATTAAGTTCAAAGACAACCGATCTGCATAGAATATTGCGTTCATTTTTGACTCAGAAATTTTTTACTCATGAAATAAATTAAAACCGAAAAAACTACTACGTTCAGATGTCAAACATTTGGAATGTGAATGTCATACGCTTACAGACTCGCTGCAGTTTTCTCCATATTTTTGTTGAAAATTTTTTTTTATTGAAAAATACATGTACTAGAACAGTTGAATGCAGGTGAAACTACATTTATTAGTATTTTTTCTCTTGATATCTGAATTGTTTCCGGTAATGAAGAGAGAAAAAAAGAGAGGGCAGTGGATGGAAAAGACGGAGAGAGAGAGGAAGTGAAAGAAGGAGAGGAGAAAAAGATAGAGGGAGAGAGATAGAGATGCAAGAAAACAGCTTAATTTATTGCTTTAACACGCAAACAACTATATACACGTATGTACACGCCACGTTTCTAAAGCCCTCTCCTTTCTCATAAGGGTTTCCATATGTAGCAGTGGCGTCGGAAGCAAATTGAAAGTGGGGGGGGGGGGGCAAAACTTATCCTCTGAAATCTTGACAAGGATGGGAAAAAAACCCCTAATTCCCTAAATCATGAAAATCCTAATCTGTTGGGGGGGGGGGGGGGGGGGGGGGGGGGCTATAGTTCCAGAAAGAAAATTCTTATCTACCAAAATTTGAAATTTGGCTATTATACCTGTGACTCCAACATCTCAATATTTCCATCTTTTCATTGTAAATTTCTCAAAAATTATCTTTCTTGCGAGAAAACGTGGGGGGGGGGGAACCCTCTATGATGCAATGTGCCCATTGGTTAGGTCTAACTTAGCAAACCACCCCCCCCCCCCCCCCCCCCCCCCCCTGGTTCCGAAAACCGATGCTATCACGATTTCTGTTGGTTTACATTTTAAAACACGATTTTTTATCCAGTATTTAGAAAAACTTTTAAACTGGATTGGTCTATAGACCATAAGATTGTGGAACAGTATTATAGATCGACCCTTGTGATTAGTAAGCTATCGTACATATAGATTAGTATATTTCAATATCTCATTAAAGTCCATCAAATATTTACATTAGTCACCATTCATTAATTTTTGGGGGGAAGATCTAAGAATTTTTTTTTGG
The DNA here is from genome assembly GCF_902806645.1 of Magallana gigas. Classification (NCBI taxonomy): domain Eukaryota; kingdom Metazoa; phylum Mollusca; class Bivalvia; order Ostreida; family Ostreidae; genus Magallana; species Magallana gigas. Next base: position 60,703,811 of record NC_047563.1, read on the forward strand.
CTTTGTAAATGATTTTCACTCATTCTTTTCATGAGTTGATCAACTCGGGGGGAGGTGGGTAGAGTTCCCCCCCCCCCCCGGTAAAAACCAAATTTCTTACGGAAGTGGGGTAATGGAGTCCCCATCTCCTTTGGAAAATAATTTTTTTTACATACTAGTAAAATCACCAAAAATTTGCCTCGACACCCCCCCCCCCTGACAAACCTAAATACTACCCCCACCCCTGAAAAAAATATACTGGATGTACACGTTTCGTGTTACGTTTTAATATCATTGAAATCTAATTGGTATGTCTTTATTCGTTTACTTGGTAAAGTTAAATGAAATATTGTTTGAAAATACAAGATTATCAATTTTTGCGTTCAGCGAAAAGTTATGATATTGATTAATAGTATCCCTCTTTACAGCACACAGAGTTTTATTTAATTGTTATTCTATGATCATGTACACAGTAACTGTTGACTGAAGAAACAAATTAATGAAAAAAAATCATATCATGCAATAATATAGGTATTTGACAAGCGTAAAAGCGTACACATGTATATTCCTTGGGCCTTTCGTATCTATAGACGTGTTGAAAAATCTTACCCTGTATTTCTATCATAAAAAGCTTCAGTGACAGGCGTCATAATCAAAATATTAAATTATGATAGAAAACAAAACTTTGTCAAACTTAAAAGGGATGACATACATGTTATATCATACTCGTATCACCCGACTTCATATACTATGATGAATCAATAGCAGCAATAAGTAAAGTTCTGAACATGATTATAAGGCAAAATGTTAGTGCATATTAAATCGACAGTCGTAAGATATCTACATAAGTTTTTTCCCTTTATTTTTAAGCCCTTTGCATTTCTTCCGTTTTATCTATGCTTGCTATTTAGTACAGAAAAAAAAATACTAACGTAAAAAAAATATTAAATTATCTTCAGGTAAACGCCAGGCGTACGGATTCCGCGTATATTTACCCATGGTTTTTTCTCATGTTGTGTTAATTAAAAAATATGGTAAATTTTTAATTAATCTGATCATTTATCAAGTTAGCTAATATAAAATATAAATAAAAAAAAATAAAACTCATCTACCAGGTAAGCGGCAGGCGTGTACTCTTCTCGGCGGGCGTATGCATTCTGCGTAAGAGTTATCTACTTTCCCGATTTTTTTCTAATTTTGTGTTAACTGATGAATTTAAAGTGAAGTTTTTATTTCTATTATCGTTTATTAAGCTAAGTAAACTAAAATATCAAAGAAATAATTAAAATAATCCATCAAATAAACGGCAGGCGTATACATTTTCTTAGCAGGCATATGATTTTTTCGTAAGAGCTATCAGCTTACCCGATTTTTACTTATTTTGTGTTAATTAATAAATATAAAGTCAACTTTTGATTTCTATTATCATCTATTTAGTTAAAAGAAATATAATATCAAAGAAAAAAGTAAAATAATCCATCACATTAACGGCAGGCGTCTAGATTTCCTCGGCAGGCGTATGAATTCTACGTAAGAGTTATCTATCTTTGCCAACATTGAACATTTTTGCTAATTTTGTGCTAAATAATCAATATAAAGTCAACTTTTTGTTATTATGTTCCTTAATGTAGTTAAATTAAACAAAATATCAAAGGAAATATTAAAATAATCTATCAGGTAAACGGCAGGCGTGTGGTTTTATCTCGGCAGGCGTGTTTTCCCCGGCAGGCGTCGGCAGGCGTGTTTTAGTAAAATAAGTTTTTGGGTCAAATTAACTTGTATTATCATTTATGTTCACGTTTTATTTTAAAAAGAAACTATGATATCCTTTCCACAATAAATTTTATTATTATATACCTTAGAATTGAACCAACAGATTTAACGACTGCGAATTGGTTTACGTCGACGTCATTCGTAGTTGCATTGTGAGTCCCATACTTCCTTAATCAGCCAAAACGCAGATGACTCAGCATTAACGTTGGCTGATGATCCTGATAGTTTAAATGCCGCTCTTGACTGTATAGATTTTTTGCGCACTGTTCTGGTCTTAGAGCAAACTTTAATAAAACACAAGCATTATGGATTGGGGTAAAAAGGGGCTGTGGTGAGGAACACCAAACTAATCATCAGCTATATTGGAATCACGAAGAAAAGTTCAAGCTGCTAGGTATCATATATGTTTTACAAAAAGTTGATTTTACTGAAGATAATCTTACAGAAAAAATTAGCTCTATGAAAAAACTGCTGCATGACGAGGCTTTTAGAAACCTTACAATTTTTGGTAAGATCCCTGTTTGTCAAAACACTTGCATTACCGATATTAGTACAGTGTTTATCCGTCCTACCGGACCCAAAAACAAAACAATTTGAAGAAATCCCCCCCAAAAAATTTTAATTTTATCTTCGACGGTAAAATTGATAAAATCCGCCGAAATATTATGATAAATGACAAGCATGTGGGGGGGGGGGGGGGGTTGAAAGTTCCACATATTCTTTCTTTCGCAAAAAGTCTTAAACTTACGTGGGTCAAAAAATGCTTGGATTAACAATGTAAATCCTAATAGCGGACAAATTCGAAAAGTGGGGATACTCAAATATATGGCAACTTCGGAAAGAAGGCTTGTCGACTGCCATGCAAGTTTTTTGGCAAAGCGTAATGCAAGCTTTGAGCGAAATTATGCAGCATCCTACCACAGCCCCATCAGAAATTCTACGCCAGCCACTATGACAAAATAAATAAATAATAATTAATAAACAACGTGTTTGTAAATCTCATTGGATCAAAAAGGGGATATTCTTTATCAATGATCTTGTCAATGAGGACGGTCATTTTCTTTCTTTTGAAAACTTTTAAGACAAATTCAATGTTCATACCATTTTTTTTTAACTTATAATGGGTTAATATCAGCCATGCCAAAACATTGGAAAGAATTGATAAAGAATATCCCGAGAGAAGAAATATCTGATGGCAATATTGAAAAATCAAGAAAGGCGCAAGAGGTATCAAAACTTTTTTACCCTATATATTTATTATCTGTCGCCGAAACCCCTGTAAATGTAAAACACAAATGGGAAGAGAGAATGTCTATATATATTGTAGAAAACGAATGGGAGCAATATTTTATGATTCCTCATAATATCACAATGAACACAACATTGATAAGTTTCCAATTCCAAATTTTACATAAAATTCTGTGCACTAACTCTCGTTTATTTATATTCAAAATATTAGATAGTGAAATGTGTTTATTTTGCCATGAAACTAAGGAGTAAATAAGTCATCTTTTTTATGGTTGTATGCATGCACAATACATGTGGATTACAATACAGGAAAAAATAAAGAACTTATGCATTATTGATGTGTGTTTTAATGAACAAACAGTAATATTGGATGTAACCATGCCATCCCTGTATTGTATAGAGCACTTAATCTATTGATATTGTTAGCAAAAAGGTTCATTTATATTAATACTTGTAATTATATTTTACCCTCTACAAAATCACTGTTCGAATACATTAAATTTCTTATATATGTTGACATCTACTCTTCCCATTCATTGATCATACGAAAAGAAAATGAGGTCAAGGATAGTTAGCAGATCATCTCAAAAATATTAGTTACTTGAGTTTCCAATTTCATTCATCTTTTTATGTAACGATTGTACATGCATAGTTTGTGAATAAATTATAAAAAAAAAAAATCTTAACAGTTCGCATGTCAACTGTACCATACTTGTCCTACATGTGCAATCATTAGCCAGGCAACCAAATGCCTCATTTACTTAACGTGTAGTTTATAATGAATACCATGGATTACAGTCATTATGTGTGCTTTTATTCTGTCCCTTAAAAAAATGAAGTTTCTTTTGAAACTGAAAAAAGTTTTCCTGTTATTCTCTCTCTCTCTCTTTTTCATTCTCTCTCTCTCTCTCTCTCTCTCTCTCTCTCTCTCTCTCTCTCTCTCTCTCTCTCTCTCTCTCTCTCTCTCAACTCCTTCCCTCAATAATGATCATTGGTTGAAATTTCGCGTCGTAGTTCTTAAAAAGAATTAGAAATGTAAAATATTTAATAACAGAAGGACAGACTGACGTTGGACAACAATTAATAAGAAAAGCTCATTTTAAATGTATATGAATGTTATAACTTCAATGTTTTTTTTCCTCATTTTTATAACTTTCCTGATTTATTTTGAAATGAATAGATAAATTATTACAATTAAGATATATGCACATAAATCAAAGAAAATAAATATTACTGCTTGAATCAGCACGTTCCGTTTAAGAATTTTAGAACAGTACTTTATTTCTGGTAATTTATTAAATACTTGATTCCAATGAGTTTGCAATTGTTTTCAGGCAAGCTTTAGATGAACCTTTTTTCTGGTTTCCCTTCACAAAACAATAGAAAACTACACATTCAACACAATATTGTCGACACAATATTGTTTGTAACATATTTTAAATGAAGATAAGCATGATACTTACGTTAGAATACAGTTGACAAAATTTCGAAATCAAACTGTTCACGTCCCGAAATATGTTTCATACTGTGTTTTTAAACTTTATTTCATATTTGTTTCTGCATGTGATTACATATAGCTGTATCGACTTTAAATATCACAGCGCCCTTTTCTGGCTCTATCCTTTTTACTGTACTCACCCCTATCACAAAATAAATTTTCTAAAACGGTCAACAAATTTTCTCTATGATGCTAAGTTTAGCACCAGCATTACGGCGCTTACACATACAAGAATGATTTATGATATTTGAAAAGCGGTTCAACTAGTTTTTTTGGTTGTAAGGATGGATGGTTGATTGTTATTGAATTGCTCAGTGTTATTTTGAATAAAAGAAGAATTCAATTTATGGAAAGTGGTGTATCCTACATTACCAACGGAGATTAAAGGTCTGGTCCTTTCGGCAAATACATTCGTGCGGAGGTAATTATTTTCTACAAAATAAAATTTTCTTAAATTAGAATTAAGCCAAAATTTAGACACATTTGAGTTAATTGATAACGATTAGGTTGATTGTCCTTTCAAGATGTATTTAAATTATCATTTATATTTTAATTGAGCAAGGTTTATAATTTGATATTTAAAAAACGAAATTGAAAACTAGTCTTTTATTTCTAGCCACTCAGTCATCAGATCGTAAAGTATCGTATGGCTTATGAGCTGAACCTACGAAATCTTTGCATATTTCACTTGTGAGTTTTTAACTGCTTTTGTGAAAGATATATATAGTTACATCCTATCGAAAGTCTAAAGTTTTGTTATAATGGCTCTATTTTAATGTTTTTATAAAAAGGATTCTTCAGTAATTTAATTACTTTCAAAGTGTTTATATCTTTTCCATACATGACGAAAGTATTCTAAAATCGTGTTGATGATATTTATACACATCAAATTATTTCTGTAATGGCTGAGAAGAGTTGCTTCTCTATCTAAAATAACGTCGTTCCCCCCAAAATGCATTATCAACCATATCCAAATGTTCGTACTTTATGATGATTCAATATTCTGTCAACCAAGTACTAAATAAACTTATTCTTTTACATTTTCTGAAACAGATTGAGAAAAGAAAAAAATCCTTTTTTTTTCGGTTCCTTGTATTATACCACGAAAAAGGGCATCAACAAACTGATCGATTTAGAAACTCACTTCCTTATTATAACAAAAGGCCCAATGGGGCACATCGCTCACCGTAGCAGCACTGGCTTTACATGGGCGCTCAAAGGATGTTGTGCCATGTGGCCCCTCCGTAGATTAACCAAAAATGAATATCCAAATTTTACACTTATTTTTGCACATACTTAATCTTTGACATTTTAACCTTTATGGAATACCATTTTTGCCGAAAATAAGATCATATGCAATATAAAAAACTAAATTTTCAGTTGATGTATTCGGTCAACTTCAAGTTACCTTTATTTTAGCCCCTCCCCCATCACGTTATAATTAAACCGATTAAATTACATGACAGCATAAAGGTACCTTTTCTCCCTCCACTACTCACTAGTTAATGTATTTTATTTTTAAAAAAAATCTATTTGTGAAAGAAGAAAAGTGAACATCAATGCACCAGAATGAATGCGCCCAATTCCGCGAATTAAAATATTGAAAAATTTCATTGGCCTTTCCATTTTATATTGTCGTTTACCAGGCATGAATTTCGTTAACGTTTCATATCCTTACTCACTTGATTGATGAATAAACTTAACTGAAAAATGTTGCAACATAATAATGCTTTTATCTTCTTAATAACAATGTGTCAGGACTATGAACACTGTTCAATAGATGTCGTTTTTATTTACTTGTGTTGGAAATAATATCAAAACATTTTGTAGATTCTATGCAATTCATCGTTGAAGAAGGAGCACTAGAAAGTAGTTAGAGCATATCATTCTTTGGGCAAGATATTTCTATTGATCAACAAATTTTCAGCGTCAATTGTAGAATTATAAGAGAGATATAAAGCTTGGTTTGAGTCATGTTTTTTTTCACATAGGTTAACTACATTCAACTTAAGATTTTTAAACCTGGTTTTTCCTATGCAGCAGAGCTGCATTTAAAATATAAACGAAATAGAGCATGGCCTCAGCCTTGTGTACAAACATACAGTGGCATTGTGCGCAAAGCTCTGTATCTTGCTTATAACTCGAAGCTTGGCTCTCATGTTAGTAAAAAAAAATTAAACAATTAAAACAAGAGAAAAATGCACTAAAACAAAGAAAAAACACAATTTATTTTTCATCATATATATATATATATATATATATATATATATATATATATATATATATATATATATATATATATACTTATATATATTTATAGCAGCTAGAATAATCTCAGATTAGATTGAATATGCTGAGCATCTTAAGAAAACTTGTTGCATTAATCAACCATTACGTAGAGATCGTACCGAATTACATGCACAAACATAATTAATCATATTTTATAATATGTTGTTAGTGCATCAGCTTTTGCACAAGTACATGTAGATAGTCAGCTGTCTGATTAATCGCTCTACACGTAAAAAAGACGATGGTTCCTGTCAATGAAACATAAAAAGAAACTAAACATGCTAAAAGAAAATCAAAACAAGCTAAAACCACGGCAACAAATGAAAATGTCAACGCATTGAAATATTCAACCTCAATTTACTTTACATAAAAGGCACAAATATATATTTAGGATGTTTCAAATATTCCCTTTGCACGTAAACTGTTGCGCAACAACCAAATTTATCTCCGTTCAACTTCAAAATGGCTGCTTCTAACATACACTGGTCCTCTAATCTGGTTTTCGATAGATGAAATATCGAGCCCAAAGTTAAACTGATTGACCCCCATTCTCTCTGTCTTATTATCATTTTCGTAATTTACTCAAATTTAAAACAGAATTAGCCCTTAATTTTTGTATTTTATATGTTCCTTCTCATAAGGATGATTTATGCTAAATTACGTTGAATTTGACTCAGTAGTTCTTGAGAAGAAGATTTTTAAAAATGCACCCCCCCCCCGTTTCTACAATTTTGAAGTTTTCTCCGCTTGGAATAAATATAGGTCTTTCATTTTTGCAATATATATTTGCCTTCCCATAAGGATGCTTTGTTCCAAATTTAATTGAAATTGGCTCAGCGGTTTTAGAGAAGAAGTTCAAAACGTAAAAAGTTTACAGACGGACAGACGGACGGACAGACGACGGACAAAACGTGATCAGAATAGCTCACTTGAGCTTTAAGCTCAAGTGAGTTAATGATTGAATTTTGACATGCATTATGGTGTTCCATAGTTTATCATCAACCATTGTCTCTGTAGATATGATAATCAGTGATGTTATAATATACTTAAGAGATACATTTCATATTTTCTGCTTTAAACCTTTAAAAAAAAGGAAAAATTATGAACAAAAATCTATGTAATCTATTGCTATTTATTGTAATTATATTAAATCGTGCGAGTAAAAACAATAACATTTTTTACCTTTATGGTGTATTTAGAGATCTGTTTACTAATATGCATGTATTTTATGTGAATATTGAAAAAAGTGGGTTTTTTTTCAGCTAAAAAACTTTTAACAATCGTAATTAAAACAATGTGTAGACATAATTATTTGGGTTTGGTTTTATTTTTGTTTTGTTTTTTTTAATGACGAGTTATCTTTTCATAGGGGCGAAAATAAATGAAAAAGGCTGATTAGATGTTTTTATCTTTATATCTTTATGTAACTATTTAACAAGTTGAAGATTGTAAATTACTTCAACACATTGAGATAAGCAAAAGGAATATGACGCTTCCCACAGTTCGTAGACATACACTACTGATAAATGTGCACAATAGATTTGTGCTGCACGGTAAATTTTAATTATACTATTTGGTAGTTGTTTGGTAGTTTTCTTGATTTAATTTTCACTCGATTTCAAAATAGAATCGTATGTTTATGATGCTTCTTATTTGTAGATTACTTTACCTGTAGTTTTCTGTTGAACACACCCATCGAAAATGTTGCATTCATTTTCCAAACAATGGCATATATTCCGACAAGCGTTTCCAAAGAGTGGATACGGACATAATTTCTCGCAAGAATTGCCAAAATATCCAATCGGGCACTCTGAAATTTGAGAAAAAAAATTACTTTATATTAAAAAAAGGAAGAAATATTGTAATGAAATATTTAACTTACCCACGCATATATTTCTTTCACTGTCATGTCTAAACCCAGCACAGCAGCCTCCTGATCTGTAGTAATAAAAATAAATTTAAATAATCTATACACAGTTAGTTACTTTCTTTACTTGATCTGTTCACTAGTACGTGTATGTACCTTCCATTGCATTGTGATTTGTTTTCATTGACATGTTGGCAAGTGTTTTGTATCAAAAGGAAAAACAATAGCAGTTTAATTATGCTGCAAATTTGTTTAGCGATTACGTTATGACAGACTCTCTGCATGATAGAAACATATACTGTTGTTATTTACAAAATCATATGTTACAAGTAGTTCGCCGAAAAAAGACAGGAACGTTTATACGCAGAAGGAAATGATACGCGGAAGTTGATAACATTTAAAACCAAACAACTTCGATTCATATCACATGTTATTTATTTTGTTTATTTTTCCCATCGTATTCCGTTGTACAGAATCATCATTTACATCATACCTGAACAACACAAATGAATTCTACAGTGCTGCTATCGTGAAAGTTGACAAAACTATCCTATCCTATCCTATATCCTGTATCCTGCATCCTATCCTGCAAATAAGCTCTATCCTATCCTATCCTATCCCATACTTTCAAAATATAGGAATGCAAGTTAAATGAAACGAAATTTAAAGATAAAATGATTTTATTAATTAATGTAGTACTCAAAATAAATAATTAAATCTTAAAACCGAATATTCATCGAGCGGGATAACTTATTTACCTGTGCTACGGTTAAAATTAAATCGTACGCGGGATGGGCACAATAACGTAAACAAACAGGTAAGCGATTAGATTTTTGATTTAATTATATTTATGCATAAAAAACAGATAAATAACTTCGATGCACTTATTGAGGAACTGTTAAGTCACATATTTTTATCAAATTATTTTCTTATCACATATAACTGAGCGTAATTCTCATTATTCGAGCTATTCGTTCGGCGATAAATGTAAACACGATCTGAAAATAAATAGTTCCTTTAGGAAGTTTATATCGTTTATAGTTAAACCACTCGGAGTTATTTTTAAAGTATAAATTCTTAAGCATTTATAGCTAGCTAACATTTATTAATTCGATATGTTCAGGTTAATATCGGACAGAAATATGCGTCCCTGTTATTGGGCATCGAAGAAATTATATTATACGTGAATCAATGCCTGATTCTTGTATACATGTTTATCTTTTATAATGCCAAATTAGTCGTTTATAAATTCAAGCTTATATTAATTTGCTGACTTTAAATGAAGTAAATACAGAAATCTATTTCTGACGTTGTCAAATGTTGCAACGAATTCTCGCAGTAACTCCGTACTTGCGTACGAATTGACAAAGATGTAGCGCCGACATTTTAGCGCGCAATAATGTTATGCACCGCGTTCTTGATATAATAATTATTCTTAAATGGTTTAACTTGTTAAACGTATTAAATTGACGTTGAAAATACATTGTTTAGCCAATTTTCGTTTCGCAAAATAACTCTGAAATTTATACTCGAATCTGATTGGCTACAGGATGCAGTATAGGATAGGATAGGATAGGATAGAACTTAACCTTTATATTTCTATCATGTATCGTGCATCCTGCATCCTATCCTATCCTATCCTTGTCAACTTTCAGGATAGCAGCACTGTAAAGAGGGACACTGTTAAATGGAGTATTTGAATACATATAAAAATATGATGATTAAAAATCATTATTTTTCAACTTTTTTCTCCAGAAACATTAACTTAATCAATATAATAGTTGTGACTACAGAACCAGAGCTTTATAACATGTTTGGTTTTTTTTTATTATTTGATTTTTGAATGTTCCTCTTATTTGGTTTATCTAACAGTTGCACAGCAAATTATAGGCCCTTGACATAGGACAGGGGGTCTACATTACGACTCACATGCCAAGTTTAAGGTTGTTTCACAATTCATTACAAATATCTTTATTTAAAAAAAGTTAAAAAAAAAAACAAAAAAGCGTATCGTTCATCTTATATATATCTGCAATATATATCGGGAATTGCTTGTATTTTAACGGGATGGGTCAAATTTAATCTTTTGCTAAATCGAAATATGTTTGCTCTTCTCCTGTTTTGTATTTTTTTTTTTGGACTTTTGATTTTTTGAGCCTGTTCGTTATTACCAAATGTCATTTATATCATTCATTTATTCACATCAAATTTCAACTCGACAGTGTTAGTTGCAACTAAAAAAGATTTTTCACTTGCTCATCAAAAAACACACATAAAAAATTCGTGAAAAATAATTAAGAACATGACTCTCTTTCGAACAACGAAATCATTTTTCAGAAATAATACTTTACCGATCTATAAAAGAAAATATTGGTGTAGCATTTAATTTTGAAATAGAACGCACTTTTCACAAAAGTTTTCAAATCTTAGTAAGAATTTTTCAAAAGAACCTATGCGCCATATCTCTCACCTGAACAACAACAATATAATCATAATAAAATCAGTTTTTTGACGTCATTTACAAAATATAAGGACAATGCAGTATTACTGATTCTGTTTCAAACATTTTTTTTAATTTCTGTCCCGACAGTCTTAAATAAAATACATTCAGCCCCTTTTGTAACAGGACGATTTCATAGTCGTTGTTGTATATACATTTTGAGCATTGCATGCCTCAGGAAAATCTCAAACAATGGTCATTATACAATTTTAAATCCTATGGGACCCAATAATTGTCCAGAAACCAATGTCTCAGTAATTGGTAATCAACAATATATCAAGAGGCCTGCACACAAAAAATACGTTTTATCATATTTTTAGTTTATGAGAATAATTAAAATGTTTTCCTTTGTACCCGCCAATGTTTCCCAATCCATCCACGAAGATAATGTATTTTTACGAAAGAATCTACAATTCTGTGGATGAATAAACACAAGTAACAATTTTACTAGCCGTCAATTAGTTTTTGAGGATCCCAAGGGATCAAAATTTTGACAAAACTGATTCCACACTTCCAGTAAAGTTTTAGCTTTTCTAGCCAATTGATGTTTTAGAAGTAAGCTTTTAAATATTGTTCTCTTTATTATACAATATAACATTTGGCCAAACCCTATCCTCAGGAATGTACAATTTCAATAAATTTAAAGCTTTACTTGAGAATGCTTCAAACAAGTTTCAGCTTTTATTCAAAATTGACATTATATAATAAGCGCAAAATATGGAATAGTTTAGACAGTGGATTGCCTGTGTAAGATTTTATTGTATCTATCTATCTATCTATCTATCTATCTATCTATCTATCTATCTATCTATCTATCTATCTATCTATCATGTGTGTGTGTGTTTTATTAAGCTCAAAACGTAAACAGGCAGCTGGCTCACCTTATCCATTCAAAATAGATAAAGTCAGAGATTCTTATTAAAAAACCATTTCTCACTCGAAACCATCAACATAGCATTACACCAAATAAATCAGGGAAGACATTTAAATCACATATATGTGTTACAAACTTTCGAAATACACTAATGGGCTCATAACTTCATACGTGTATAAAATATTTTTAATTAATTTCTGGTTAAAAATAATTGAATACATGTTTGCATGAGCTTTAATTTGTTTACTCCACTAGAAAGACAGGTGGCAACAACCTTTTTATAAAATAATAACATGTAATAACTGAATTTAAGTGGCAAATCAACGAAGTTTTGACCACTGTTGGTTATTGAGACAGCAAATTCAAAATTTAGTTCTATTGGTGAAGTTATCCAGTGTTTTGATAGATATCAACCAAGATCAACGCAGTCCTGAACTCTGTAACAGAAAAATAAATAAGAAAAAATGCAAATGTAGTCGGAAGTTTATTTTAGATGAAATTGAATAATTTTGTGAAATTTTGTTCTTTTTTCCCTTCTTGTTAATTGAGTATTGACTTTTTACCTTACAGACATTCATTTGGATGGGTTTAATCATAACATTAATTTTATTCATTAAATGAAATTTAAGTACTCCAAATCTGATCACAAAGAGTTATAATGTAAAAAATGTATTTATTCCAAACAGTATATACAATATGCTCTACAGAACACAAATTATATATCTATATCGAATTGTTAATAATTGATTTTTTTTAATTGCTGCTAAAAAGTACTTTTGATAATTATACTAAAAATTGATCAACAACATATATGTGAGTAATAAAATCATTTTGAACCTAAGAACTAGGGATAGTATTCAACTCACAATATATGTGATAGATACATGTATATCAATGCAACAGGGTTTCATTTGATTAAGACAACATTCTAAATAAATATGCTTAGCCTTCCCATATTTAACAGTGGTCGGAGAGTGAATCGAATAAGATTTAAATGCATGGATAAACTAGCATGTATAATTAAATTCTATTTATTTCGTCATTATTTATGTAAATGTATGTGTATTCACAAAAAGAATTAAAGGTGTGCTTTTTGTATTTTAACATCAAACTAGCAACTTTTCATGAGATCAAAACTAGGGCCAAATATCATCTGTTGGGAACGTTATTCTCTGAAATAATACACAAGTTATGATCTATGATCGTGGAAATTCAGATCAATATTTGCTTGATTATTTGATACCAATGAGTAAGTTGTCATTTACAACAGGCGTTTGTTTCTGCAATAAAAATTCCTCATGATATAATAATAACAATAAATATCACTCTGAATTACTTGGAATACCCCCAATAGCAATCAGTTTCGCTTTTAACGCAAAAGCAGCGGACAAGTTAATCTCTAAGAATTTTTTTTATACAGAATCATCATTATATAATAAGTTTGCCTTCATTCACTATCATCTTCATTAGCAATGTCAAAACACATCTCGCCGACTAGAAAAGATAAGATTGGTGGTCAGAAAAAAACCCTGAACCTTCCAGCTCAAAAAATGTGACATTATTTATATCTTTTGTTTTTAAATTCGCATTTTTTGTTAAATACTATTTGAATCACTGCATTATATATATTTTTTTTACAAACAAATATTGTACGTATGAATTCTCCGAGACGCTCAACTTTTTACGTCGAATAATTGTGACTTCAGTAACTCCGCGAGCTACATAAACTATGTGTAAATAACATTTGAGTTAATAAGGAGCGGCCACAAGATTTTTTTTCCAGGTTTTTTTTTCCAATTCGCTTTCGACAAAAATCATAGCGTGTGTCCACCCAAGTCGGGAGTCGGAAAAAAAGTTTGAAAGTCGATCAAAAAGCTGAAGTACGTCCGACTTTCAGTCTACTCTCTCGAATGAGAATTGTGACGTCACACTGGCCATTCCCGTGCAATAATAATATTGAATGGGTTCTATATATTCTCCTGAGACGTGGACAGGTATAGCCTACAGGCTAAGCCTGTGCACTTCTCAAAAGAGAATACGTGTGACCCCAATTTAAAAGAGGACATGCTACTTTCATTTTACGCTATATATTCTGTTCAGGTATCAGTTGTTAAAATATGTTTAATTCAACATGTTTAACTGCTCAACAGTCAACATCATAAGAAAGTATACTGACATTCCTTCGTTTTGTAACTAACAATCTAGTAAATATACAAGGATATTGTCATATCCAATTTATTTTGCCCACTTCTCTTTTGTACGGGAATTACCTTTTTTCTAAAAATAGAAAAAACCTTGCGTAGGCAATTGATATATTCTGAAAGATGACTAATATAAACAGAAAGAGAAAATTACCATGGGTATTACTGATGTTCTGGTTTTTGGAATAATGGCTATGCAAATATAATATTAGTTTACCACATAACTTGATCCACAGGAGCCGCTTCTGGTTTTTTTTTACACAAATTCTTTTTTAAAATCACTTAAATAATGACATATGTTTTTTATTTTCATCAGTTTCTGAAATGCATGATTGGCTTCAGTATATACGAAAGTTAAATAGACCGGAAGATCACGAGACATTTTGTAAAATTAACAGTAACAAATGGTATTTAATTAAAAAGCCAGACAGAAATACTATACATGTATTTATAAACCATTAAACCTTTTAGTGAGAGGGAAAAAATAATTGGAGAAATTGATCCAATGATCCTAAAATATTTTATTAAAAAAGAATAAAATATGATTTCATAAAAATAGCGATTCGCTCCAAAATGGTATAGATTCTCATTTGAGTTGAATTGGTCATTTATGTTTACGTTTTTCTAGATGCCTTTTAGTAATCTTTTAAAAAAAATTATCAATAATTAAGCGTTACATTTCAGAACAATTATAAACAAATTGTATTTCTTAAGAGATATTTTCATGATTTACTAAATATTGTAAAATATTGAAAATATTATGCTGCGTCCTAGTTAATTGAAAGCGACACCGTTTGATTTTGTCCAGAGATCGATATTAGTTTTATTCTACCAGCATTTTATTCATCGATTGTAATAAAAAAAAAAAAAAAAAAAACAAACAAAAACCCTTCGGATATGTGAAAAAGTCTATACAGGTTTATTTTTAATATGCTAAACGTCGGTGGCGGACTCACACTAGTACATAACTATTAACTGGAAACGAGTGTGAATAGAAAATGTTATCAAGTCGTGATATTTCTAGGGGGGGGGGGTAATTAATTATATATAAGGTCAAGATCTAAATAATGATTCCTGGCATAACCGTCACCAACTTTCCTCAAGTTAAAACTCAGCCTCAAATCTGAGCTTTGACCTTAAATTAATGCACTGTTTCTGTTAAAGTTTTCAGCTGAGGACTGAGTTGAGTGATCTGAAAATTTTGGTGACGGCGGGACCAGACTGTCTTTAAGGTGCTAAAACCATTATTATGTCATAATTGATTTGATAAATCTGTTCCTATATTTTACAGCTTTCAGGAAATTATGTAGAAAAGAACAAAATTTTTTGACATTCTTTACGGGAAAAGTAATCCCGGTACCTGTATATAATTTGACATCATTTTAAAGAGAAGGTGAAAGGCTTTTTTAATGTGAGAGAGATTGCATGCATTCTAGATATATTTCATTAGTCAACAGAAATGGACAAAACTCCGAGATTTGTTACATTTATCCTTCATATATCATAGAATATGGTTGTTTAAAACATGATTTTTCACTGTTAGCCCCTGTACAACCTATGAAACAAACATATTGTTAATCAAAGCACCATTAAAAGAATTTTTATCTTGAATTTCATGAACCTCTATGCACCTTTTATTTACTAGATATTGACCTTAAGACGTATATAAGAGGTTGCTAGAGATTAAATTGAAAAAGAAATATGTAAAAAAGGAGGGATGTGCATGTTCCTTTTCAAAAGCCCATATGCCTATACACCACTGCGAAGGTGTTCGGAAAGTTTCCCTTTACACTGCTAAGTGTGTAATAGATCCAGAGGTGCTGAAATGAAAGTTCGCGAGACTTACCCGGGATTTGGTCAGTTCCTGTGAAACTGAGCAGAAGGATCTGTGTTTTGATAATATTATCAAAATACGCAAGTACTGGTTGTAATTTATAACATATCCTA
The DNA here is from genome assembly GCF_902806645.1 of Magallana gigas. Taxonomy (NCBI): domain Eukaryota; kingdom Metazoa; phylum Mollusca; class Bivalvia; order Ostreida; family Ostreidae; genus Magallana; species Magallana gigas. Next base: position 60,719,987 of record NC_047563.1, read on the forward strand.
CTTTAATTTATGAGAAAACATGAAAATATTATAAGATATACGTCTTGTTTCATCATCTTGCAGTTATTTAAATTAAACGATGATATTCAGAACAGAGTTATCGTTTGTGTTCGACCACTCTAGACGTGGTTGAAAATATAAACATTGGTTTGCTTTATAAAATCACAGCCATGTTTGATACTTTTGTAGTTTGTTTCACTATTAATGCTATTACTAGGTTAGGTGCTACCTAACGACACGAGATTGACGTCATAATGTTCGTGTTTACTTTGTTTTTAAATCCACTGAAGAGCAAGGTAGGGCGAAAGCGCTATAGATAAAAGTTCTTTGAGCATTGGACTTAATTATATATATATATATATATATATATATATATATATATATATATATATATATATATATATATATTGCCTTGCTTATGATTATTCAACGTGTAACATTATTTTCATAAACTTTACTCATCTTAAATATATTTACCCTTCAACAGTGAAAATTAAAGCTAAAGTCGGAGTTAATTCTATAAGACGTATTTAAAAAAAAAATATTTCTGCAGTATTGTAATAACGGAAAAAGTTCATTTTTTATCTTTAATAAGCTGAAAAAAAACATACAATATGTAAATTGCCAAATGTTATTATTCATTCTTGTCAGAAGACTATCAATCAAATAAAATTATTGAACATCGCTTGCACAGAGTGTTTTTAAGGAAGTAGAAACTGTCAACTGTTAAGTTTTGATTTTGATTCGTAATACAAGTATATGTCCTACATTTATGGAATAACAATATAATAACATCAACTAAATAAAACGTTAATTTTTGCTGGTACCCAAGTCGGACCTATTTGAGCCATAATTCAACGCTAAAAATATTTCAATACATACTTAAGATATAAACACATGTTTGCATGAATTGCAGTTTGTTTACTCAACTAGGACGACAGATCGCGACAACCTATTCAGAAGATAAAATAATGCAATAACTGAATTTAAAGGGCAAATCAACGAAGTTTTGACCGCTGTTGGTTATTGAGACACCGAATTCAAAATTTAGTTCTATTGGTGACATTATCCAGTGTTTTGATAGATATCAACCAAGATCAACCGAGTCCTGAACTCTATAACAGAAAAATAAATTAGAAAAAAATGCACATGTGGTCGGAAGTTTATTTTAGATGAAAATAAATAATTTTGTGAAATTTTGTTCTTTTTTCCATTCTTTTTAATTGAATATTAACTTTTTACCTTACAGACATTCATTTCGTGATTCAATTATAACATTATTTATATTCATTAAATGTTATTTAAGTACTCCAAATCTGATCACAAAGAGTTATAATGTAAAATATGTAGTTATTACAAACTGTATATACAATATGATCTACAGAACACGAATTATATATCTATATCGAATTTTCAATAATTGATTTTTTTTTTGTATTGCTGCTAAAAATCTTTGGACTGCAAAAGTTTAATAATAAAATTGATTAATAACATATTGGTGAGAAATATTATCTTTTTCAACCTAAGAACTACGGAGAGTATTCAACTCACAATATATGTGATAGATACATGTATATCAATGCAACAGGGTTTCATTTGATTAAGACAACATTCTAAATAAATATGCTTAGCCTTCCCATATTTAACAGTGGTTGGAGAGTGAATCGAATAAGATTTGAGTGCATTTATGTAAATGTATGTGTATTCACAAAAAGAATTAAAGGTGTTTTTTGTATTTTAACATCAAACTAGCAAGTTTTCATGTGATCAAAATAAAGGCCAAATATCATCTGTAAAGAACGTTTTTCTTTGATATAATCTCGTTGATATAATACAAATGTTATGGTCTGTGACCGTGGAAATTCTGATCAATATTTGCTTGATTATTTGATACCAATGAGTAAGTTGTCATTTACAACAGGCGTTTGTTTCTGCAATAAAATTTCCTCATTGTATAATAATAACAAAAAATATCACTCTGAATTACGTGGCATGCCCCCTTCAATGAATGGCAATCAGTTTTGCTTTCAACGCAAAAGCAGCGGACAAGTTTATCTCTAAGAATATTTTTTATACAGCATCATCATATTATATAAAAAGTTTGCCTTCATTTACTATCATCTCCATTAGCAATGTCCAAACACTGCTCGCCGACTAGAAAAGATAAGATTGGTGGTCAGAAAACAAAATGAAAAAAAAAAAAACAAAACTGCACCTTCCAGCTCAAAAAATATGATATTATATACGTTACGTCTTTAAATCCGTATTTTTTGTTAAATAATATTTAAATAACTGCTTTATATAATTTTTTTACAAACAAAAATGGTTCGTATGAATTTCCCGATACGCGTAAACTTTTTACGTCGAATAATTGTGACTTCAATAACTCCGCGAGCTACATAAACAATATTTTATGCGTAAATGACATTTGAGTTAATAAGGAGCGGCCACAAGATTGTTTTTTCTCCAAATTTTTTCATCTAATTCGCTTTCAGCTAATATCATAGCGTGTGGCCACCCAAGTCGAGAGTCGAAAACAAAGTTTGAAAGTCGATCAAAAAACTGAAGTACGTACGACTTTCAGTCTACTCTCTCGAATGAGAATCGTGACGTCACACTGACCATTCCCGTGCAATAATAATATTGAATGGGTTCTATTTATTCTCCTTTGAGACGTGGACAGGTATAGCCTACAGGCTAAGCCTGTGCACTTCTCAAAAAAGAATACATGTAACCCCACTTTAAAAGAGGACATGCTACTTTCATTTTACGCTATATATTATGTTCAGGTATCGATTCTTAAAATATGTTTAATTCAACATTTTAACTGCTCAACAGTCAACATCATAAGAAAGTATACTGACATTCCTTCGATTTGTAACTAACAATCTAGTAAATATACAAGGATATTGTCATATCCAATTTATTTTGCCCACTTCTCTTTTGTACGGGAATTACCCTTTTTCTAAAAGTAGAAAAACCTTACTTAGGCAATTGATATATTCTGAAAGATGACTAATATAAGCAGAAAGAGAAAAATTACCACGGGTATTACTGATGTTCTGGTTTTCGGAGTAATGGCTATGCAAATATAATATTAGTGTACCACATAACTTGATCCACGGAAGCCGCTATTGTTTTTTTAACATTTAAATAATGACATTATGTCTTGTATTTTATTTTCCTCAGTTTCAGAAAGGCATGATTGGCTTCAGTATATACAAAAGTGTGATGGACAAGAAGATCAGAACAACTTTTGTAAAATTAACAATAACAAATGGTATTGAATTAAAAAGCCAGATACAAATACTATGCATGTATTTATAAACCATTAAACCTTTTAATGCAAGAAACAAAATATATGGAGAAATTGATCCAATGATCTTAAAAAAAAATTTCTTTATTTCAAATATGATTTCATAAAAATAGCAACTCGATCGATCCATAGTCTTCTGTTCAAAGTGGTATTGATTCTCAAATAAGTTAAATTGTTCATCTATGCACACGTTTTTCTAGATGCCTTCTAGAAATAATAAAAAAAAATATCAATGTTTTACCGTTACATTTAAGAACGATAATAAAATAAATTGCATTTCTTTAGAGATATTTCATGATTAACCAAACGATGTAAGATATTGAAATTAATATCCCTAATTAAAATCAGCTGTTAACATCTGTACATTGAAAGCGACACCGTTTGGTTTTCCCCCCAAGATTGATATTAGTTTTATTCTACCCGCATTTTATTCATCGATTGTAAAAAAAAATTTAAAAAAAAAATTAAGATATGCAAAAAAATCTATACAGGTTTTTTTGTGATATGCCAAACATCGGGGGCGACCTCACACTCGTAAATATATATTTAGTGGAAACGAGTGTGAATATAGAAAATGTCATCCAGTCGTGATATTTCTGTTATTTCTTTTTATTACTTAAGACATATATAAGAGGTTGCTAGTGATAAAAGTGAAAAAAAAATGTAAAAAAGGGGGATGTGCTTGTTCCTTTCCAAACAAAACTGTGCCTTTGCATCACTGCGAAGGTTTTCGGAAAGTTTTTCTTACCGTTGCTAAGCGTGTAATAAATCGAGAGGTGGGCGAATGAAACTTCACAAGACTCCTTCGGGATTTGTTCAGTTCCTGTGAAATTTCGAGCAGAAGCATCAGTGTTCGGATAATGTTATCAAAATACTTAAGTACTGGTCGTTTTTCATATCATATTCTACTTCGATCTATGATAAAACATGAAAATATATTAAGATATACGTCTTGTCTCATCATCTTGCAGTTATTTAAATTAAACGATGATATTCAGAACAGAGATATCTTTTGTGTTCAACCACTCTAGACGTGGTTAAAATTATAAACATTTGGTTGCTTTATAAAATCACAGCCATGTTTGACACTTTTGTAGTCAGTTTCACTATCAATGCTATTACTAGGTTAGGTGCAGATCAAAAATCAATGCTCCGGGGAAATCGCTACTATGCATGTTAATTGTTGCAAGAGCAAAAAAAACCTGTGTTTCCTATTGTCACATTTCTTTTTAGAGCTCGTTAAATCCACTTATTGACGAAAGTAATTTAAAAGTATAAGATCCAAAAACTTCTAGATTTTATATCTGACTACAAGTACCTACATGTATTGATTCTAGGAAATAGACTGTAAACACGAGCCGCGATTTTTACCTGGAAACTGAAAGGGTCAAATAAAACCACTTGATCTAAATTTAAATGACATTGGCATGTGTGCTATACATAAAACGAAAGTAGACGAAGTACTTCTTATTGAATATGTTACATTGAATATTTAATGTTTATATTATTCGATATACATTCTTTTGCGTTTGTGTGGTTCAGAGGGAGATCATGATATTTAATTTTGATTTATTTGAGAAATGGAACTTATATTTTGCCTGGCTTGTGGTTATTCAACAGGTAACATTATTTTCATAAACTTTACTTATCTTAAATATATTTACTGTTCACGAGTGAAAACGAAAGCAATAATCAGAGTTAATTCTATAAGACGTATTTTTACAAGAATTATTGCACTATTGAAATGACGAAATTTTCGGGTTCAGTCCCTACTTTTTAGGAAACTCATATTTCATTGAATTTACCGAATAACCAATAAATACCAAAAGAGGTTAAAATGTTTTGTTTTGAGTTTATCTTTAATGTTATAAGCCAATTTTCATTGGTGTCTTATTGATGCAATAGTGTCATATTAGATTAAAACCATTCACTGAAGATGTTTTAGTAAATCCAAGCATTTCTTTTTGTAAGAGTGGAATGTGTCCTAATAATTGACATTTTCATGTCATCGAAGAGTTGCCCCCCTTTGCTTTTAATCTAAAATATTCAATTCTAAAAAAATCTTAACGGTATAAGATTTGTTTTAAATAGGTTAATTAGGTTCTAATATGGTCGGATACCTTAAATACGATAAAATAGATCGTGTGTTAATTTTTTTTTTATTAAAGAAACTGTAAGAGAGAACTTCAAGTTTTTTTTTTCCTACGTGTATTTGACATTTTTCTCATCAGTGCAGATAGCATTATTATAAACATGATTAAAGAAAACTATGCTGTATAAAATCATATGCCTTGAAAATATATTGTTTATCTTATTAAAAGACATATAAACTACATATGGGTGTATAATATAAATAAAATTCAACAATTTAATTATGCATATTATAAGACATATGTTCAATGAATAAAATAAATGCAATATCTTAATAACTTCAATATCTAGGTATCAACTTACACACAATGTGAATACTCGCTTCTGAAAGTGAACTATGTGAGTCAATGTCCTACAGACGCTGTATCCTGGAATAAGGCGGCAGAGAGAATGGACTGCCAGTCCATTAAACAGAACTGTTCTGGGTTAAATCCACAGCAACATGTTTTCCAATATCATTGTGTTGTTAATGGTTGGATGAATGCTACCTTAGAAGTTTGTGCATTTAATCGCTCTATCTTGGGTATATACAATCTTTTACAACTTTTACATCATTATTTTTTCACTGAATGTACATTCTGACATTTTAATTAGTGTCCTTTGTGATATAGGCTATTGTACAGAGTTCAACACAAGAGGTGCCATGATACAAGATCACTATGCAACAGACTGTACTAACCATGAACCGCCATGTCCGAGCAATTACAACTCAGCAGAGGCATACAAATGTAATGTATTGGTATCGTTATTCTGGCAAATTATAGAAAGTTAATTATAATAAATTGAAAAAAAAAACAAAAACAAAACAAAACGCGTTTAAGTCAGTGTGTTATTAATATTCCAAAATATACATATTCAAATTCCAAAAACTGAATGATATTTTCACATTTGGGACTTGTATCTTACTTATTTTCAGGGAGAACAGGGAGAAAATGTTTATATTGACATAACTTAATGCAGGAACTATATAAGGAATAAGTATCATTCTTTGAGTATTATGAGGTATAATTTCGGTCGGGCGTGATCAAATCCACTAAAGCCCGAAGGGCTTTAAGATAGATTGATCACGCCCCGACCGAAATTATATCACCTCGTGATATTCAAAGAATGATTCCTTATTACTTATATTTATATATAACTTTAGGCCATCGTACGATTAAATCTTTAAATATAAATAAGCAAACCCCGCCGGTGCCTCAATTTGGCGTCATTTGTATTATGGGTTATATAGTACAAAATCGATACGTAGTGTTATCACAGACAAAGACACTGGATAATGTAAATGTATACATATATTACACAAAAATGGAATATGAATTTCAATACGATCGCTAAATGCCAAGATTTGAACTTTTGTGCACTGGCATATTTTGCGGGTACGAACGTGAAAGGGTTACCGGGTACAGGGAAATATTCGCCCCTTTCGCCCTCGTTGTCAGCGGGCAAATTTAAGATTGGACGAATCCAAAAGTCTCATATTATTTCTTTTAAATTTCTTTAAACAAAAATGTGTCTGGGCGAATTCAAGACAGAAGGATATTGGTTGCCAGTGTAGAAAGGCTAAAAATACATGGGCGAAAATAGCCCTGTATACAAGGGAACACAAATATTAATTCCTGTTGATATAAAGCTACACTTTATCAAATTTTCAATGGCCTTTTCACATCTGTTAGAAAAAGACTGCTACATTTCAAGTAAAAACCTGAATAATTATCATTCATATTATTCTTTCTCTAATGTCTATTTATATTTTTACTCTGTATCAACTAGATCCTACATGTTATAACTTGGCACGACAAACTCGTCTCATTTCTCAAGACAATTCAACATCTTCTACGGCAAGGTAAAAGGAATAAAAGCGCAATTTAATAACAACATACAACACGATTCAAGAAATAGCTAACACAAGAATAAATCACTGTAAAAAACAAATTTAAAGAATTGAAATGAATAGTTACGCTGATATCACCAACAGAGTTTGAACTTATTGCTTGTATAATATTTAAGAGATCCTGAATTTTAGAAAGAGATATTGACATTGTTTTTATAAGCAGTTGGGTTCTGGCTAATAAATGTTTCCTTATCTCTTTAATTTCTTCAATCATAATGTATATCAGAGATTATAAATCCACCTGGATGTAAAGCCTTACAGAAATTTACAAATAAGTTTGTAGTCATCATGTAAACTTACTTGATAGGTCTCACTTAAATATACAGCAATGCAAAACAAAACTTACGCAGTCACTGTGTCTTTCTATAATTGCAGGCTGGTCGGGAATACCGCTATGGTGTTTGCCTCAATCATTTTTGGAGTATTTTTATGACTGGTATGAAGTGCATTTCTGGTGTTGGAAATTATGTAAAATATAAAGTAGCCGAAACAAGAAATAATTCTCTTGTGCGTGTCAGATTATCAAATATGTTTTTAATACTTATTTTCTAGGTGTTTTCATGATTATTGCTAAGCTCAAACATTGCATACATGTATGATATGAAACAGTATTTGAACTTTTTATACAATTACGATTGCTTGTTTTCAAATAGTTTTTTTTTATTTAATTTTATGAAAACTCAAGAAGGAGCCTTTTTATGCATCACGTTACTCGGACGTCTCGATGGAAATGTATGTTGTGAAGTGTTGATGGGATGATTAATAGACATACATATTGATTCCTAACAAAATTTTACTTTTATCAATTATAATTGTGTCGGTTGATGTATTCAATGCCAACTGCATCTGAGTGAAGTTTCAATATGTTAAATAGGTTTTTATTAATTATGTGCTTGTGATAAACATTAGAGTGAGTGGAAAATTCCTTTGTTTAAAATATCGCAATTTTAACATTTTAAAAAAGTTAACATCTGATTCTGTTGACTAAATGGTAGAACGTTATCTTGTGTACATGAGTTTTATGCAAACATGTTGTATCGTGGGTTTGTTTTACCTCTTTATGTGAGGAATAAAAATTCATTTCTGTCGTTAAAAAAAATCTTTTCTTCGGCTAGTTTGATATATTTATTAAAGTGTATAATATTTAAGATAATTTTATCCGTGTGTAGGATAAAGTACCATTTATTTCGCTTTTATGGTTGTTTTAAAATATGCACCAAAAAAAATCATTATTATCATTAAGTGACTGGACAGGAAAACGAATCTCGAGATATTTTTTAACATGTCTAATGCATAATTGTTTCAAAGCCATAATATACTGAAATTAAAAAAGGCAAATTAATCACCACTTCATTGTAAATCTAGCATTAAGAGGACACTAAAATCATTTACTTAATCTTTAAGAAAATATTATGCAATCTATTTAACCTCCATCTCATTCTCATTACTATGTATCATATAGTCCATGCAAAACGCAATGCATTCTACCACCATACGGTATCATAAATTCAGTAAAATCTTTGAGAAAATGAATGTTTTCTTTCAATTTGTACAAAAAACAGTACTTATAGTACTTTAAAATTTCTCAATTTTTAATTGTCTAGCATTTGAAATTAACACATGTATGTATGTATGTACAAACTATGATAACAAGCAAAAGAAAGTTTATGATTCAAAGATGATTCATACATCACTGGCACTGTTACATAAGCTTTGGTAGAGCTCTACATTCTATCAGTAAATTGGACCCCGTAATTGGGTAAAGGAACTGTTTACATAATCACATACAGATACTATCTAGTTGCATCTCTCCCAGCTTCAAATCTTCCCTGCATCCGCCTTATAGTTAAAAGTGCTTTAAATATAATTATGCGGTCCCTTTGCTTTAAGAAATTGTAACATTCACTATAATAGAATATTGGATGTTCATCATCATCACATAGTTTCACAGATCCTTGACTATTTACAGGCATATTCCGAATTTTCTCTAGACATGGATCTTTAACTTTAAGGAATGTTACCTGTACCTGTAAAGATAAACAAAAATTAATTATAAAAAATAAATTGAGGTGTCAAGTTTCTGTATGATAAAAACAGTTCCAACAACGTCATTGTTAATTGAATGTATATCTCTAATAGCTATTCCAAGATCAAACAACATGATGTAGTTCAAAAATGCGCATATATATATATATATATATATATATATATATATATATATATATATATATATATATCCACTCAGTGGAGCCAAATACTGCTCACATTCTAATTTAGATGCAAAATGGTGTCATATATTTACATTTTTACATATTATGTATTGAAAACATGTATCTTGCTAAAGAGTGTTGAAGAAAATAATTTTACAGCATCTGCTTAATTTAAATTAACTACATAAATGTAATTTTTTGAATTTCTACAATGTTACTTAAATGCACAATGATACAAGATGTTTATTGAATCAGTAAGGAAAACTGAATTGTGCAATAACATGTGTAGAGCAAGCAATCATATTCACAATGTAGTCAGTATTTTTAATATACTTCTATGAATATTTTCTATGTAATATAACGATGAATAAACATGCTATTATACCTAACCGTGAAATAGTTTCCATAGTATCTGCCCATGATGAATAGTAATCATTACTATTCACGGGCGGCATTCGATTTCCCTCGTTTTTAGACTCGGAACACCTCTGGTGTAATCTGAGTCCCAATAAAATTCGGAGGATAGCAAGTTTATTGTACCCCTAAACAGCAACTATTTCCTACAGCTTGTCTCTGGCGAAAATAAACTTGTTATCATCCTCCTAACTAGTAAATAGGTATACATTATCTCGATGCTGTTTAATTTTGGATGAATCTTCCGAAGGCCTAACAAAAAAAATGGGTTTTTTTCGCTTTCATGCTGAAAAAAAGTAGGGTCGGTCGGTCGGAAATTTATTTTTTTTTCAAATATTTTTTTTCCCTTTAATATTGCAGTATCCATACATGCCGGTTAGATACTGACACTGCTGAATGGTATAAAATGAGAAATACTTTTAATATCATTCCTGACTATTAAGCTGGTCTTAAGAAAACACAAAAATGATATTATATATCAGATATTTCCTCTGCCAACGATGAGAGCATTATTAAAATCTACAACACATGGAAACATACAGCCATTTTGAAACAAAACGTTTGAGTTACACTGATTTGAGAGGAGTAACTGCTTCAAGCGTTTTTGTGACCAAAATTTTGAGTAACATTTTTTTCCTAATCGGATAAAAACGAAAATAAACGATTTTCCATCAAAAATCCTTAAAAAAAGTTTTGAGTCGGGGGGTAAAAGCTAGGGTCGGTCGGGAAAGCGGAAACAAACACTTTTTTTTTTTTAGGCCTAACTCATTATTCATTTAATATTAACCTCAAATTATCTGCCTCAGTTTAAAAGGAATAATCATATGGAAAAATGCTTTTTTCCACTACATCACAAAAAAGCATGCACCTTGTATCTTGTTTGTTCCCTTATTTTTTTTTTTTTTACCTAGTACAAGTCTAATCAAAATTTATGTTTCTTTGTTAAATACACTAATTTTTCACTTTACATTAAAAATACATAATTAAAATCATCATTTAATATTTAAAAAGATTTCCAAATATGCATCTCTATTTTACTGTTCTGAAACAGATTCACAGATTCCTGTGAGCAAGAAACATTAAAAAATGAAACATACTGGCCCTTTCCAAACTTCTAATCATTTAAAAATCACTTAACAGTGCCCTCATGCTTTTGTTACATGCAATTTATGGTAAATAAATTAAAATCAATCATTTTTCTTACCCATGTCTTTTTGACCGATATCCCAAGTATTCCCTCATTAACTGATGACTTGTCGAGGTATACAAATAAGTCTCCAATATGCTGAGACCATGAACTGTTGTCAACATTTCCTGTATCCACAGACGAACTGTTCCTAAGTTTCTTTGCTGGTGGTTGACAAACTTTTTCAGGCAATGTTTTCTTTACCTGGAACATTTAAAATAAGCATCATACATTTTGTTACTGCACAATTGCTTAAAATCTCGGTGGCATTTATGACAATTCCCCATAACCACAACATTCCATCTACATTTAAAACAATGTACTGTGAATGTACTGGGCAGTCATCTACATTCAAGAGGGCCAATATATTATGGAGATGTTATTTCATGGATGCAACCAGATTCAGTTATAGTAAGAAAGACAACTCTTTCTAAATTGTTTTCATCAAGAATGTAAATTCGTTTGGGAAGGCAACCCATAAATACCAAGAAAATTAAGCCCCCATGAATGCTAATGATTTTACAGTATTCATTATGTCATTGTTAATATTACACAAAAAGACAATCAACAAGAAATAATCCCCACAGCATTAAATAATTTCAAATTATTAATAACATTAACAGTCACAAGAATTAGAATTAAAATACATGTAATATCATAATGTGATTATGTCCAAGAGCCTAAATTCATATAAAATTAAACTACCACTATAACATTCAGACTCGTGAGAGAAAAATATTGTACATGAATAACAAATCTAAAATCATATAAGAATGTTCTTCCTATCATGTTCATACCTCACAGACACAGAGAATTGGCCTCTGAACTGCTGGATCAGAACTACAACAGAGCAGGTCAGCCTTGGAGGTCATGGTTCTACCCATGATTTGGGATTTCTTGGTGCTTATAAATGGAGGTGACCTGTGAATAAATTAACAAAAGAAAACACATTTACTTAACATCAATACTTGTTTCTCTTTGTCTTATACAAATGAAGATTGGGCTGCCCTCTGCCAGACAAAAGGCAGGGGGCAATGTATTTATCCAAAGGGGGTGAACATATTCAATGTTGCACACAGAATCTATATTTATTGTGATACGTGTAATGACAGTCACAAAAGTTCCAGATCTACTACCTCATAACAGAACCACTGAGGGAAATTCACAGGAAATAAAAGTTTGCAAATATTAAAAATATTACTGTAAGCCTGTGTTCAGCACAGGATTAGGGCACTAAACTGATACGTGAAATACAATAGTACTGTTGATTCATGTACCTTAAAAGTTGTTGTTACACCCTATATATAATATATATATATATATATTATAATTAATGTACATGTATATGTGTATATGTAGTAACTGCTCTTACATGTACCAACAAAAAGTTCAACAGAATAAAGTATTTATTCAACTTGTCTTATATTAGTTTGATGTTGGCCAACTTAATACTGGTTCAGTATATGCATATATAAAATGTCTGACTACTATGTCACAGCTCATTAAATTCATTTGATCTCAAGAGATGGGCAACATATGACTTGTTGGACGTCCATGAAGGTGTCTGCAGATTCAAACGTATGAAACATCTCTCCACTTTTAGTTTTGATCAATACATTTGTATTTGTGTATTCAGGTCTAACAAATCATGTGTGGTCCTCAAAAATGAATCCCTGTAAACCAACTTGTATTCCTATGTGAGAAATGTTCTAATTCGAAAGTTTTGTGAGGGTCTGGACTTTGCAAATATTTCAATTATCTTTAGTTAAAGCAAAATTATGTTATTGCGAATAAAAGTTGGTCAGGTTTACATTTGATATAATTCAGTAGTACTCACCAAGTATAAATACCAAATAAATGTAGCAACTTCTCAAACAAGCACTGGTATTTCCACTCGGATATTTCCTTGTTGGACTCGCTTTCTGCAACTATTTGTGCCAAACAATAGTTAAATTCATCCAGTTTAAATAAAAACCTGTAAAGAAAAGGAAAACTTTCTAATTAAGAATGCTGATATGCTTAATTGGGGGTTGTAACCAATACAACCTTTCAAAAATACTTAGTCTGACAGGTCTTGGGTAATTAAATTAAGTTCATTCAGTTATTAATGGGATTTATATATCTTGTTTGTTTTGCCTCGGACTAGAATGTCGCGACGTCATTGGATGAAACGCGTCACGTGGCTGCCTTACAAATTTCTTTAAAAGGCAAGCGTCAAAATTTATAGCGCAACATGGCGGACGTAACGTTATTTGAACTGATTTTCTACACAAACGTTTGTTTACATATCAAACTTTAGGTCCTCGACAAAACAAAACACTTATTAGGTTTGTTACTGACTGTTTAAAGAAATTTGTGGGGTCGGTAAAGTCCATAGAAGGCTCAGCTCCGCCTCGCCTTCTATGGACTTTACCGACCCCACAAATTTCTTTAAACAGTCAGTAACAAACCTAGTAAGTAATAATATAGGCACAAATTTAATCAACACAAATGCAAAAAAAAAATTAAGAAAGGAAGTTTCATATATAAATGATCTTTTAAATTTTTTTCTTTGTTTATACAATAAATTTAATTGATGAAAATTGAATAATGACAAAAGCTGCATGTCTGGTGGTCTGGGACAATTTCTAAGAAAAAGAAATATCCTTTTCTGTATGTACAAGGATAAATCTATGGCAAAAATATTGGTCTCTTTGTTGACCTGGGGGCCTATAGAGTCATCATAAGGGCCAAAGGGCCAGTGTTGTAAATGACTCATACATCCCATGTTTCCATACATGAAAAACATTTAATATTATATAAATAGTGCCTGTTTGGGAGGGTAACAGTTGAAAATGACACCCCGAAAAAACCATTGTCAACCGACGCGAAGCTGCGGTTGACAATTGTTTTTGAGGGGGTGTCAATTTCAACTGTTATCCTCCCAAACAGGCACTATTTATTTTATTATACTGAATGTCTTAATTTTAGAGAAATTTTTACTACTTTTATATAGAAATGACATGAATTCTACGGCGAACCGTACGCGCATGATTTACGCGCATGTAACAATTCATTGTGTTACCTGTTGCTAGGTGTGTTGCTAACGCTGAGGGTAATAGAACGGATTATCAACTGCGTCTTAACCAATCAGATTTCAGTATTTAACATGAAAGTATAATAAGGCGTTTTGGAGCAAGTGAGAATATTGGTCCCTAGTGTCTGATAGCATAAATGCCACACAACATAACACTAAAGGACTTATGTGTATCAGCCTTTCCCCTGTTACTTATTGTGTACATGTATAATCTGGTGTTTGTATATTTATTTCCTATGTAGCTTATAACACAAGATCTGATTGGCTAATTAGCCGGTTGTAAAATTCCGTACATCTGACCTGAGCCGGAGGTAAATAACCTGACAATGGTACAATGCATTAATGTGACATCGAAATGCATCAAATGTGTAAATGGGATATATCTGGAAATTGTAAAAACACTTGATTGGACATAGGAAGCAGATTTTATCATCTTTACAATCATATAAAATAAATTCATTATCCAGGGCCAATCAAGAGTGTGCAGGGAATACAACCCGGGGTAAATCTAGCTAGCTTGTACACCCTTGAGTGGACCTGGATATAACTACATATAATTATATAACTTACTAGCCCCCGAAACAACTTATAAGATACTTAGATTTTTACAACAGATTTGTGCAACAAGCTGGAGACACTTGCTTATTAATTACTCCAAAAGCTGCAAGGCTTGAGGGCTGATTTAACTATTAAGAGCAAATATGAGATGCAGCAGCATTGAACTTTTTTGATTTTTAAATTTGTTGATCATATGATCTTTCGGGGAATTAATGACAAACCAGACCTGACCACAGTCAGAATCTGCACTCCCTGTAGCTCTAGTCAGGTGCTCTACTAAATTTCGAAAATAAATTCTGGCCCAGGCAATGAATCAGTCTCCCCTCCACATTTACCATTATAATTACCACCTCAGATGATCTTCTCCCTATTTGAGTATCCCCAGGTTTTTTCCCCTGGCAGGAGTTCACCTGTCAGTTCCAGTTGTAGGTCACGGTTTCAAATTTAATAGGTCATTGCATAGAAATAATGACAAATCAGATAAAGATTCGCAAATCAGTTAGAACATCAGAATCTCAACATTGTATACATTTTAAAAAAATATATAAAGAAAACCAACATCAAATACCAGTGAATTTCTTTGAATTTTTATGATTCTCCAATATACATGTAGTTACAGCCTCTCATCCATTCCTACGGAATAGTCAGTCCCTGATATTTTCTACTTTCCCAATTTTCCATGATTTCACCATGTTCACCATGCATGTTCAATGCATTCAGTAAGCTAACAATGCGATAACAGTGCATTCATTTGCGCCCTCCAATCCACTCCATTTACGCACAGTGTTTACGAAAAGCTCACCGTTCGCTCACCGTGCGTTCATCTTGTGCTCACCCTTCGTTCAGTGTTCACTTATTGTTGAGTCAGATAAAATTATGAATTTAGGTTTATGACTGTATGTATTACGTGCAATTTATTTGTTATTTTTTCCTGAAAACTGATACAACACAATGTAAGAATAACTTGAATAAATCTTTAATCTTGCGTTCACATAGCGCTTACAGTTCTGAATCACCGTTCATAAGCACTCACTGAAGTCCGTTTAGCGTGTGCTCACCATTCACTCACCGTTCAAATGGGAAAGTAGGATGTTTCACAGGGACTGTATGTACTTCGAAGCCAACACCCCACCCCTTTGGGGAAAATTTTGTTTGGATCTGTGCCCACATGAAAAGTATAAGTGTAGTTTTGTTTGAACATTCATTCATCGAGCATTTCGACATGCTTTGAACATATATCTTTTATAAAAGGAATACTGCACACTAAAAAACATACTTATCCAGCAGTGGTTCCGCTTGGATGAGCCTCAGCTGTCGTTGGGTTGGCCCCCACGTCTCAGCAAACTCTTCAATTGGTGTTGTGGTGTTTGGGGCAATGTCTTGTAAGGACTCGTAATTCAACTTCAAGTCACATGCATTCACACACCTCTCAATTTCCAATCGATCATCATCGTCTAAATGAAACAGGCGCCATTCTGACCAAATGATTCTAATGATGTCCTCTAGTTTGTAACGAACGCATAACTTGTTAACTAAATGACAATTCCAGTCCGATGAACATTTAGGAAGATGTTCTTCACATAAAGTTGATGAACCTCTTTTCAAGACATCAGACAAGTCAGATTCTGCTGAAGAAGACGAACATTTTTCGTTCTCCGGATTGCTCATCTTGTTTATATTCGTGCGCTTGAATAGGTTACCAGATAGAATCGACCTTCCGATTTTTCGGTCCCTGACTTTTCGGTCCAGGTATTGGGAAATTATTACATTTTAAATGATTCAACAAAGATTTAATTTGAGATTAAGTTTTTTTTAGCTTTTTATTTATATGTAAAATCCCAATGTCACTATGTCAACCAAAAAAAAAATAAAAATCAATTACATGATAATTAATCAATGAAGTCAGGCAAAACGTACGTAATCAATAGTCCAATCCACACTTTGCAAAAGTTGTTCCCCTTTGCGAGGTCAACCCAAAGGTCAAAAGAGGAAAAAACTGTTCCAATCTTTATGCAACCAAATATTTAGGCGTCCTGTGAAGAAGTCTCTTGGAATTTAATTTATTCCTTCAATGTGTGGGTTGCCCCAAATTGGGGCAATTAAAATTCACAGAGGAAACCGATTTCTAATGTCAAATGACGAAGTTACAACCCTCTAAACTACAAAGGCTACTGTGGGAAATATATGGGGTTTTTCCAAAATGTGGCGGCCAATGGACATACGTGTGCATTATTAAATTACGAATTAAACAAATCTTAGAATAGAAGTAGCTAGCATTCAGAAAAAAATCTGCTACTTTCGAATAGCCCGTATTAAAATACTATGTATCTGAGAAAATATTTTACAAGTATACTATGTATATAACTCTATAGATTAGGCTTATATCTTTCTCTCAGTCTAAATCATCCAATCAATTATAACACTGTGCCGGGTAATTATGCCAGTGCCAAGGTGGCATTTTTGCACCCGTCTAAACTTCATATATCGAAAAAATTCAAGTATGCCATATGATAGACCATTGCATAACAAGTTTACAACCACCTTAAGTTTGTCGTTGTTGTAACTCACCTGTCAGGTGAGATATTTACCTTTCAAAACTAAATTCCTACAGATAAATAATAATTTTTCTCATAGGAAAACAATAATTATTCCATTAGTAAATTTGAAATTTCCTATCAGAATACAAGAACTTCCTATATGAATTTCAATTCCGATAGGATTTTATAAAATCCTATAGGAAACATTACTTTCATATAGGAAAGATACTTGCACCTGTTTGAATCAATTTCCTACAGGAAATACCATTTTCCTATATAGGAAATATAATTCCTAAAGGAATTTAGAAAATCCTATAGGATTCAGTTGTCAATATTTTCTTAACGCAAAGGTAAATATCTCGCCTGTCAGGTGAAACGCATTAAAAACAAAAGTGGACATATACTCTCTAGAAAATGGTCTATCATTTGGTATTTTTGTGCCGGATAATTATGCCACTGCCAAGGCGCTCGCGTAGCGAGCTCCATAGACAACGTGTACGAACGGAGGAAATTCGAGTTGAAATCTGCACATTGTTCAAAGAAAATTTTATGAGGCCACGTGAAAACGTTCTACTATCCCAGTGATCCTTTGCGGTGCATAGCAACTTGGCGGAACAGGAAGCGTTTCTAAGGAAAATTCTTACCTGTAAATCGCATACATCATTTTCATTTAACAATAAAAAATCCTTTTAAAAACATTTAACGAGGCCGGGTCTAATTAGTTCTGCCCTAGATTTTTTAATGAAATTTTTTACCTGAATTTCTACTGATATAATTATTATTTTAAGATTAAAAAATAAGACATTTACCACACCGTTTGTTTAGGGGGTCATCTCAAAGTTTGTTAATCTTTAACATAGGACCCTATGGGATTTCGCTTGAAATGTATCAATTTTGCACATTTTTTTAAACTTCTGCCCTAAGGATTTCTTTTTCTGTTCTACATATTAAAGTTATTGCTAAAAGGCATCACATGGTCAAATAAAAAAACCCTTTTACCTCCTGGTTTGTTCCAGGGGTCTTATCAAAGTTGATTTTTGTATGCCCAATTTCCGAGTTTTGTCAGATAATGGCTATTTTTTATTTGACAAAGGCGGAAAAGGTGATCTTTATAGTATTATTAAAGCATTCAGACATATCTAAGTAATAAAAAAATATATAACATCACATATTAAGGGTCATTAATATAAAATACATGGTTACTGTCTTGAAATATATGAATTAAGCTATATTTAGGCGGATTAAGAAAACGTGACAGAGGGTTAGGCCTGCTGAACCCTCTTCACGTTTTCGACCCGAGCCCAAATATAGCTTCTACTTCGAGACAGTTATGTTTATTCCACAATATAACATTAATTTTACGCATTAAACGAGCCATTTTCAACACATTTCGCTGAATGTCTGCAGTTGAAACTATCACGCCATGGCGTCAACCAAGCAAAAAGATGACGTCACAATACAAATGAAACGCTGCGCGAAAGCGTGCGTACTCGTTCTGTACTCGGCCTCGTTAAAGTAAACAACACATATGCTTACGTAAAAACTGTACCTATAACGTCATTTCCTTCCCCGAATTTGTCCGACAATATACGAAAACTGTCGAGCGCAAAAAGTTGAGTATGACGTCACAGTGATCTCGCGTTTTATATTCCCGCGATACATTTAGAGGTGGATCAAGCATCTGTACTGAATGTAACGTGTAGGAAGTACACAGTAGGGAGTCACCGTTAATACTGATACTGCGCTCACTATTAACGGGGACTCTTTGGCTGATTAGTTTTGTTTTGATGATTTTTTTTGCTCAGTAAATACACATGCAAGTTCCATGCTAAATTTATTGTCACATTGATCCAATCATTGTATACGTTAGGTAGGTGACAAAAAATTATTAAAAAAGAAAAGTCTAATCATTATTTGATCTACGTGTAGCCACGTCATTTTGTAATGAATAAATAAAAGAAAAAAATTAAACTGTTAAAATATCTACATGTATTTGTTATAGTTGCATATGTGGTCAAACCTTTCAATAATATTGGATATCACACACTAAAAAAAGGGGGAGGGCACATGTCTACAACGCTTATATAGCGTACAAAAATTAAAAAGATTAAAAACAAAATTGATATCACAGAGGAAAATTAAAACACCGGTAACAACAAGGGACAAAATGAGAAATAACACAGACACACAATTTATTGATTTGAATGAACATTATTAAAAGGTAAAGAAGAGATAAAAAATAAAAAAAAACCCGGCTTTGTGTTTATCAAAATATTCTAATAAGTCTGTTTAACATTTTATTAATGCTCATAGTGGTAGTTTTTTGTTTAAGTGTATAAACCTAGTAAGGGACCATTGGAATAAAAGTTTGATATCTTCCGGTTCCTTGCGGTGGTAAAAGTTTTCGAGACAAAGCCAAAGTTTTTTGGTTTGGTTAAGTCCACGGGTTGGATTTAACAATGATGACAGATCTATGTGTGACTCCTTCTGCGCTCGCCCCAACGGTCACACCGTAAAACATATTACATATATATAGAATGGTTAAAAGAATCGTAAGAACAGATTAATAAGGCATAAATATATTTTCATATAAGTGAAGGTTACCATCATGATGGAAACTACATGTCAGGGTCATCGCGCACCCCTTTGTAGTTGAGACAAAAGAACATGTTTTACGTATGAGACAATAAGACCATAATTATCGTTCGTTCCGAACAAGAAATTGGGGACAACAGTTCTAGAGAAAAGCAACACCATAACAGAGAACAGATCTTTGAGTAGTTTATCATTGAGATACCTCTAAAGTTATGTGGAGGGTAGCAGCTTGAAGGTTTAAATTAGATATGTCTAGAGAGTCGATGGGTTTATTATGGATCAATCAAGACAGTTTATACATTTTCTGTATTTCAATTTTTTATAACTGTAAGCGAGTTCAGGTCCCCGGCCATCAAGGTTAGACGAGTTCAGTTTGGATCCCAGTCCCACTTTTGGCTGCAAGGTCCAATTTTATTTCAATTTCTGTGCCCACTTTTAAATTATGGTTATACTAAGTATGTGTATAGTATTATACATTGCAGTGGTTTTCCCGGTCAATTAAGCCATATTTCAATGAAATATGATGTACATTTTTTGAACAAAACAAACGACATTAAAAGGGTATATTAGCGTTAATTCGCCTTACATTAAAATTCGCCCCTAACGTCGAGGCGGTGATGATTGTATTTTTAAAACGACTTCGACATCGCTTTTAATAGTCTAAATATGGGTATTGTTATAGCAAATAAGAAAATAACCTGTGTACATGTTGTTCATGTACTACATGCGTATTTCTGAACTTTGTTTTCTTTATAATCGATGCATAACATACGGGTTGAATAAACCCAAACATTCGCGGGATGAAACCAAACGGTTCCAAGTCCTAAACAATCTAATGATGCATTTTGGTTTGTTTTTTTGTATGTTCATTAAGAAATCATTTTTATTTACTTTGAAATTTTCTAACTTTGAAAGGAGATCGATTCTGCTGGTGTAGATAGGCGACAATCTTTAACTTTCTAAGATAATTGGTTTGTATAGATAATTATTTGCTACTGTAATAACCCAAAAAATCGGATTATCAAAAAAAGAGAAACACAATCATGTATACGTATAAAGTGCATGAAAAATGAGACTGAGATTAAAAATAGGCTTCTCAAACTTGTATCGCCCAGGACCTAGTTCTCTTAACTCTGACATCAAAGAAAAAAATATGGTTTAAAATTGATCGTCGTTTTAAATGCAGGGCATAGCATTTGCCTCATTTGCCTCCGTTGCGCTTCAGTCGTGTTTAAGTTCGGGAAGTCCGGGGAATCCATTCTTTTAATGAGGCGTTAGTTCAGATCGAAATTATGACAAAGAGAATTCTAGATAGAGCATATAACTGTCCATAAAAATATGCTATTAAATAGTGTATTGACCTGAAAGATAAATAATGATCCCGCCATTGAAATAATCAAAACTCTATGAAGAAATCCTACTAAAATGCTTGAAGACAGGCGGTATCGCATGAACCATTAGCCTCTCTCTCTCTCTCTCTCTCTCTCTCTCTCTCTCAACAACACGTCAATGGATCGTTCTGAAAGCAGTTTTGAAAGTAAGGTGTTTTTTTGTAATGCAGTTGCAATAATGTGAAACGACCAATCGACGAGAGTAAATCTGCATAATTTTTTATTTTCAGATTATTGGAACTGGCATGTGAACAATAATATATTTGATGCTTAACTATGTACTCTAGTTAAACGTTTTCACTTATGGAAGCTTTAATATTTGATAAAAGTATCAACGCAAACAGGAATTTATTTTATCTAAACATGAAAACCAGCCATAACGTTCAAAACCGATCAGAGTAAAATTTTCCTAAAAGAGACACTCCATTAATAAGCAGTGTTGTGATTATTCTTGGAGTCTTCGTGAAGTACATTCAGCATTCATTAGAGATTTGATCCCTAGAACAAAACTTCAGCTTGACTTACCACCTCTTAAAAAATAAGTTCTTCAAGCAAATGAAAATCAATCTTTTTATTGTCCAACTCTAAATCCAAACTCAGAAAATGTTTCTTTCATTGAAAGAATAATTTCTATAGAAGTTTAAAATTTGACAGTATATCAGTTTTAGAGCATCTAGTAATTGGTCCAGCTTTCAATACGCTCAATCCTTTGATTCATAATACGAAGCGCTTTGTCGAAGCATCCGGTTCCATTATACATGTAGCTTTGATAAAATGACATGAAGATTTAATGGACTATTCTCCTAACCATTAGAAACTCGCGCAAAAATGTATCGTTTTCACAGTTTTATTATCAAGCGCTGTCTAAACGTTACCATACGAAATGAACTATACTCTGTCCCGAGTTTTTGCTTCCACCACTTTTTGCTTGATATTTCAATAATAGTAAATAATAATAGTAATAATAGTAATAATAGTAAATAATAGTAAATACCTTTGTGCTCAAACTACGTTCATCCACTAATATGAGAAACGTCCAGAATATCTGTCCTGAAACGCCCCCTCTACCGCTTTAGGTTTCAATACACAACCAAAAATTGAAAGTCTACGGAGATTTTGCATCGCATCAGCCATTAATAAGCCCGGATGATAACGTTACAAATTGTGCGGTGTATTTCGAGTGTATTCCGAATGGCAAAAGGTGTAAACATTTCCCATTACAAATCTCTGTAAGAAAATTGTTGTTGTTCCTGTGAAATTTTATGAGCAAAAAGGGATAATTGTTCAATGAAGATATCTTGGATATATTCCCTTTCATCGATTTCAGTTGTATTTCTTTCACAGGTATGTGTATTTTTATTAAAACTGAAAAAGTGAAGGAAGCAATAACTTGGGACAGACTATAAATAAAGGGATTACAACATGTGACCCAACAGAAAAAAAACCTATTTAATTTGACAATAACAAGGTTCTTTTTTCATTACTGAACTAGTCATTAGAGGAACGTTTGGAAAGAAACATTTCCATTACAGTAATGCAAATTTTTTTCGCGATATAAACAATAAATTTTCGGAAAAAAAATATTTAGCTATAAGGTTTTTTACACATGAAACTCATCGTGTGATTACAAGGAAAGTTCTTCAAAGAACGGGACCCTGTGTCAAACCCTGCACATCTCTGCTCCAAAGGATTTTCAGGGTATCCAGATTCCCAGCCCCTAGAACCATGTGCAGTTTGAGAGTGATTCCAGTAAAAGGTATCACCTGACCCAGCAACAGCCAATCCAATCCAAATTACAGGTGTTTCTCCAGCTGTTACTGATAAATAAATTTAACATTTAACAATTTATATTCATTCCAAGGATTTCTTTGACCGATTCAAAACTTCAGAGTTTATACACAATTTGCTAAAAGTTACCATTTTCAGAAACCCAGGTCGCTTCACCCGGATTTTCCAGCTCAATCAGGTAGGCGTTCATTCGTACGCATGCCATCTAAACCATTTAATATAAAATAAGAGAAGAAAAAAAATAATGTTTTTAATTTGGACAATGAATCTTGTTCCCGTTGTTAAACATTGTTCTTAAAAAGTGAATAACATGCCTGCTTTGCCAAATATTTGGACAGGAACTTTTAAAACATTATGAAAAATGAGAGGATGAGTTTTTTTTTTCCCAAGTGCTGCATAATAGGTGTACTTTTAGTAGGTGGTACCTCTAAAATATAGCGTATTACGTCATCATTGATTGTGTAAACTTTGTTTTTCACCTAAACTTGTAGCACATTATCTACACGTACACGTAAATAGCTTGTAGCTTTAGGTGAATCTTGTATTAAATAAAAATTTGTTTTTATGATTAACAATTTAACAATAGACTGCATATTTTGT
The DNA here is from genome assembly GCF_902806645.1 of Magallana gigas. Taxonomy (NCBI): domain Eukaryota; kingdom Metazoa; phylum Mollusca; class Bivalvia; order Ostreida; family Ostreidae; genus Magallana; species Magallana gigas. Next base: position 60,743,700 of record NC_047563.1, read on the forward strand.
TAATAATCAAATTATGACTAACTAAATAGATGGTAATAAAAACAAATATGAAATCATAAACTTAGATGATCATAAGTTTGTAAATATGGAACGATATATTTTATTTTATTCTCTATAAAAAAATGAAAGTGAAAAATTTAAAATCAGACAACAAAAAGAAACAGAAGAGAAGTTATACTGACAATCATTTCTAATTATTGTTTACATATTTTACTGATTGAATTCTCTTCACGAGTAAATTGTCATTTAGTATGGGGCGAGTCTATCAAATTTTTGTAGTTGACAATGGTGGGAAATTGTAGCTCTTGGTACGCTTGCCCCAACGGCCACACCATAAAACATATTACAAGTTTGAATGGATGAATGAAGCCATGAATAATGTAAATACAATCAAAGAGAAAATATGTGAGCTAAACATCTGATAAGTGATGGAAACGTTTACCTTAGCATCTATCCATTCAAAATCCCGACGCACGTAGCAGTACTGGTGTGTTTCATAAACTTCCCACGAACTGGGACAACCTTGATTAAATTATACAGTTAAATGAAGACTGTAATAATTTTAAAACGTCACTAAACTGGTATATTTTCGATGTACAGTATGATTTCTAAAATATCAGATCTTTTTTGCTAGTATACCAATTAAACGAATGTTTAGATATACATCATCATATTAAAAAATCACGAAAAAGAAAATCGTTTTAATCTATTAATTTAAGGATTTATATCTTAAAAAACAAACACAATGCTGCGTGTAATGTCTTACTGTAATCAAATATTAATTATTATTGCTCGAGCTTATACCTTCTGTCGTTTTACTTAAATATATGTAAGTATACACCAGAGCAGATCATTAGAAACCTGTATAAGCAAACAATGCAGAATAGCGAAAGCTTAACATTTCATTTGTAACCTTGATTTATAGAGAGTATGAGATATATATAACAAACATATATTTCACTTGTGTTAAGGATTTTTTTCATGCAAATTATACTAATGAATTTAGACTCTTTATTTAAAATGTACAGTAGCTGGGTGTCAACAAATCAACTATAATATGTGTCTTAAGCTTTAGTTATCATTTGTTTCGCTATAAACTATTATTTAGTCATGGAAAATTACATGCAATAAATTCAGGTTTGCCTTTAAATCTGATTTGGGTTCTATGTATTTAAAATATAGCTATTTCTTTAAAGGAGATCAATAAACTCTTGAAATAGCGAGGACCATACAACCCTCTCAAATGAAAGGTAAGGAAAGGTCAGTTATTAATAGAGCTGTCATTCAGTCACTTTACCATTTAGTTTCAATTCAGCATCAGTTGCATGAATAAGAAAGTCTGAACTTATATCTTATAGTTGGCGGGTATAATTCATACCTTGTGTGCATTTATAATTAGGAATTTCCCACTTTTTGCCTGGAACACACCAAGTTGTATTTTTATCTCCAACGTCAAAAAATCCAGAATTGCATTTGTATGTTACAGAAGGTGGGTTATACTTTCGAACTGCGATGAAACCATTCTCAATTTCTGGTTCATTGCTACCACAAACTGCAACACAATTAATTTAAAGTAAAAGTTCTGAAAATGCATCAGTTGTTGACATGAATCAGGATATACATTGGTAACAAATAACCGCGTGCGTTTAGGAAAACAACACTAACTGAATTAGAAACAAGATACCGAAATCAAACAATCGTTCTGGTAATTTGGTAAGCAACACGAAAAGCAATATGAAACCTCACCCATAGGAATGCACACCGATATGTTGAAGGATGTTTTCACACACTTGGAATAATGATGGCAAGAAACAGAGCCGCACACCTTTTTAGACTACAAAAGAAGTGATTCCAATCGTGCATGTGAATACACAGCCATTTTTTTAACAAATTTTTGAATTAAAAAAACAAAACAAATAAAGTACAAGCAAGAAGCGTTTACTTCTGGTTATACGTTTTAAAAGTTCAATTATATATGTTCTTCAAAGTACAGAACCGACATGTTGTATTGCAAAAAAAAACGTTTTTTTGTTGTTGTTGGTTTTGTTGTTTTTGGTTTTTTTGTTGTTGATAACATCAACAAAAGCATTCTAAATTTTATAAGAGGGTTTAACAGATACAGTTTAACCTGACCTTTTTCTTCGATTTTAAGTCACGCGTTTGTTTGCATCAACTATGTAACAATCTTATAAAAGAAAATTCATATCAGTTTATTCTATCTTATTTATTTTTTTAAGTATTATATTAATTTTTTTAAATTTTAAAGTCTATTTCTTAGAAATAGAAATCGTCAAGATACATCAAAGTGAAAACCCCTTCTTTAAAAATCCAAAACATTAAATATTCTATCTTCATATTAAACAGGCTTTCATCATTTGGAATTGAATTTAGTTTTCATGTTAAAGTAGTCCGAGTATCGCACTACGTCATAATCCGGATTTTACAATATTGGTTCGACTTTTACAAAGCGTTTTAGATACCCGGTATTGATTTTGCTCTACATCGCTGTTGTAAATAATGGCAATAATAAGCAATTAGAACGGTAATATATGTATTCTATGAGAGATAGAAATGATTAATGTTGAGAAACTCGATTCTGTTGAAGTAAAATGAAAAACGAAGTTTTTGATTAACCAGGATCTCAGGTATGCTTTTATCGATCTTCTTTGTTTTGATCCCCCCCCCCCGAATTTTTCTTTTTCTTTTACTAAAACCGGTTTAAATTTAGAGACAGAAGCTATTTCGAATTTAATCAATCGTCAATTAATTAATGTTTAGATATCTAAAATTGGTGACAAATCTAGGCAGAAAACTGTAGCAAAATGTGATTTTTACGGATTCTTTGGTCAGGGTCTACTTGGTTTAGAGCATATAGCGTGAAAAGTAATCCGTCAACATATAATTTATTTTACCAAATCTTTTTTCTAAGATGTCAATCTATAGAATAAACACCATTACTTTAAGTTTGAGTCCATAAAATAGTAAAAAAATTCACCAAACGCGATACTAGCATTGCATTTTTTGTATTCTTTTTTGATACATCAGGTCCATAAAGCGTACTTACTTACAAAAATTTGTGCAAAATTATTGATTAGATATGGCTTAAATAAAGATTTATACTCTATTTTGTATGTTCAGTTCTAATTTTCCCAAAATTGGTAATTATTTTTAGGAAAAACGGACGTCTGGCAAATTTCATAATTGTCAATAATTTTCGCAAGGGGGTACACCCGTCTGAGAGGTGATAACAAACAAACTAGCATGTAAACATACATATTTTCTTTTGTATATGTATTGCTAGAATGTATATTTATCATTTAAAGCTAAGCTTTTAATGATTGAGCCCATTTAGTGCCGAGTATAGGACTACCTTAAGTATGGTACCATTCACACATATTTCTATTAGAAATAATTTCGCCAAAAATAAAATGCTACCAAAATTTTACCTGGTCAGCCATTTCGTTGTACACAAAATCTTCATCCGTTATCAAAGAACCAGACTTGTTTTCTTTCACGTTGTTCAATTCGCACACAAGAAGTTTGCGGTTATAATTTACAGATAGACACATAGCGTAGGCATCACATTCCGAGCAACACATCTGCATTCCTAGATTATCAATTACCATAAAAGGAGTGCTTGGTAACTTCTTTCCAAATCTGAAGTTATCAACTGTTATTGACCGATAAAAACAAATTGTTAAAACTATGAAAGAGGACACTTTTTGAAGCATATTTTGTACCGTGTTCATGAATTTCTTTTTAAACCCAATGCCTAGCTTATTTGTAAACGCATCGTGAGTGCAGTGATTATATATAATGTTCAAAGAGATTTTGACACATGCTCGAACACTACACTAAATTATTCATGTTTTCATCTTAACTTGATTAGTGTGAGGTAACTGGATTTTATAATGTATGCAAATTTACACATTTTGAATCGTTGATAACTTCGACATAAAAAAATACAACAATAAATTTTATGAAGATTTAATAAGCTAACAAAAGAAGCTTTATTAACAAGTACATTAAAGTATGTGATAATGTTAAAATTACCAAAACCTCTACTTACAAAACACAATATATCATTATTCCTAAACATAGTGGAGTGGATTGCCATGCAAGCTAGCAAGAAGGTTTCAATTTAAATGTTTCTAATTCCTAGGCCTCTTAAGGTTTTCCATCCATATCTAAGACAAATTTAACAATTTTTTTCATGAGGTGCATTAAATTTGCATTAACTTTTATTTTAAAAAGTTGTCCGCCCTTTAGGAAAATTAAAAAAAAATCATTTTCTGAAAATATGTATGGTAAATTATGAATTATTTTAGCATTTTCGTAGAAAGGTAGAGCTTTTGCAACTTTTTACAAAGAGAAATGTGAGGAAATTACTTGTAATAAAAAAAAATTAAAAATTCTTTTTTACCATAGACTTCAATGATAATTTCATCAGATGGTAAATTTCGAAGGTGAATCTATATTGATACATAAAACCCTTAAAATCACACTAAAATTTTGATGATCAAACATTGGGATATTCAGAACCATTCATCTCAATTCAGTAGGGAACGGATCTTAATAATGTTGCTCTTAAAACTTAAATGTTTCCTGCTTAATGAGAGTATTAGGGTACAAAAATGACAAAAAACACTGAGGCCTCTGTAGTAATGTAAGATCGTAGCCAGTCGTGCTCAATCTCGTTTTGAAATCAATTTAATATCTGGCGACGAACATCAGGAGTTTCTTTTTGATTAAAACTTACTAACATGCCATTACAGCTGCTGCTGCAAAAATCACAATCTTTTCATGATGAGTTTCTGTATGAAATTTTGAGGGGAAAAAGCGAATAGCTTCGTGACAAACATTCAGTGTTCCGTACGAATCGTAAAGATGTTCGTTTCACACGGAACGCTGAATGGTTTACACGAAACTATTCTCATACGACAGTCGCAAGCTTCTTTTGTGTAGCAATACTTTTCGTGTTTGTACCTTCCATCGAACATTTTAAGAGTTACTATTATGATGTCAAGTGTTGTACCAATAAAAACTTGTTACTTGTTATAAACGTCAGGATTGTTTATTATTTACCGACGCGAAGCGGAGGTTGACAATGGTTTTCGAGGGGTGTCAATTTCAACTGTTATCTTCCCAAACAGGCACTATTAATTAACACCTACTTGGTCATTTAAATGGATCCAGGCGTTAGACGCGTGACCCGTGTCACGGGTTGTTTATTCAGGCGACACTTGTCCTCAAAGTGAAAATTGTTTGATGATTGGCCATATCGATACCTTATCTATAATTTACACGAACCGGTATGCGATAATTTGGAGACGCAGTGAAAATGAGAAATTAATTGAGACGAAAAGTTAATTTTGAACCGTCGTTAAAATTTTAGAATTATAAAACTGTAGAAATTATGCTTATCAGCATCATTGGCATTATAATGATTATTGCTGAACATGATATGATTGATACAACTGGTGAAGGACCCTTACAATGGGAGCAATGGGTGATCATGTTGATACTCATTTATTTAATTTACGACATGTCGTCTCGCAGTCGGGTAGTACTGAGCAATCTGATCATAATATGATGCATAAAACAAATAATTGCAGTGTATCATGAATTTATTCAATATTTGTTTCTGTTTAGTTTTAAAAATATGCAGGTCTGTATATGTAATCTATCTGAAAACAAAACGTTGTTTAAGCATGTGCGTAAGGTTAGCACTAAATAAATGGCTTAATCATAACATCCGGTAAGACTAAATGTAAAAAACCCGTCGGTCAACCCGGAAAATTCGAACTCTTGAAAACTCGAACTCTTGATACCTCGAAGTTTTTTCTCGGTCCCGTGAATTCAAGCTTTCGAGAGTTACCTGTACATTAAATTAAAAAAAAGTGTAGTTAGAAAGGTAAAGCACACCTGTTAAGGCATTCGAGAGGTAAACTTTACTATTTCGGAATACATTTATTAAAATTACTATGTAAAAAATTATTTCTGTCTAATTCGTTCCTCATACGAAAAATAAAAGCACATATACCTTAAGAGGACAAGGTTTAATCAAGATAAGCAGTATACGAACATTGTTTTTTGCATTACTTATTTATTTTTTTTATTTTAAAAAAGTATGTTGTAGTATCTTAACTGTTTGTTGTGGAAAAATAAAGATGCATTTTGCTAAAAACCATAGGCCCCATTTACCTATATTTAATACGGTTTCCCAAATTTGGCTTTCTTAAATGTAAATCTAATTTCAGATGGATGCCATTGGGAACAAATGTAGGTCGGAAACGGAGACAAACCAAAAGAAAATTGAAATATCATTTTCTCTACCAAATAAAGTTGGTCAGCTTGCCAAAGCACTTGAAATAATAAAGGTATTTTATTTTGTCTATAAACTAATTACAACACGTTGTTATTATAAAAGTTTCCCGTTTCACATGATCCCTTGTATAATACTAAATAAACTATTATTTCTTTGAGGTCAATGATCAACAATTTGAGACATGGTGTCATAATGGTTTTGAAGCATTTTTCACACATTTTTTTTTCCATTGATTGCATTACGACTATCTTAATGAATGCGTGAGAGAAAACCAACTTAAAATATTCAAAATTATAATGATTAAGGAATAAAATCTCAACTTTTATTATTATAATACTGCGAAAAATGTTTTGGCAGAAATTAAACTCTAAAAAACAAAAAAAAAAAAACCAAAATAATCCGAAATTTCCTCTGTTTTGCTACAAAGCCATTTTGTTTGTGCCTAACATCATGATATAGAAAATAATAGTATCGTTTTACCCTATGTTTTCCCGGAGAACTCACAGATAATAAATTTAATTTCTTGGAGATTTTAATTATAATAGAAGATGTAGACATTTCTTTTTTTTCTTATTTCAATTGTATTCAGACAGACAGACAGACATAAAACCACTTTTTCACAGACTCTCACACACAGCAAGTTGGTACAATGTATTGGTATATACCTACATATGTAGATACACACAGTACAAATATTCTAACAAAAAGAAGAAGATTAGCAGCTACATCATCATTGTGTTAATTAAATATTCATACAGGAAAGAGAAAGATTCAGCAGTAAATAGTTTCATTTCAATATTGTAGTAAGTTTGTAAGTAGAACATTAACATTTTAAAACATTACTTTTTGTCTTTTCGCGACCTTTGTTGTCTTAGAGAAGATGCAAAAAGTTATTTATATCTAAAATTCTATGAATTATTCTGTAATTTAACCATACCAGTTCTGTATCTTTAGTGATTAACTTAGAGTTGCGATATATTCGGAAGTACTTGCACATCTTTTAACATAGTCACCCACTTTATATGTAATGCCAAATCCTTGTAGACTTTAGATATTCAACCGACTATTGAACCCTGACTAGCTAAAGGGGTGCTCTAAACGTGAAAACACGTTTTAAGAATACCAAACGTTCATAAAGAGAGTTTAAACTGCATTGTTTCTAAATAGCATAGACCAAACCAACGAGTAAAGCTTGCAATAGAAAACATATTCACAAAAAGGTATTAGACCTCAGACATTCAGTGTGTATTTAATAATGGGTTTGTTATTTACTTACACTTCTAGAGATTTAGTTGTCATCATGGGTCATTGGCTTGTAAACCACTTTGTCACCCCCCCCCCCCCCCCCACCCAATATACTTTCCTTCAATGCTTAGATTCCACAAAAGCTGAACACACGTCATATACTACGCAATATATACGTCATAAACTCAAACCAGAGTACACACCCGACCCGTGAGTTAAAAGAAATCGTACAATTCAAACAAGTTAATAATCTTTATGTAACTAACAACTCAACAATCGGTCACCCATTGGTCAGCAACCTAGATCTTAAAATATGTGTCTATCAATCAACAAATGATCGAAATTCCAAATATGCATATGTTATTTCACATTGTTTGATAAAGGATAAAGCATTTAATGGCTGTTGGATCTGATTTTAATTAACACTGTACTGTTGAAAATACCAGTGCTTACATTGTCCACACCTTCACGTGAATTCCCAGGAAGAACCCTAAGGCTTATAATCTAACCCAAATGACAGAGGTTTTTGTGTGCTGTGCACTTTACGGTACTTTCAAATGTTTCCTAGATGGTACTTATACGACTGAATGATTCTCAAAACTGTCCATTATTGAATTTGGCTAATTTTCAAGGTTTAAGGGTATATTATCCTATCAAAAAATGTATGTTTTTGTGCAAGATAGATAATGATTGGACTAATGGAAGCTATAACACAAGCTAAACTTCAATCTTATTAAACACATACAAAAAGTCAAAGTTTCATATTGATCAAAATCAAATCTATCTTAAAGAGACATTCCATTAGTAAGCAGTGTTGTGATTATTGTACTTCTTGAAGTACATTTTACACATCTCTTAGTGATTTGATCACTGACTTCAATTAAACGAAACATCAATCTTTTTATTCTCCAAATCTAAATCAAACCAAACCAAACGTCATTAAAACAGCAATAACTATTTAAGTTTAAAAATTTCACAATTCGTCAGTTTTCAAAAATGTGACATACAAGCATTTAGTAAATGGCTCTGCTTTCAGTTATCTAAATCTTTTGATTCATAATAGTTAGGGCTTTGTCGTAGCATACAGGTACGTTTTATTTTTGGTATTAGACATTAAAGCTAGCCAATACGCTTACCACTTAAAAATGGACACTGGTGTAAAAATCTTCTATTTTCACGGTTGTTATCCAGCTTTGAATTAGCAAACAACAGTTTAACTGATTTTAAATACAGTTGTAGTTTGAAACCTATGTAACAGTCAACTGATTTTATATCATCTTTTTGTGACAATAATATAAAAATAAACCTTAAGATATTCACTGTATAAATTAAAGTGTTATATTGTTAAGCTCAACCATTATCCAGTATCTAGAAACACACTTTCTTGATTCATATTTTGTCATGTATATGTTAGCATAGAACACCCTATTTACTTTGGAAAACTAGAAAGCGTGAAATCAAAAAATTAACGATAATTAGAATTTTGTAAAAATTACAGTTGAGTTTTGGTAAAATTAATCAAATTCATTTATAACAGAAAAACGTAAGAGACGATAGCAAAAATGCTCATGGATTCGAAAATTGTTCTTCTTTCAATCTGATTACATCGAACCACTCCACTCCTAGTTTTAACATATTATACAAATAGGTACTTCTGAACTTTGAAGCAATGTGGGTTTTTGTAGGTTTTCTTTAGATTTTCCATTGCACTGGTCTTGTGTGTTGCAGTTTTTCAACACTTTAAAGACTCTCACATATTTAGTAATCGAAAATTTACTATATGAAATGAATCACATAATTGCACCTCGAGATTAAAGTATATGACTATTTGAATTGGCAATAACGCGATCCTGTATTCATTATTAAAATAATTAAAAGAACGTTTGTAAAAATATATTTCCACTGTGATATTGATTTATTTCTTTATTTCTATGTATATAATTTATCAAAAACTTGAAGGAAACTTCTTCAATCTTACGGTCCCTGTGTCAAACCCTGCACACCTTCGCTACAAAGAATTTACATGATATCCAGGTTCAGCTTGAAGACTATGTGCAGTTTGAGAGTGATTCCAGTAAAACGTTCAATCTGATCCAGCAACGAGTGCTTCTCTTGCTGTCACTGATAAATGAATTGAACATTTAAACTTATGTATATTCTTTGACCTTTTCAAAAATTTTAAATTTATTCAAAATTTGCTGAAAGATACTATTAATCAAAAACTAAGGTCGTTTCACTTTGACATTCCACTCCAATTAGGTACTAGGCGTTTATCCGATCGCATGCCATGTAGACCATTTAATAGAATATAAGGAGGAAAATCATTCATGTTTCTAATGAATTTTTTTCCCGTCATTAAGGTTCCCCGACACATCAAAATTTTATTTGATGGATCAATAAAAAAAAAATGAAATTCTATTTTACTAAACAAAAACACATTTCAATTTCTAATAATTTTTTTTTACATTTTTTTAGTGAAATAAAAAAAATTCTTGACGAGAAACAGGGTATTTGAGAGCTTTAAATTTGGTTTTGAGTGATGTGTAATATAATATTAAATCAGTAAACAAAGATTGTCTTCTCAAGTATTTGATTTTTTTTTGTTTGAAAATATTTCTAAAAATAAGAAAATGTGATTCATTCCAACTTTATTTAATTTTGTTCGGGATCAGTTTAATAAAATAGGGATCGATTCGATTTCAATATTTTCAAATTGTTCCTTATTGTTACTTTTTCGTTTCATTTTTTGTTGAAAAATTGTTGAAAAAAAATTGTTTTGTTTTAGTGAGTGACAGTTTATTTGTAGTTTTTATGAGAGGTTAAATAATATATGTTCAGTTCTTGTTTTTCATATGATAAATATTTTGAAAAAATACTATAAAGTTTAGTTGGCTGTCTTTGACGTGCATTTAAAGATAAGTATATTGTACATTATTCGATGCCAAATGTTTAGATATGAACTGGTCTATTCGCAGCTAAAACGACGTTTCTGATTTTTTTTAAAAGAATCTCATAAAATAATCGGAGACAGTTATCGGTGTCCTTTTTGTATAATCATTTCTCAAAACCTATTCGTTATCAATCAATCAAATAATGCATCGACAAATCGAGAAACCTTAACTCTTTTTCTTTAATAAAAAAAAAAGATGAATTTCATGCTTGTTGTGCCAAGTATTTGGGACAAGGGTTGCTGTAACATTATTAATCAAAGTACTGAGAGTACTGAAAGACAGGGTCTTGAAAGTTTGAATTTGTAATTGTTCTGGATTTCCTTGAATATGCTTCCAAAATTTAGGAGTTTGAATTAGTTGTTATAATTTATTTTAATTCGGCTTTTTTGCAATTGTTTGATACTTAGTCTAAATTTTACTCAATCCCGGCCTTCATAATTGTTAAAAATTGACACAACGGTATATTATATAAAATAAGACCCCAAGGAAGAATTTTAAAAATAAATACTAACCGGGAAAATCAAACAACTATATCAGAGTAGATAATTTTAAATCGGACGGTATCCGTAATAAAAGTTTTATGAAAACCCCGAAAACTCTAAAACTGCTGAATTAACAAACAAAGTGAACTTTTGTATACCGATAACAAACACAGGCACCTGAAATTAGAAATATTTTTTTTTACAATAAGATTCCAAGAACTTTGACAATAAAAAGATTTGTCACGGTCGCCATTTTGATTTTTAAGACCGACTTATCTGACACGATTTTCTTCATTTGCGATTCATGCAAAATTAATAGGTAAAAATTAATCCGTTTGCCACTTACTATACTTTTTTGTGTAAACTCGTGCATCACGTACACGAATTACGATACAACCGTTCCTTTCATTAAAAATCATACTTTGAAAATCAGAGACATAAATAACAGAGATTGTCAACTCCGCCATTAGCTTGTAAATATTACGGGACCAACCTTGAGAACTACAGGTGCAACAGCAATCTTGTATAAGTCATTAAATTTGAACCTGATAGTGAACACGAACCTGTAAATATTTTAAGCATGTTTTATTTATGAAATATTTACAAAAACTCTTTATTTGGTTTTTAAATTACTTTTTCAAAACTTATTGACTTTTTACAAAGTAATGGTAATGCATTACTTTACTCATGTAATGGTAATGTAATGCATTACTTCAAGAAAATTAAGTAATGGTAATGGTAATTTAATGCCCTAATTCATGAAGTAATGGTAATGTAATGCATTATTAAGGTCTTCCGTCTCCAACGGAAGACCTTTCTATTATTGTGCGGGAAAAAAATTAAGATTATTCTTATTAGGGTCTTCCGTCTTCAGCGGAAGACCCTTCTATTATTCTATTGTTTCTTTTTCACTTTTCTTATTAGGGTCTTCCGTCTTCAGCGGAAGACCCTTCTATTATTGTAATGTTTCTTTTTCACTTTTCTTATTATTATTATTATTCTTTTTTTGTCTTACAAATTTTGTGCAGGCGATTTCTCGGAGATGACTCGTTCGATTTCCTTCAAATTTTCAGGGGTGATGCCTAGTCATATGAATTTTATACCGCAGGAACAATTTTTAAAAATTCACTTCCGGTCGGAAGTTATCGTCGTTTTACGATTTTTTAAAGTCAATTTTGTCGGCGATGTTTCTCAAAAACGAGTAAAGATAGAGAACTGAAATTTTCAGAGATGATAGATCTAGCAATATCCTCGTGTACCTCGGTCAAGAGAATGTCCGCCGTCACTTCCGGTCGTCACCGGAAGCAAATTTAAAAAATGAAAATTTTCAACTTTTTATTTTTATATATTTTTTCCAATTAGATGATAGTGACCCTTTTACTGATTCAGAATATGTAATTTGTTTTAAAATCGATCAAGGCGTTCTCGAGAAATTAAGCGTCAAAGTCCTGAAGCGAGAGTCCGAGTAGCTCAGTCGATAGAGTCGTGGACATGGCCCAGGCGACCCGGGTTCAAGCCTCGAGTGCCGCAAAATTTTTTTCTCTTTTTTTCGCTTAGATCTACGATTTTATCTTTGAGTTGATAAGTTTAATCTTATCTATTCAAATATTGGACGGAAGACCCACTCGTTGCTCGCAACGAGATCGAATCTAGTTGTTATTATTATTATTCTTTTTTTTTCTTACCGATTTTGTGCAGACGATTTCTCGGAGATGGCTGGGTCGATTTCGCTCAAATTTTCAATATAAACGTGTTTTTATCTAAACCTGATACATTTTTTTTCATTTTTGAAAAAACACTTCCGGTCAGAAGTTATCGTCCGTTTACGATTTTAAAAAGTCAATTTTGTCTGTCGGGTTTCTCAAAAACGAGTAAAGATAAAAGGCTAAAATCTTCAGAGATGACAGATCTATCGTTTTTCTAATGTACCTCGGTCAAGAGAACGTCCGCCGTCACTTCCGGTCGTCACCGGAAGGAAATTTGAAAAATTGAATTTTTCGACTTTTTTATTTTTTAAAATTTTTCTTTGAAATTTTTACACCTTATAGTGACCCTTTTACTGATTAAGAATATGTAATTAGTTTTAAAATCGATCAAGGCATTCTCGAGAAATTAAGCGTCAAAGTTCTGAAGCGGAGTCCGAGTAGCTCAGTCGTTATAGTCGTGGACATGGCCAAGGCGACCCGGGTTCAAGCCTCGAGTGCCGCAAAATTTATTTCTCTGTTTTTCGCTTAAATCTACGGTTTTATCTTTGAATTGATAAGTTTGATCTATTCTATTCAAAAATCGGGCGGAAGACCCACTCGTTGCTCGCAACGAGATCGAATCTAGTTTTTCTTCTTTTTTTTTTGTTTCCTAGACGCGAAATTGGAGGCTTCATATCTTGCTCATTTCTGAACGGTTTTTGCTCAAATTTTCAGGGCTAATGTACTTTACATAACACTATCTTAAGCAATTCATAAAATGTAGAATTCCCTTTCCGTTAAAGAGTTATTCCCCTTTTAAATTTTTTTAGGGCCTTTTGTTTCCAGACAAAGGCTCCGAGACTATGATAGCAGGGAATGGGAATCCAACGAATTTGAATAACAGAGACATTGTAGTTGTGCACATCTGTTTTTGTTTTTAGATTACGTTTTTTATTTAGGAAAAGGTAGGGGGTCAAAAAACAGGATTCAAAAAAGTGCAAAAATTTAGACATGTTTTCCTTTATATCTTTTAAACGAAAAACATTTTGTTATGACATGTAGAATAAAAGTTGTGCAAAATATCAAGGGCTTTCATTTGACACCAATAAAAAGGGGCTGGCCCCTTAAATTAAGGGCCAATGGCCCCTAAAACATTTTGCTTAATAACTCAAAAACGGTTAGGATTTTGATATGGCTGTCGCTGGAAAAGTTGTTTGTTGGGATCTCATGAAGGTCGTTTCAATGTTATTTTGTAAGTGATTTGTGTAGTATGAGTGTAAAAAGCTTTACATGTTAGCATGTACCTGTTTTTATTTGACAAGTTATCGAAAGACTTTGTGCGTACAACTGGCATGAAGTTACCGCAGAAAGTATGCTGGTTTATACAGGAGGCATTAATTCATAAGAATATTTTTTTTTTAGAATACATGCTTTTTTTAGGAGTTTAAGTCATTGTTGTTAAGTTTTTATAGTGCACATTCCTTAAAAACGGGAATTGGAAAACAAAACATTCTTTTTCTTTTCTAGTAAAACACAAAATATGGAATGAAAAAATATATGCATTACCTTTTTGTTATAAACACCGTGCATTCAAAATCTACCTTGAATCAGAGCTGTGTGTGTACCATTACGTAAGCTCTCCCTCACCCGCGGCCGAGAAAATCGGTCACCGTGGTCGCGGCTGGACTACCTAGCGGTCAGTGGTTATCTAATACACGAGAGTTGCGTCTCTCATATATGAATTTGTTTAGCCGCGAACTCAAGAATTGATTACACAAAATCTTTTGTGGATTAAACGATTGGATGTCAAGTAAGAAATAGTTCATTTAATTAATAAAAGCAATGTCATTCTCTAAAGAAATAATGACATAGATCAATTGTGGGTTTTTAGTTTAAAATAAAGAACTTCTATTTGATAGAGTAAGGTCATTATACTGCAAACTTTTCAAATATTCCTTGGTTCTGAGCTGTGCGTTTCTGTGCGTTGTACCTTTACGTAATCTATCCTTCGCCCACGGCCGAGGAGATCAGCCACGGCTGCATTACCTAGCGGTAAGCGGTTAAGCGGTAAGCGCAAGATTCGCACACCGCAACTTACACTTACATGCATATGAACGTGTTTGAGTTAATATAGCCGTATATACAAGAACTGTTTTAATTTTATGTTATAAAGGTCTGTCCTACTTGTATATATTTAATTAAATATTTGAGTGTAAATGAATATTAATGAACGATATTACTCCAAATCGGAAAATCGTTAGACATAAACCAATGGTTGGTTGGTTTATGTAAACTACTTTAAAAACTGTACAATTAATGTTTTAAATCAACACCCCCCCCACCCCACCCCACCCCCCTCAAATATTAAACCTTTAAATAATGATCATCCCTCGCACATGGCTGAGGAGATCCGGCGCGAGTGGTTAAGTGATCCGCGGTCGGTTCGTGTTCTTCTACATGTACCTCATGACGCGTTTATGTTTCATATTTTGCACGGACACAACTTTATTTTATTATGTTTTCAACTATTATATTGGTTTAAGATAAAGTTATTTTACTTGTATAGATGATTAAGCATTGATTTATGCGATAGCGTACAAGGTAGTTTAAAAATCAAATCAAATTATAATCAAAGTTCCATGTTACATGTTTGCGGTAGGTGCTAGCACGATAATGGAATGCCCTGAATTGAGGCATTCGATGATTATTTTAGAAAATATTCACATGAGTTAAAACAACTTTAGATTAGATTCTATCGGTCACATATTAATCACTTCTGTAGTTTCATTGTGGAAGCGAACTCATTGCTGCCCCCCCCCCCCCCCACTCCTCCCGCCCCGCTGACAGGTGCTCGCACTGGGTTTTTTTTTTAATTGGAGAAAAGATAGAAAGATCTGTCGAAAATCATTTTTGGTGGTTTCTTCTTATGTGTAACATTTTGTTTCACTTTCCCATCCCTTTGTTTATTCGGCCAGTCTGTGTTAATTCAATTGCCGCATGCGACCGAGAATCTTGTGCCGCTTTAGCGCACACAGCTCAGAACATTTATAGCCCCAGGTCATCAATGGTTATGTAATTGAGTAACAGTTGGAAGGGTGATTTCACTACATAAAATAATAAAATCATAATATAATCTATTTGAATTGAGTACCATGCGTATAGATTCCCATAATAATTAATTTTTTTATTTCCTTTCAATGTTTACATTTAATTTTGTTCAAATAATTAATAAATTTTCTATCATTTAAATTGTGTGCTTCATCAAATTCTGATTCCGATTACCTTGAAGTCATTAATTTTCCATTGGCTTTTGACAAAAGAGAGACGCCTGACCATCCATGCAATGAAAACAAATACACAGAGTTTGATTGACAGGTTCAGCCAGGTGCAGGTCTCGCCCGATGTCCGAGGTTAAGTGTGCTGCTTGTACACAGCCGAATGGTCTCAGTAAGAGTTATCGATGTAAACAGATAATAAAAATACATGCTTATCAAAACATGATCGTGCAAGTTAAAGTTGATTTAAATTTGTTCCAATAGAAATCATGTTTCGCTAACTGTATTTAATATTTTTTATGTATAGCGAATTTTAATATTGTTTCAGTACTGAAACATCGCATGAAAACGTTAAATATACATGTACTCTGTAACTAGTCGTCTTTTAATACATATACCTTTCTTTTGTTTGTTAAAAATTCGTTCAATTTTGTTAAAGTAATGTAAAACACGGGCGCCATTTTGAAACAATTAACTTGTCAGAGAGTTCCGAATGAAATCTGATGAACGTTTCAAACGGTTCTCGCACGCTTTGCTCGAAACGATTTACACGCTTTGCCCGAAACGCTAAACGGTTTACATGAAACTCTAAAAGGTTTACACGAAACGTTTCTCGCACGTTGGCCGCACGCTTTTTTGGTGTAGTAGTACGTTTTAGGGGCCTGTAAATTTTGTCAGCACGCAATTCTAAACTTGCACATAGTCTTCTAAAATTTAGAAATATTTTAATATAGAAGTTATCTTTGAGAAAAGTTTACGTGTTTTTGTTGGCGAGTTCAGTTTAAGAAAGAAATACAATTCCTGACATGAATCATGAGTACATACTGTTTAATGTAACCTATTCTATTGATTAATGAGCTCTTACACCAACTGAATCGTCAACGGCGCTGTGCATTCAGTTATGTAACTCATTCCACATTTGAACCCGAGCAAGAATAATTTGATCAATAAAACTTTTTGTCTATTTTCTAAATAGAATTTTGTTAATACACAGAGGACTTAAAAAGATTTAATGCATGTTTTTTAATACATATTTACTAAAATGCATTAACACTTTCTGTACTATTTTCTTACGCGTAGACTTAATTCATGTGTTCTACCTTCCGGTTTGAGACTTCTGCTGACAGTAAACCAATAGACGGGGTCACGTGACTCCGTCTAAAAATGACGTTGAGATTTTTTTAGGCTGCAGAAACGTGTACTTTTAACATGCGATTCCCCTAAAAGTATATCATGTATATCATCTTATGTCGTGTTCATTTCATTCCTGCATGTACGACGAAACTTATAGTGTCTACATGCATACTGAGTTTACATTTATAACTTGTAGTTATGCTGAATCTTGTATCAAAAGAGCATTTGTTTATATGATCAATAATGGTCTACATATTTTGTTAATAATTAAATTACGTGTATGACTGACTAAAGAGATAGTATAAAAACAAATATGAAATCATAAACATATAATGATCATAAACTTTTGATATAATGAACGATGCATTATATGCTATTTTTTTTATAAGTAATTAAAAAGAAAGAAAGTGAAAAAAATTGAAAGTTAAATAACAAAAACAAAATAAAGAGAATAATACTGACAATGAATTTTGATTACCGTTGACAGATTTTACTAACTAAATTAGAAATACACGTATCATACAATTCGAGGAAGTTTTAAACTAACAGATTTACAAAGCTGGTACATTTTGCATGCACGGTATAATCTTTAAAAAATCAGATCAAATTCACGGATTACAAGTCTAACAAAAGTTAAAACATGCATGTAAAAAAAATCATGAAAAAGAAACATCGTTTACATGAACACAATCAAGCTAAGGATTCATATTTGAATAGAGTAAACCAATGCTGCGTGTAATGTTCCCCTGTAGTCAACTTTTATTTTTGAAGCATCTATCCTCTATCGTCTTACTTAAATACATGTAAGTATACACCAAAGGAGATCATTAGAACTTGTATACACATACACTGCAGAATAATGAGTTACAAAAAGAATTGATAGGTAATTAATAAAGTTAAGATTTCATTTAAACCCTTGATTAGAGAATGTCAAATGTGTCTTATAAACATACACTTTACTTGTGTTAATGAGTTCTTTTCTCGCAAATAATAGTAATATATGTACATAGAGTTTTTACTTAAATAATAAATTGAATAATCATAGAATTAAACTTTGTTGCATTTCATGTTAAGTAGCTGGTCATAAAACTAGCCATACTATCTACCTCAAGCTTTAGTTATTCTTTGTTTTGCTTTAAGCTTTTATTTAGTCATAGAAAATTACACATATGTACGTAAACCTTTAAATATGGTTCTTATTTTATGTCATTATACTTAGCGTTTTCTAAAAAGGAGATCAGCACGCTCTTAAAATGGCCATAACTATACAGCCCTCTCAACAGAAATGTCAGACAGGTGAGTGAGTAGAGGAGCCATGCCATGCAGCCACAGTACGGTTTTGTTTCAATTCATTGACATCTACAGTTGTCTGTGTAAAAGATAGAGTAAACTTGTTTTTCTCATTCATGTGATGTATACTACCTGTTTGATAAATATTTTCTTTATCAAAAGGGTGATGCTTTATCAAATTCTTTCTGTCCGAGCTTTTGTTGAAAAAGACCCTCGCTTCATCGCTCCAGATACCTATTTTCGAAGATTTGCTAGTACATACTTCCAACTTAACTATATCTACTACAACAAATTGAAACAAAACGGATTTTGTCATAGAATTTAAATATAAATATTAAGGAAAACACGTAACTGTTTAGCATAGGCGTTGGAATCGGGGATTGGAAGAGGGTTTACCCCCTCTCCCCCTATTTTGCAAATTATACATGACTGTATCCAAAAAAATGTTTTTGCTTGCTAAGAATTTGATAAGTTTCCCACCCCTCCCTACTTTCAATTTGCTTCCGACGCCACTGTGTAGTTCATTAAACTGTAAATTACGTTAGCTATCAAAGCTTTCATCCTGACGGCAGTACAGAACGCTTTGATTGTGTTTATACGCAAGACAGTTAAGGCAACATTTTGCTTTCAAACATCAGTAAATGGAGATCGTTTGTTTTAGGTTTATTTTTTCTGATATATTTTTTGTAGAGTATTTTTTGATGGATTTTGCAAAGATATGAGTCACCTCGACTTTACAGTACACGTACATGTATTTACATTGTCTTCAATCCTTTTTTTTCAAATTAGTCTGACAATTTTAAATCTCTCTGCAAATAAGAAAAATAAGAAAAATAATGGACAGTTATACAAATTTACATGAACACATAGATAGGCCTACATGTCAACAGCAATTTGAACATTCTTTTAGATGTCTAATTTGCATGAATGGGTAAAATAACAAACACTTTAACTGTTATTAGGAAGTTTAACATGTACACTTTAAACAAACATACCATTTCCATATTGACTCCTCTTATAGGGAAAATCAGATGAAGTATGTGACATGCAATTCAGTTATTTGTATATTATAAGATTCCAAACAGTGATGATTGTAATGTTTTGAGTGATATAAAAAAGCTAGTAATGACAATCAATGTGCATGCACATCTTATATCAATTAGATGAATAGAATGTGTAAACAAAATTAAATAAATAAACTGTCATACAAGAATTTTTAGCACAGCAGAAACATGTTATTGATCAGCTTATTATCAACTGGTCAACTAATTTTCAGAAAATCAAATCAGCTGTATATAGATACGTTGGTCTGAACTGTACTGATTTTCAGAAAACCAAATCAGCTGTTTACACACAGTCTAACTTTGTTTACTTAAAAACAACTGTAGTAAGATTGAGTGTAGTGTGTAAAACTTAGTATTACATGCATCTGTACAAATGCTACTGATTTGATCGTGTCGATTGAGCTTTCTAACAATTTAACGGACCGACAATAAGCCTAAAATATTAATGTAAACAATGCAGTCTCTTCTCATATTTTGAACAAAACAACACAATAAGTTGATCATAAAATCCTCAACTGTATACATGTACAAACACAATAAAATAGTTACTTAATTTTATCTGGTCCATTTAAAATACACTGTTTATCTGTTTTGCATACCTGATAAATTATTAAAAGATCATTATCATCGGGAACACCAGCAACACGTGTTAAACGACGAGTGCTTTTAGACACAGATTCACACCCATACGACCGATGTGTTATGGAAATTCTTCGTATATTCTTGTTGCTGTAAATTTACAGATAAAAGAAGGAGTAATTCGTTGTTATAGGTTTTCCTATGAAGTATTAAAACAACCGTATATTTTGCTCAAACTGTTGTTTTCGGTATATTTTTAATATATGGACATTCAGAGGCAGGGCATGTATAATGACGTCAGAAATAATTATCCTTTCTCAGCATATCAAAGCGGTGTGCAGCCTTATCTGTTCTGCGTATACAAGAACTTACCAAAATAATGTTCTTAAGACTTCTATTCCACCACCAGTAAGCATCCTTATTCAATAATTTCAATTTCGAACCAATAGGCTATCATTTATATCATAAGACATCAATAACAGTTCCTCGTTCGAATATTTTACTAACTCAACTCAAACGTTCGGAATAAATTAAAACATGTTTTAATATTTTTTTTATTGTTTCGCATAATATTCAAAATAAAAGATATCAATATCTATTTAAAAAAAATATATACAAATGCCAAAATACTACAATAGGATCAATGTTTTAATGGTCTATATATTTAAGGTCTTCCGTTTCCAACGGAAGACCTTATAGTTTATTATTATTATTATTTTTTTCCACAAATTTTGTGCACGAGATTTCTCGAAAACTATTCGACCGATTTCAACCATTTTTTCAGAGAAGATGAGTCTTGATGTCAACTTCATACGTTTTTGAGATTTTTCCTGTCGGCACTTCCGGTACCGATTTATCGGCCATTTTGTACATTTTTACGACCTATTTTGTGCAGAGCTGATCTCAGAAACTATCAGAGATATGACTATGAAATTTTCAGGATAGGTAGTCTATAGTTTGAAGTTGTGCACTATTATTTTGTTTTACGCCAGTGGCGCCATTTTTTGGAGCTCGCCTAGGCACGAAAATTGGGTACGAATTTTCATTCAAATTCTTCATACGTTTTCATCTGTATCTTTTTATCAGTTGATATTTTGTTAAGACATATATAACAAAAATAGTAGATAATTAAACGTTCTTTCCAACAAAATCAAGAAAAAGGGGCTGGCCCCTTCAATTAGGGGCCAAGACACTCGTAAACTCTATTGCAAATAACTTAAAAACGATCAAAATTTTGTAATGCAATATAGAAGCAAAGTTGTTGATTGTAGCAATATTTATCAGGTAAAATCATTTTCACACCCATTTATGACGTAATTAGGGATTTTAAGGGGCCAAAGTACTTAAACTTTGATGCAATATATCTAGAGAAGGAGACATATTCTGTTAGGCAATGTAGAAAAGAAAATGTTTGCATTGATGATTCTAATCAATTCCACTAATCAAAACTCCAAAGTCTGTCCCCATTAAGGATCTATAGGGCTGGCCCCTAAAATATTCAATCATTTGTATCTCAAAAATGAACAACAATTTTAGAAGGCTGTTAGAACAAAAAATGTTAGTATTCGTGAGAACTTTCGATTGAACTCAAGAAACAGGGGCTGGCCCCTTAAATGAGGAGCCAAGACACTCGTAAACTATATTACAGATAACTTGAAAACAAGCAAGATTTCAAATATCTTTGGTACTTAGCCTTTTTTACAAAATTGATACCAGCGAGATTTTAGTCACTGTAAGTGATTGAGACACAAACTTTTATAAATGATAGACAATCGATTGAAGATTTTTAATGGGTTTTCTTTTGTCAACCGTCACTTCCGGTACTCACCAGAAGAGTTCAAACAATTCATTTTTTTCACAAGTTTAACTGATTATTTTTGGTGTTTCATCTGCTATGATTAACAGTAGTGTACACTAAACATATGTATAAAAACCCTAGCTTTTATTTTCATAAACCTCTTTTGTTCGTCCGTTTTCGGTCTCGAGACAAAAAACCTAGATTCACAAAGATCGCAGATTTGGCAGAGAATATCGATAATTCATCGTATCATATGAAAACAAAATCGGACGGAAGACCTACTCGTTACTCGTAACGAGATCTAGTTTTATTATTATTTTTGTTATACATGTACATGTTTTGTTTTCTCAACAAAAACTTCGATTATCATAAATGTTTTTCGTTTGATATCAAAACGGCTATCATTAATGATCGCTCACTGAAATATGTTATTTATAAACCGTGAACTGTTGAACAGAAGTTGTTTTTTTCATTCGGTACACGTAAGCTTTAAACATATACTGCTGTACATTTTAATAAAAGGTACGGCTGTATACTCTTTATATATTTTAAACATATTATGTCAACAGGTTTTGAAATTGTTTAATCAAACAGAATCTATAAATCAAACAAAAAAAACTTGAACCAATCATGCAGCATATAGTAACTTCTTGCCAGGTTTACATGGTCACCGTGTTTTTTACCATCCACGTTTATTAATCACTCTTTGATCAAAACTTATATCCCAACAATAAATGTATATATTAATCGTTTATCATCATGTTTGTGTTTTAAAAACGTCCTATATACCTTGTGTTTGTCGACTTTGATCTGTTTTAAAGTAGATAACACTGTGATAAGCACATGTAAGGTAGCCTATCAAAGTACATGTCAAAGAGCAGTCGTTATGGACCTATAAGTAGTCCTAACTTTGTATAATATAGCATTGCTGTCAGATTGCGTGATTAATCTTAAGTCATAAAAAATGGTCATATTCTCGATGTTCTAACCTGTTACCGGGAACTAATACGTTTGATTGGAGACTTTAAAAATTAAGGTAATTTGGTGGTGATGTATTTTATATAATTATGTTTAACATATTAAAAGAAATTTAAGAGAAATCAAAACAAGATCATTATGTTAAGAAGATACTTAACTTAATACAACGTTTTAAGGCCTACTCTGTTTACATTTGCAATATTCAAACAAATAATCACACAGATATGAGTGAAATTAAATCATTATTTATGGATTGCTATCATTGAATAAAAAAAAACCCGCTACCCCTAACAAATCCGGGTGTAACGTAGGTTTAGAGAATCGGAAACCCTGTTTGCTTGTGATCAAGTACTAAATTTAAAAAACCAAAAACTGATATCCTTTTCTACATAGATTTATATCTTTTTTTTTAAACAACTAATCCTCGTTGACTTGTATACAAAATGTACTATTTTATTTAAACAATCTTAAACAAACAGTATTAAATGCCTTTCATTTTGTGAGATTTAGATCATTGCTTAAGTCTTTGCCTTTTAATTGAAATATCAATGTACTCTATGAAATAGTACCAACATGAACAAAGTCATAAGTTTACCTCTAAATATAATTTCTTCTTAGATTCAGAAATAATGAGAAACAATTATATGATTTTATTTGTTTGATTTTTTTTGTAATATGTTTAGCGTTTCAACGAAGCAGAGCGTTGTACCATTATCCACACATACAAGGCAAATTACACCAAAGTTGGGCATACAAAAATATAGAATTACTGTCAGCAGTACGTGCAATATAAGCCCCCCTGCATTTATACTTTCACCAGATGATGGAATCTAAGGTAATTGTTTTGATAATACTACTATGAACTATAAGGTTGCCGTTTAACTGTAATCCGCCTGTATCTCAAACGACTGTGTAGTGAGCAACCAGTGCGCTAGTTCCGTTCGTCATCGAAAGAAAGATTTGTTGTCTTGCCGAGATTGCCAAATGGCTAGCGCGGTGGGTGGTTGCTTACCGCTAGGAGCGTGGGTTCCAGAGGTCGTGGATGGGCCTATGTATAGTTACAATCCCTGAATCCATTTCTGAAATGCTTCAAGGTACGCTGATTTGGGTAGACCTCTGGCTTGTCAATTATGTGAGATTATTATAACATCTTTATTCAAAGTTCTTCGTCTCAAAAAGATAAATATTAAGCTTAACAATGTCCATGATCATTATCCCCTTTTGATGTACAGTTGCTATGATCAGTTATGGCCACTGTTGCTCAGGTGGGTGCAGTGGTTCCTGTACATCTTATTCAATGGATTGAGAAATATGATGCAATATATTATAAATCTGCGACTTATTCTATCATTCATCTTTCTTAAAAGGTCCTTCATCACTTTATTCATACTTTTTAAGGTTGTTCGTTTCGAATCTCTTCCAGATACTTTAAAAACGTTAACGATTTCTTATCAGTTGTTACACAGAGTGTATTTGATTCAAGAGACCTGTTATTAAGGGAAATGGTCGATCCATCAAATAAGGGATCTATTGGGGCCTAGTTTTATCAATCCATAGTTTTTTTTAAAGATTCCATTCCCATTTCCAATTTTCCATATGTTGTGTATATAAAGATCAAAGACAATGTCATTAAAGACCCCCTCCTTGGATAAGCAACGAGATCTTTTCTAGCTTTTATTATTGTTTCTTCGGAACTTTTTAATGTATATTTCGTGATACTGTTCCACGTCTATGTTCCTGCTGAATTGCGGTCCATATTACCCTAAAATAGTAACCAAAGTATGCAGTTTAATAAGTGATATCAGTTGAAGGTGGGTTTGCCATATAAGGAAATATGAATTTGTGACTCATCTCATTAACTTTGAACCATAAAAGGCTTTTTGTTCTCACAGTGTGTGTACGTTGTTTTACCAAATATGAAACACATGTATCTGTCGGTCATAGTTTATAACTAAGCTGTTAAGAAGATGACAAAATGTATTATGTACAACTAGAAGAAATACCTAGATTCTGAAATTTAAACATGAATGCGATACATAATTATTTAAACGGTAATTTTACGTACTCAGTTGTAAAAAGACAATATTATTCTTTGTTCAGACTTTTCGAAACATTTATCATCCAATTGTCTATATATACTTTAATAGTTGATAACGTATTCGTAATTTCTGCAGCCCGTTTTATATATTAATACATTGCATAATGTACAGAGTGTCCTTACAAAGTGCATATGCAAAGTAATCACATGTAATTTTATATTTTACTCCAACTGTTTTGTACAGTGTCGGTTTTACATAACATATTTCAGAGTTCTTTTAAAAGTTACAGCGTCTATATCTTTGCAATTTGTCGCAAAAGAAAGACATCGTGGTCAGACCAAGTGTTCTAAACAAGATCTAACAAGGGCACCGCTCAGGGGAGCATTTCCTCTCGACAATAATTGTATTGTGGGGGGTGTATTGTTTAGGAATATACAATCATGCAAATGTAAAAGGCCAAATTTAACTAACCCTCCATTGCTACAAAAAAGTTTATTCCAAAAATACGAAGTTGTTGATTAGAGCTGTTTACTTTTACTTTAGTTTCACAAATCTGTTTAAAATGGTGTTATTTTAACGATATATAAGAAAGCATTCGACTAATTGACTTGTAAATTGAAAGTAATTACGCAGGACAGTTAAGGCAACATTTTGCTTTTAAACAGCAGTAAAAGGAGGTCGTTTTGCTTTTGTCTATTCATTTCTGCACAATGAAGAGTTTTTGGGTGTTTTTGTAATGATAGGGGTCACCTTAACTTGACCATGTCTAAATTTGACAGTCACGTGACTTTTTAAGGTCACGCGGGCGTCTTTTAAACAAAAAACGTCAATGCTAAATTGAGACGAAAAATTCAAGGGCAAGGCAAAGAGAGTTAAGAGTAAGTAATATGGCAACATATTCAAAATTAACCACACATCATAGAAATCAATGCTCATTTAGTTGTAGAGTTTAATAGTTTGGTAGAATTCTTAAAACATTGGTTACTTTTCCCTAAAATAGTGCATTTTTTGTATATTTTGATTAAAATCACAACGTAAACTTTCATCTCTCAACAAATGAGCATCAGTTTCCATTAAGAACTCGTAAAAGGGAAGAAAATCGATCAAAGATTTATGATATCTATAGCAGTCTTGCACTTGAATTTTTGCATTTAATTTTTCAATCTGGAAGGTTTCTCAAATCAATACACATTTCAAACGCACAAGTGATCCCAACGGGGAGTAACTCTTTGAGCGATAACTCTTCTGATACAGGTGTGATGTCAATTTATCACCTAATCCGAATTATTTTAAGATATAATTCAACAGTACATTATGTAAAAGGTTATTTGAACATAGTGTTTCTGTTTTATTTATTCTAAAAGACACAAGATGGTTACGATGAATCGCCTGTATTTCCTCTGTAGTATCATGGATGTAAAACAAAATACCGAAATATTTCTTCATTATGATTTAATGTCAGATGAATGCACGTGCTGCCTTCGCCCAACGACTGCAAATTCTAGAATACTGCTTGGGTCAGTAAATATTATTCTTAGGAGAGGATTCAAAAGGGGTAACTTTATTCTGTTTGTCAGGGGCCAGGTACTACGGTGTTTTACTATGTTAATTGTGAATTAAGTTAGAATTTTCAACAGGGACTATAGTCTAAATTACTAAAGTACTGTACAACAATATACCCCAGAAGTGCTGTGATCAGATGTGTATAATAAAAAAACTCGTAAGAATTATTAGAAACTCTGAGGTCACACAATCTTACCAAAATCAATAGCATCAAAACGTACGCTTTATACAACCATTCCCCATGACAAATTAAAATCTAGGCTTTTTATATCATCGGCAATTGTTTCTTTAAGATATGGAAGTCGTAAAAATGCTTACTTTGACATTGGAAATCTAAAAAATAATATTTTGTTAATAACCATTCTGATTGCACACACAAGTACTCTGAAGTTGACATTAAAAAGATGCTTGAGTTTCTGATAGACAGCATCTATGTAGATTTTGGAAATTAAGTCTTCCAACAATCTGTTCGGATACCCAAATGGCACGAATTGTGCCCCATTGTTAGCAGACCTATGTTTCTATTCTGATCCTATTTCTGTTCTTATGAAGCTGAATTTATTTAAAAACTTGAAAAAAAACCATGAAAAAAAATAAACTACTCGCTGTGGCCTTCAACTCAACATTCAGGTATCGACGACGTATTATCAGTTGTTATTTCTATAATTACGACGATTCGATATATCCCAGTAAACTGAAATAAAATATACCACAGGGTCTGATTCGTCTGTTTCATATTTGGATATTTTACGGGATATGGACATTGATGGTAACCTAACAATAAAACGCAATGACTTCAATTTTTCTATTGTCAACTTCCCTTACTTATGTAGCAATATACCACCATCACCTGCATATGTCTCTCAGTTAATTTGATACGCAAGGGCGTGTTTTTCGTATGATCAGTTTCTAAGGCGAGGCAAGCTATTGGCAAACAAGTTGAAAAAACAGGACTATCAACAGTCTCGTTTGAAGTCATCTTTTCGTAAGTTCTATTGTCGATACAAAGACCTTGTCATCACATACACTCTTCCACTGTGCATGTGGACTGACGGTTTTTAATACTAATTGTTAAACCATATTTAATCACATAATTGTCTACGGACTTTTCCGGTTTTTTCCGATTACGACAAAGAGTACACGGTTGGTGTGACCGGTCACCAGAAGATGCCCACTCCTCCTAAGCACCTGGTCCCACCTCTGTATTTTTTGGAGTTCCGTGTTGCTCTGCTCTAAATTTGTATTTTGTTTAATGGAGTTTTGAGATAGTTGACGGTTTGTTAATGTCATTTTTCATACATACACATAGCAACGATGCTATATCCCATTTGCAATAGGTTGCGCGAAGGTGATAACAAAATATTGGTACCCACTGTATAAACACTCTCAAAAACTTAGAATAAGATTTTTAAAAAGTTGAAATAATTTTTCATTCACTTAAAGAAGTTTTAACTGATTGAAAGAATCGGTAACATTCTTTTCCTAAAGAATCGATGCATCGAAAAATAAATGCAAATTAGAGATGCACAAAAATCAATCTACCTACATTGTGAGGCTTATGACCCTTGGGTTGGGTTCAGGTCCTTGAGTAGACCTCATATGGAACATATATGACCTTTTATAATAGTTGGTAAAGATGGAAGATTAGGTAAATGCATTTTTATAGTGCTATAAATATTTTCTTACATAAGACATTAACTGATTTTGATTGGTTCACGCTTCTTTCTGCGTTAATTAGAGTATAAATACTATAGGTGATCAAATGGCTGACCATACAATTATCTTAAGATTGTTGTTTTCTACATATACAGTAAAAATCTAATTTAATAATAGATAAAATATATTTCAAGTCTGCAAAATAAATCGCAAACGTATTTTTTATCAATTGATAATGATGCCAAAGAGCTTAATGACGTTACAATGGACAAATTTGTGAATAATTTATGGATAAAGCTAGTATCAATAGTTAATCTTGTACTTTTCAAAACTTCAGGTGACAGCATTGTTCGTTGTGCCTTGCATATAGCAGACTTTGAGTAAATATATATATATATATATATATATATATATATATATATATATATATATATATATATATATATATATATATATATATATATATATATCACAAAAAGATAACAACACCTACCAATCTTTTTGTGTCAATGTGCAGCATGTTTTATAGCAATATATTTGTTCACGTAATCAAGGTATTTCTAAAAGAATGATAAAAACACTTTTGGATTCGCGACTATAAGCCCACACACTGAATATTTTTAGTCATTGTTTAATGTGTGACATTGAAGTCTATTTGACGTAGAGTTTCCGTGTAAGTACCTTTATGAATATAATATATATACATATAAATGAAATAGTTAAATAGTTTTCATGTAATCTTTTTAAATTTCAATTGTATAGTAAGTACGGTTATAAAAGTGAAAGTGATCGACAGAAATTTATATAAATTCATACCTTAAGTGAAAGACTCAAATAAATAAACGTTAATAAAACTATTCGCATTACAAAATGTGAACCAATATTTGCAGTTCGTTGCTGATAAACTACAATGTACATGTACTGTTAAATTCAAAGCTGACAGCAGTGTGTACTGGCCGTTTATGATTTGGAGCTAGCTAAATAATTATTAATGTTAATGTAAGCATTTTCAATATAAATTATCTGTCAAGTGGTTCTAGAGCGTTTTAAGTTGGTTAAGATTTTTTTTCGTGATTTCTGGCTTCTTTGACAGAGCTTTAAAAAACTTGTTTACACAATTATATACATTATCTGGTATAGAAACATTTTAAATTACGGTAAGTCTCATTTTGATCCTCAACAAATCTGTGTGAAATTGACCAATTAAATATCTGTATATGCGAATCTTATCTAAATGGAAAAGTTATTTAAACAACTGTACAATTGTTCCCTGTTGTACATATAAATGTATTTATTGATTTTTTACTAGATAATCTAAGAAAAGTTTTCGTGACGGGATGGAAACGAAGGTACAGTTTAAACAATTTAAGAGGGCATTGCATTGTTAATGTAAATAGTGATTAAACAAATGATTAGAAGGAATAGCCAACTTTATCAAATTCGATGTTTGCTTCAAAGATAGGGTGACTGGAGTAGAAAATATTCATTTTTTATTGAATATTGCAATTTTTTAAAACATTTACTTTGCCCCCCCCCCCCCAAAAAAAAATGCGGTATTTCCTGTAAATATTTATTAAATATATTTAATCCTCATTATTTATTATTTGGTTTGTTTCTTCCCGTTACCTATCAAATATAACTTTGATAGTTTATAATATGCTTTTAAAATATTCGACCTTTAAGCTCTTGCCTTCCATTTTCTTAGCTCTTGCAACCAGTCATACCTTTTCCTTACTTAGCCCCTGTTCATCGATTAACAGCTTAATCAATTTGCAGGTTTGTAGTCTACAATTCAGAACAAATATAACTGACGTAAAGATAATACATTTGATGTTTTGGCGGATTCATATCGGCGACGGAATCAGCCGAAGTCTGACAAATGTTTATTAAAGTGGAAACTCCTGGAACTGGAAGTTTTATAACATGTCGAGGGGTTGGTTACCTAGTCAATTGTAGGGTGTGAGAATTAAATATAAAATATCTAACAATGATGATTTTCCATTCTGAACAAATTGACTTACTAATACTTACAATATTACCTTTTTTTACTTAGGATTAAATCATACAATTCATGGTCTGCCTGGATTATTACTTATACTAAGAATACCACGAGAAGACCACTACATGTATGCCTTATTCAGGCAGTAGCGTTTACCTGTGGTACGCCTTAGCCTACACAATAGTCAACCGTTAGCAGAGGTAGTCATTGTTCTACACCTTTTGCAGAACGGACAGCGCAATTCTTTTAAACCTTCCCTAAAACTAATAAAATTAGAGTATCATCGACAACAACTCTAAGAAGACAGGCTCTATTATATAAAACAACTAGTTGTTGCCCTGCAAACACGATGGTCTCAAATTAATGTACATGTAATACCTAAGTTATTAAGGTGACCTATTGCCATTCGTCTATGTCCGTTGTCGTGGATCGTCCGTCAACAGTTTGAAAATTTAACTTCTATTTGAAAACTGTTAGGAAAATTGTTACCATATTTGGGCTGACATATCTCTTTGATAATGACAATCTAAATTGTGACCTCGTCATTTCTGTAGTCCCATTGGTTAGCCAAAGTATGAAGAAAAAGTTTAAGTTTACAAAAACAAAAATGCAGAGAGAATAACTCGATTGCTGGTTATGATGAAACCCTCTACTAAAATTGTGACATTCATGACCCCATCGGTCAAAGAATCGGACTTGATAGTGGACCATAAAGTGAAAATGTATTTAACCTTCAATATTTCTTTTTTTCCACAGTAGTGCGAGATAAACTGAATGCACAATATCGATGATAATAAAGTAGTTCGCTGCAATTGTTAAATTCTTGTCCTTTGGTCAGTAATTTTGGCATTTGATCGGGACAAGTATGGCCATGTTGTGAAAATATAGTTAACCTAAAAAAATATTGTTTCTACTACCAAAGCATGGAAACATATACTGAATGCAAGGGCATGAACTTGACGCACTCATTAATATTCTTACCTTCTAATTTAAATGATGATATCGGTAGTGAATAATGCATTTAACACATGCATACGTGCATTCATTATTCATATCCAGTACATGTGCCTTAATAGCATGATACGTATTCGCACTTCAAATAAGCGTTACATGTATGCCTTTTGAGGCTTATTTTGAAAAAAAATGTTAAACAATTGGAAATTGTCTGTATTACGAAAGCCGAGAAGGATCATTCGAGATTCGAGATTCAAAATACGAGATTCGAAATACGAGATTCGAGATTCGAAATTCGAGATTCAATATCTAAATTAACCAATCAAATCGTGGATCTGAAACCTGTATCCTAGCAACATCAAACTGTTCTAAATAAAGATCATTCGTACATGCTCTTTCCTACAAATACATGTCTTAATAGCTCTTATATAGTGGTTATAAAATGGTTAAATTAACATTGATGAATTAACCCCACACAGTATAAACAATTAAATTAGAAATAACACTGTTGGCTTTGCGAATCTAAGTGGTTTTGTTTGCCCTGTATGTATTTTCCCCCGAACAATTTTAACCCGAAGTGTATTCGCCCCAACTGTGTAAAAATCGGCTCGCGAAGAAAGATCTGTTTAATATAAATGTTTTAGCTATGAAACGAAACTCTGTGAAATAATCGACATGTCAAAATATAGGTTATGATAAAGTTTTAAACCATAGAAAATATAATGATTTACAACCTCAAAGACCAAAATCCAGATAAGAATAGTGTACTAGTATTGTAGGGTATGGCAATGCCATTGTCGATATGAGAGAGAGAAAAATAGAGAGAGAGAGAGAGACAGACAGACAGAGAGACACAGAGAGAGTTTGTAGTGTCAAATTCAGTTTTGATTTAGAATTTGAAATTGATTTGATTTGTTACAAGCATATATAAACAATAATTAAGCCTCTTAAAGGAGAAATGAGAGGAGGTACATGTAGCTAGGGTAGGGCAGACCAACTAGCAAGCTTTAATTTTAACGGTGTTAGCGCACATGTGATTTACATCGACTCTCTCTCTCTCTCTCTCTCTCTCTCTCTCTCTCTCTCTCTCTCTCTCTCTCTCTCTCATCACCTAGCATTTCCTTTTCCGTGAGGGGGTTTGGGGTATTTGTGATGTCTTACATTAGCCAGCGAAAATGATAAAAAAACATGAAATTTCTTTAAATTGTGTGCGGATGTTGTACTCCAATAATCTGTTTTCAGTATATACATTTCAAGAGGGGGGGGGGGGGGGGGGGCTATATAGTCCTAATTAGTTTGCCAGTTATTCTATCCCCACTTTGTTTTCTCTTGTTTTCCAGGTTTTTTTTAGTTGGCTCGGCAAATTAATATAAAACTTTCTGAGTAGCTCCATAACGATGCACTGTAGATAAATTATGAGTAGTTTTACTTTTGATAAACAGGTACATATCCATACTTGATTTTTAATTTGACTCTTATAAGCGGATTTAATATTCCAATAAATATGGGATAGGAAAGAGTAGACGGGACTTTTTTGCGCATATCCTACTGAACCATTCATTCAGAACAGGTATTAGCACTCATCGAGTTCCACTTGCTTTCCTTTTTTTCATCCACTGGATTTAAAGCTATTAATTTTTGAAAATATTTGGAATTTATGGCCTGATTATATATAAATTAGAGCTGCGCTGGTGGGGGCCAAATGGACTAAAATATAACCAAAAACGTACGACTCTTTTTCAATTCTAATCGGGTATGTCCTTTAGAAAAATCTTGAACCACACACATTTTAGCAAATAAAACGACAATTGTTTCATTTTTTTATGGGGAGGGAGGTGGTGCCGGTAAAGGACATGTATTGCTTGTGGCAGTTGTGCTATACTCTCATTTGTTATAATAGGTAATACTACATATTGATATAAAATGAAAGTTTCCAATTACACTGTACATAGCTTCTATCATGCATTTTGACCCGTGTGATAGTTTAAAACAATTTTCAAAGCATTTAATGTAATTCAACCGATCATTTTTGAAATTTAATTTTCTGGATCCCCGCCTGATACGCCCGCCTTCTTGTATATTAGAATTACATGTACGTTGACCATATGTACACATTAACTTAATAGGCTATGTTATGTAACGATTACAAGTTTTTGCAGGATATGTAACAAATAACAGCCTATTTGTGGGTTTTTGCACTGATTATTTGAAATAATTTGCCGCAATCTTTTATGCATTCCACACACCACTCTCAGTTTCTTTATTTGGTGGTATGTGTGTATGGCGACAAATTGGTAAATTTGTACCACTCACCCCTTGTAGCTTCATCCTGATTACATTTTATCTGGCTAAGTGTAATGTAGTAGTATATCAAATAGACACATCTTTGTTTGCAGTGCTTATTTACATCTTTAGAGATATACTTACAAAAAAAGTAAACATTTGTATGACTTATATGTAATTATTGTCAATTTTGGTGCGGGGGGGGGGGGGGGGGTAGAAAACTACAGAGAAACTTAACTTGGCTGTGAAACATATGCTTTTATTCTTACTTGTTGATATATCAATGAATGAATTATAACAAAATACATGAACAACAATTAATTTTGAAATATTCATGCACAATCAAATAACAAGTTTTACAGTTCTCTGCACAAGAAATCGGCAATGTGAACAAATTGTCACCCTATCATCCCTACCTTTAATTTTAGAGAGTAGGTATCCTTCTATATTGAATACAATTCCAAAAGTAAGACTTATAATAAGTTGTTTACTGAGGAAAAGGAAAAAAAATGTATTTATTAATAATTCCGTATGATGTGATAATATCTCAATGATTTGTTTATAATCATAGAACTAGTGTATCACTGTATGCATACATAAAAACGATAAGTAATGCTTATATGTATTAGAGAGACAGGACCAATTATTTACATTTAGATTATTTAGATACATGTACTAATCTTCATGCGGGGATCTAGAAAGGAGGGGGTCAGGGGATCTCAGTCAGGCTAGTCAACCTGTTTCTGAGCACCACTTTCTGGAGAGCTCTTTTCATTAATATTAAATTGGCATTAATTGTTCCATTTTATATTTATTAATGTTTTGTATCAATAGAAGTGCGAGCAAAGTATCTGCCTGCGATGCATGATGAAGTCGTCCTACGTTTTTTGTTAATTAGTCAATCCGCGTTCCTGGTTACCCCGTTCTGAAAAGTTCTTAAGCGAATGTGTACAAAACTAAATTCACCCACTAAAGAAACAAATTGACTCATTCCATTTATTCAACATTTGTCAAACTGAACGTGTATGTATTCTCTAAAAAGACTCACAGTAAATATGTTCACTTCTTATGTAATCATTCAATACTATGTCATGTTGTAAATTTTGAATTTACTGGGTGGGTGTAAATACAAAATTTACAACATGGCAACTAGTAAATTCAAATTTACATGACATCATTGCTTCCATATATTTTGATGCAAACTATCATTAGAGTGGATCCTCCCAAGCGTGTCCACCACCTTACTCTCATTCTTGCTATTTCGGGCTTGCTTATCGAAAATAATAGAAGGTTTTTGTTTAATTTTACAACAATAACTTATCAGTTAAAAAATTCAGTTATTCCTCAGGGACATCATCACGCGTGCTGAAATACAAAAATTGTAAGCATGTACTTTGGTTCAGGCATTTTGTAGTTTATTTGCAAAATGCCTTAATTTATAAGCACGGATTATTATTAAGTCTTCACTGATAAGATGATATAAAGAATTTTGACTTGCCCCTATATTAAAAAAAAACGACTATGTTGTCTTATCTATTGCAATATAAAAAAATCAGTTTTGTTTTAATTATAGTAAATCAAATTGATCAAATTGGTTTAAATAGCAAACGTTTTGATTTTGGAATTTCAAAGTAATTGCTTTATGGGACTAAAAAAGGATAAACCCATACAGTATTTTGTGAAGCACTCTGGCTCGTTCATCACAACTTGGTCTTATTAAGCATAGCAATTTACAATACACACCACTAATATATCAAAATTTTAAGACTTTATTTTCTTAATTATGAATCAGTTATGTTGTGTGCATGTGTGAATTATGGTGGTTTCTTTTGTTTAATATATGAAAAAATAAAACACCTGGTTACATCTTTTTTAGATCATAAATGACCCCATATGGGGACCAATTAAATTACATCCGCTTTGCGTAAAGATCATAGATACGCCACAGTTTCAGCGACTCCGGCACATAAAGCAGCTTGGCGGATGCTCCTTTGTTTATCCTGGAGCCTGTCACAGCAGATTTGAACATTCGATCGGGTAGATTAAATGAACGAAAACAAATATGAATTTGACGAAATATCATTACTTATTTAGGAAAAATTGCCTTTTTTATCTTTTGAATTATTAAAACATTTCAGAACGGCACATCTCGCAAGGATGATAGGTGAGGAATTACAGAAGAAGCATGCCGACAAAATTACCAATGAAGAAATCCTTTGTTTAGAGGTTGCGGGACTTTGTCATGACCTGGGTTAGTTTATGCAATGTGAAAGCACCGAGTTTGAATATTTACGACTCAGACATGGTAAAACAACATTTTTGTTGATTTGTAGGACATGGTCCATTCTCCCACGTGTTTGATCAGCAGTTTCAAGCAAAATGCAAAGACATTAAAAAATGGACGGTGAGTGGGATATTTATGTCGATTTACATTTTCGTTTACAAATACTTTTCCTGACCGGATTTGCTAATGAGTTGTCATATTCAAATTATCTGCCTGATGGTTAACTCGCCATATACTTTCTGCCATGGTGTAAATTAGTCAAACCGCGTTCCTGGGCACCCCGATGTTAAAAAAAAATATTATAAAGATCAAAACTATTAATAGCATCAATTTGTTCCATTTTATTAATAACATTTTATTAATCAAATATGCACCATTCAAGATGCACGATGTTTTCGCGATGACGTTAATCAGCCAAACCGCGTTCTTGGTTACCCAATCCTAAAAACTATCCTTTTCTCTCGCCAGAGGTCGCGCGTCGCTAGCTTCTATCTATCACAAATTGCCTTAGTCTATTTATTCAACATTTGTCAAATCTTAACATCTATGCATAATCCAAGTAAGTTCCTAATAAATTTATTCACTGTTTACGTTTTACTAAACATTCAATATTATTTCATTGCAAGGATATGTTTTAATGTTAACTCCGACTGACTTGGAGCTGCCAAAGCGTGTTCACTACCTTACTCTCATTTTTGCTATTTCGGCTGGTTAATCGACAATGGAAGTAATTTTTTTAATCAATTTTAAAATAATTACTTATTACTTAAAATTCAATTATAGCTTAATTACTAACATCATACAACACGTGTGTTGAAATAACAGAGATGTAAGCAGTTCCAATGGTTCAAGCATTTTCAGTTTATTCGTAGTTTGCGAAAGGTCTTGATTTATAAGTATAGAACTGCTTCAAGATATATTTCAATATTTTTTAAGGTTCTAAACTTACTTCTTTGCTTCTTGAGAACATTTGCTGTTGAGTTGAATCAACTCGATGTCCCTGGTGTTCAACTCATCAGTCAGCAATAATATTCTCATATGTTCTGACAATGCACTCATTTAAGTAAAATGCGTCTTCTTAATATCACCTTTTAGTTTTCTTCTCTTTTTTTTATTTCCAAAGAAACATAAAATCAATAACCCGGTCCCAACATGAGGAGGATGCAGTGGCAATTGATAACATACAATGGTATACATTGGGTAGTTTTGTTTTGGTAATGCACAGGATGTCTGCACATGTTTTCCATGTTTTAATAATTGAGTTATGGGGATTATTCAATCCCTCTGCATCGATAAGTTGTAGAAGCTTACTTCTAAACAACAGCCTTAGCTCTTTTGGTGATATGGGTCTCCCCAATAATGGACGACATTATGGTCAAATCCAAGCTTGATGGCTTCTGTATCGGATAAGCCTTTGTATATTGTCATGTACACTGATGGGGACATGTTGATCCCTTCTTTTAAAAGTTCCTAAAGTGATACCCTGGAGTGATTTCCACCAATTGTTTCAACGTTCACATATCTACTGGTGCCTAAAAGAGGGATATCGAAATAATCCTTGAGATTAATATTTCCAAAGAAGATAATATTGTGTTCCGGTCTTTTCCTTAAAAGCGGTTTTCAATTAATCCACGTTCTTTCTGTCAATTTATCTAAGCCATCTTGATGGATGTAGAGCAGTCATGTTTGTACATGAGTAAAATGACAATTTTTAGAAGTACAACTTGCTGTCCTAGTACGAATTATCTTTAATCTTTCTCTCACTCTCTCTCTTTCTCTCTCTTTCGTCATATTCTAATTTTTTATCTGATTCAATCTGAATAAAATCTGTCTGAGCAATTTTCTCACGCATCTACTATACCATTTCGATATCTATTTTTAATGTATTTTACGGTGTTTGGGCAAAAGCAGATAAAACTACACATATCTTGTATCTTTCTCAACTGCATAAACATTTTTCGACTGAAATCAACATCATTTCCTCTTTAATACTTCTATCCCACATTAAGTTTAAAAATTGTCATTCCAATTTGTCCCGCTCTAATCTATAATGGATTGAACATCCACAGAGTCAATTTGCCCGAGATTAAAAAATATATATCAAAAATGTTTCATGCATGAAAAGTTGTATATCATGAGTAACTTTTAATATTAATGCTTAATGAAAATTTGATCGATAAAATCTGTAAGCATTCTATTTGTCATTGTTCATTCCTTCCCTAATTGTTCTTATCGTAGTTTTTTAACCTTTTACTTAAGTTTATATTTTACGTATGTTCAATTTTGGATGCTTTGTCCTCTAAAAGTATGATATCTCATGCCTGTTTATTTTCTTTCTTTCACTTCAAAATGATCCGCATGTTATTCTAATAGAAATGACTTTCTTCCGTATTATACCTACTGTATGCAATATATGTATGGATCGAAGTGACAGTAAATTAAACATGGAAATGTGTATCATCCTCTTATTCAAGCCATAACAGAGTCTAAAGAACAACAAATCAACAGAGAGTTAGCGGTTTACCCTGAACAGGCGGTAACTTTCTTCTTGTAACATGCAGTACAGATGCTTGATCAATGTCTACATTTTTAAAGGGAAATTAAGAGCGATTTCTTTGTGACTTCATATAAATGAATTTAATGTTTCTTGACAAAATATAGAGGAATAGAGGCATTAAATAGCTTTCTTGATTCTCGCCAAAACGTATGCAGTACTCAAAACGAGTCAAAAAATATCACGAAATAGTAAAAATTCGAGTGATAGGTCAGCCATTTAAGCAAAAACATTCCGGGAGCTAGAAGAAATGTTGGGATGCTGCCAAAAAATCCTTGACGAATCTTTAGGTGCAGCTGCGCAATAGTTCTAAGTGCTTGTTTTGCTCAAAGAAACTCTCTGAAATTGAATTGAAATTGATACAGGCATCTTCATATCTGATCTTATTACACGTCTTGAAATAGCTTGGGGTAATGTAACATTGCAAACTATTGGATAGAAATTAAATTATTTGCACAAAGATGTAGGGGAACGATTTTATATGAATTTTCGGTAAGTTGGTTTTGGTCGTTGCTTCATCTTAATATATGAATAACACTCTATATAGCTTTGAAGATAATAGCATCAAAGAAAAAGAATTGTGAAGTATAAACTCCTTACCCAAAATATCCGAGTAAAATTTAAACGGTCCTTTAAATTCTTTATTATTAGATATTCCTATTTTTTTTTAAAATAAGGACAGACATAAATATCGATATTTTAAAAAAATATATGATCGAAAAAAGGCATATTCACTTCTTCTACGAGGCTACCGTTAGCGTATGACGTATAATTTGTATACAGTATCGCACATACAAAACATTGCAATTTAGGGCGCACATAAACTTGCGCTCCTTTAAACTAAGTATCAAAAAGAGTAAAATATAATATCACACAGTAAAATCAAATTTTAAAAAAAGGAACTAAAAATGCACAGTTCCAAATATTTCATGTTTTTTACCCGAAGACGGATATTTAAATCCAGAAAGCGCTGGTGAAATAGAAACTTTGGAATAAAATATGTGTCATTTTTTTTTGTTTCATCATTTCTTATGAATAAGATTTATCATGCTTTCCAACTAGTATGAAAAACATCAATCAGCATGCTACCCATTGGTCATTTTTATCTTTTATATAGCACGAGGACCTCTCCCAAAAAATGCTAAAAGAGATTTTTGATACATTATCGCAACGTGGTGTAAATAAAGAGGAAAGGAAAATCATTTTATATAAACGGGAATTTATTCAGGAACTGATAAAGGTGATATATATACATATATATGGTTTAAATTTGATTCACTTTACTATACGTATCATACTCTTATTACATTGTATTTACACTTCATATTTTAAGTTTATGTCTAAACTTAATTTTGTGAGGCATTAGTGTTTGTTTCTTTAAAACTAATATCAATCATTTTGAAACTAATTCAAATTATATCTATAAAAATAACGAAATTTGATAAATCAATAAAATGAATGTACCAATGCATTGGAAAATAAATTTATTGAATGTACATTTAGCATGTGTTCTTGATGTTAATTTCATATAGCCACCGAAAGACTTGCAAAAAGAAAAGCCTTATCTCTACGAGGTAATTTTGATTTAGTTATATTATTCATTTTACTTACTTACAGTAGAACAATTGTTTAAACATGTAAGAAATCATTTGCTAAAATCAGATGTAGATAAAAGCAATGTACATATTCTTAACTAGTCGTATGTTGTATATTTTAACAGATAATTTCCAATGAAGTTAACAGGATAGATGTTGATAAGTGGGATTATTTCTCAAGAGATTGTCATATGCTGGGACTCCATCACAATTTTCAGTGTCAAAGAAGCATCAAACTTGCAAGAATCGTGGAGAATCATATCAGTTTTCCAAAATCGGCAAGTTTTAATTTTTTTACTCACAAAGGTCTATCTTTTAACTAAGAAATAGTTTTATATCATAATACTATAAAACAACTAAATTTATTATTCACAGGCAACTATTTCCTTCCAAACATCTTAGGCAGTTGGTTTTGCGAATTAACAGTAAAAGAGGCATTTTAACACCTCTCTCCCCAAAGAATGTGCTGCTAATAACCGGATATTATGAAGATCTCTATATTTTATTTGTAAGGGCAATTCTTCATAACATTTCGTTAGCAAAATACATGCACTAAGATCTGAACTAGGTTAATAACTTGATCAAATCTTGTGAAGCCCAAAAGGTTTTTCATAAAATCAAAAATATAAAAGACATTGATTCTAAATACAGTACCCGCAACGTTATTTTTTACAATCTTATCCTATCGTATCGTGTATCAATCCTATCGTATCGTGCGTGTATACTGTTCTATCGTGCGTTAATTCTATCCCATCGTGCGTGTATACTGTTTTATCGTGCTGTAATCCTATCATATCGTGCGTGAATCCTATCAGGTTTATCGTTAAATTTCAACAATTCTTCCGTTTATCCTATCGTGTTAATCGTTTCGTTCCTTTTTATAAGCAAGTAAATTTATTACTAAGTTGCAACTCGTTCAGTGCGCCGTATACGTATATTTATCGAACAAGAATTGTAAAATCCTATCCAACATTCCGTCAGGATACTAATTTTTAAATTTTTTAGATCAAAATTAACCAATATATGTAAATCATATCTGTTAACATTGAAAATGAAAAAGGAAGTTCTTAGGAACAAGATAACATATTTACCTGTATATCGAATATATTAAATCGTACGCAGAATGTATACCTGCGTAAACATTAACTTTTATCTTTTATGCAATATAATTTTGTTGCATCATATTTTACAGAAACAAAACTATTTATGATATAATTTATATTTAATTGAAATAATATTGTATTTTGAACCCGTACATGTATTTACCGTGTGATATTTGATTTCAGGCTGAAATGTTCTCGGCAATCAGCTAGGGTGTGTGGTAATGAAAACAATGTTTACAAATCGTACGCGGAATGTTTATCTGCGTAAATATTTGTTTATTTGTTTAAAGAGTAATAAAAACATATGCACATACTTTGTTTCGTCTGGTAAAATTCATTTCCCATTTAAGAAAACAAATGATAGTATCCCAAAACTTCCTACAGTTGCATAAGATCAAATCATATATCCCATCATTTGAATTTCAAAGACATCTGATTTGTACAAAAATGTGCTTCACTTGAAGCAACTTTATTTCATCATTTTAAAATAAAACTATGCCTATTAATTGAATTTCCTTTCTGTTTACTCAATAAAAAAATTCCTCTTCTTTCAATTTAAAAAAAATGTATGATTTTAGGTTTCATGTCAATAATAGTCTGACCTACTTGTAACCCAGGTTAATTCGTACCCAGAATTCAAACTATTCTTCAAATCCAAAGAAATAAACCATAATCAATGACTGATTCAATAAAAACACAATTTAATCAAAACTTAATTTTTGTAGACGTCATAATCTTCGATAGACACATTATATAACATTTCCCTAGATAATCCCCCCATCCCCACCCTAAATATATAGTTCAACCATTTGAGGATCATGCATGTAGATACATGCATTATCCATTATTTGTATACATTACTTTTAAGAATCAATAAATATCTATACTACTATATTAAAATAATAGTCTCGAATTTTTGGTCTTTAATACCGATAAATCGGAAGAATACTGTCTTTTTGTTTTATATATTCTAAACGTCATTGGTACTTGAAGATTACCAATTTGTTTTTTTTTCTCAGTTAAGCTTCCCTTGTAATAATCAACGAAAATTCCTAAAAAAAAATTCCGGAAATCATCTGGATTTTTTTGATTTTACAATCTTGCGCTTGCTTAATACATTCACGCTAATGGGATCTTTTGTTTATGTTTCCACAACATCATGTTTGCAAAAAAAACAAAACAAAAAAACTCAGAAATAATAAAACAAATACGGGTAAATTTTCATTGTAAATTTGCTATATATTCTGTTCATATATATGAATGATTTCTTATGAGAGAAAGTATAAAATAACAAATATACATTCAGCTGAGTACTTACTTTTGTCTTCGTGATGAAAAAAATATTTCATTACATATAAAAAATCACATTGTATTTCTGAGAAAAGTGAATATAGAATATGTTTTATCGTAAAAATGAATAATGTCCTACAGACCCAGTTTTACGATACAATGCATATGCATTACGTGTATTGTCTCTGTAGCGAAGAAAATACGTGTACGTTTGTTAAAAAGTGTTGAATTCTTCCATTATATGGATTAAAATTTTTAAATGAAAGGTATATACAGTCTCAAAAGGTTTATTATGATGAATTTGACTTTTATTTTCAAGGCAACTTCATTAATTTTCTCCAAAATCGTTCCGGAGCGATTCTGCAATTTCTGCTACATTACGAGTATATGGAAGGCATTTTAACTGTGGTGAGGGCCTTTCCCGAGACACGGTTATTCAAACTAAGGAAAGTGTAGAGAAATTAATAGCATTATTGTAGGATTATAGCTTTGTTATGTAAAGGTCAATTATACGGTGTGTCGATGTATCTATTTCGTAAATGTCCGATATGCAATGTCAAACCGTGCACGCACCGGTCAAAGTCTAGTACAAAAAAAAATAGACAAAAACCCCTTGGCAATTGAAGTTAATGATGTCAAATGGCAAGGCATATTCTTTATTGACTGGACAAGGTCATGCTTGTTCAATTTTCTAAAGACAATATAAGACATCCAATAAAAAAATATAAATTGATAGAATCAAAATAACAGAAATGCAGTTAAAAATCTGTCGTCCATTTTTTTTTTTTCCGCGTTCTTGGTTACCCAATCCTAAAAACTATCCTTTTCTCTCGCCAGAGGTCGCGCGTCGCTAGCTTCTATCTATCACAAATTGCCTTAGTCTATTTATTAACATTTGTCAAATCTTAACATCTATGCATAATCCAAGTAAGTTCCAATAAATTTATTCACTGTTACGTTTTACTAAACATTCAATATTATTTCATTGCAAGGATATGTTTAATGTAACTCCGACTGACTTGGAGCTGCAAAGCGTGTTCACTACCTTACTCTCATTTTTGCTATTTCGGCTGGTTAATCGACAATGGAAGTAATTTTTTTAATCAATTTTAAATAATTACTTATTACTTAAAATTCAATTATAGCTTAATTACTAACATCATACAACACGTGTGTTGAAATAACAAGATGTAAGCAGTTCCAATGGTTCAAGCATTTTCAGTTTATTCGTAGTTTGCGAAAGGTCTTGATTTATAAGTATAGAATGCTTCAAGATATATTTCAATATTTTTAAGTTCTAAACTTACTTCTTTGCTTCTTGAGAACATTTGCTGTTGAGTTGAATCAACTCGATGTCCCTGGTGTTCAACTCATCAGTCAGCAATAATATTCTCATATGTCTGACAATGCACTCATTTAAGTAAAATGCGTTTCTTAATATCACCTTTTAGTTTTCTTCTCTTTTTTTTATTTCCAAAGAAACATAAAATCAATAACCCG
Organism: Magallana gigas; assembly: GCF_902806645.1. Classification (NCBI taxonomy): domain Eukaryota; kingdom Metazoa; phylum Mollusca; class Bivalvia; order Ostreida; family Ostreidae; genus Magallana; species Magallana gigas. The sequence goes on from NC_047563.1 coordinate 60,787,329, forward strand.
GTCAACATGAGGAGGATGCAGTGGCAATTGATAACATACAATGGTATACATTGGGTAGTTTTGTTTTGGTAATGCACAGGATGTCTGCACATGTTTTCCATGTTTTAATAATTGAGTTATGGGATTATTCAATCCCTCTGCATCGATAAGTTGTAGAAGCTTACTTCTAAACAACAGCCTTGCTCTTTGGTGATATGGGTCTCCCCAATAATGGACGACATTATGGTCAAATCCAAGTTGATGGCTTCTGTATCGGATAAGCCTTTGTATATTGTCATGTACACTGAGGGACATGTTGATCCCTTCTTTTAAAAGTTCCTAAAGTGATACCCTGGAGTGATTTCCACCAATTGTTAACGTTCACATATCTACTGGTGCCTAAAAGAGGGATATCGAAATAATCCTTGAGATTAATATTTCCAAAGAAGATAATATTGTGTTCCGGTCTTTTCCTTAAAAGCGGTTTTCAATTAATCCACGTTCTTTCTGCAATTTATCTAAGCCATCTTGATGGATGTAGAGCAGTCATGTTTGTAATGCACTCTGATGCAGCGCTATAGTAAAATGACAATTTTTAGAAGACAACTTGCTGTCCTAGTACGAATTATCTTTAATCTTTCTCTCACTCTCTTCTCTTTCTCTCTCTTTCGTCATATTCTAATTTTTTATCTGATTCAATCTGAATAAAATCTGTCTGAGCAATTTTCTCACGCATCTACTATACCATTTCGATATCTCTTTTTTAATGTATTTTACGGTGTTTGGGCAAAAGCAGATAAAACTACACATATCTTGTATCTTTCTCAACTGCATAAACATTTTTCGACTGAAATCAACATCATTTCCTCTTTAATACTTCTATCCCACATTAAGTTTAAAAATTGTCATTCCAATTTGTCCCGCTCTAATCTATAATGGATTGAACATCCACAGAGTCAATTTGCCCGAGATTAAAAAATATATATCAAAAATGTTTCATGCATGAAAAGTTGTATATCATGAGTAACTTTAATATTAATGCTTAATGAAAATTTGATCGATAAAATCTGTAAGCATTCTATTTGTCATTGTTCATTCCTTCCCTAATTGTTCTTATCGTAGTTTTTTAACCTTTTACTTAAGTTTTTAATTTTACGTATGTTCAATTTTGGATGCTTTGTCCTCTAAAAGTATGATATCTCATGCCTGTTTTATTTTCTTCTTTCACATTCAAAATGATCCGCATGTTATTCTAATAGAAATGACTTCTTCCGTATTATACTACTGTATGCAATATGTGTATGGATCGAAGTGACAGTAAATTAAACATGGAAATGTTGATCATCCTTATTTCAAGCCATAACAGAGTCTAAAGAACAACAATCAACAGAGAGTTAGCGGTTTACCCTGAACAAGGCGGTAACTTTCTTCTTGAACATGCAGTACAGATGCTTGATCAATGTCTACATTTTTAAAGGGAAATTAAGAGCGATTTCTTTGTGACTTCATAAAATGAATTTAATGTTCTTGACAAAATATAGAGGAATAGAGGCATTAAATAGCTTTCTGATTCTCGCCAAACGTATGCAGTACTCAAAACGAGTCAAAAAATATCACGAAATAGTAAAAATTCGAGTGATAGGTCAGCATTTAAGCAAAAACATTCCGGGAGCTAGAAGAAATGTTGGGATGCTGCCAAAAAATCCTTGACGAATCTTTAGGTGCAGCTGCGCAATAGTTCTAAGTGCTTGTTTTGCTCAAGAAAACTCTCTGAAATTGAATTGAATTGATACAGGCATCTTCATATCTGATCTTATTACACGTCTTGAAATAGCTTGGGGTAATGTAACATTGCAAACTATTGGATAGAAATTAAATTATTTGCACAAAGATGTAGGGGAACGATTTTATATGAATTTTCGGTAAGTTGGTTTTGGTCGTTGCTTCATCTTAATATATGAATAACACTCTATATAGCTTTGAAGATAATAGCATCAAAGAAAAAGAATTGTGAAGTATAAACTCCTTACCCAAAATATCCGAGTAAAATTTAAACGGTCCTTTAAATTCTTTATATTAGATATTCCTATTTTTTTTAAAATAAGGACAGACATAAATATCGATATTTAAAAAAATATATGATCGAAAAAAGGCATATTCACTTCTTCTACGAGGTACCGTTAGCGTTTTGACGTAAATTTGTATACAGTATCGACATACAAAACATTGCAATTTAGGGCGCACATAAACTTGCGCTCTTTAAACTAAGTATCAAAAAGAGTAAAATATAATATCACACAGTAAATCAAATTTAAAAAAAGGAACTAAAAATGCACAGTTCCAAATATTTCATGTTTTTTACCCGAAGACGGATATTTAAATCCAGAAAGCGCTGGTGAAATAGAAACTTTGGAATAAAATATGTGTCATTTTTTTTTGTTTCATCATTTCTTATGAATAGATTTATCATGCTTTCCAACTAGTATGAAAAAACATCATCAGCAGCTACCCATTGGTCATTTTTATCTTTTATATAGCAGAGGACCTCTCCCAAAAAATGCTAAAAGAGATTTTGATACATTATCGCAACGTGGTGTAAATAAAGAGGAAAAGAAAATCATTTTATATAAACGGGAATTTATTCAGGAACTGATAAAGGTGATATATATACATTATATATGGTTTAAAATTGGATTCACTTTACTATACGTATCATACTCTTATTACATGTTATTACACTTCATATTTTAAGTTTATGTCTAAACTTAATTTTGTGAGGCATTAGGTTTGTTTCTTTAAAACTAATATCAATCATTTTGAAACTAATTCAAATTATATCTATAAAAATAACGAAATTTGATAAATCAATAAAATGAATGTACCAATGCATTGGAAAATAAATTTATTGAATGTACATTTAGCATGTGTTCTTGATGTTAATTTCATATAGCCACCGAAAGACTTGCAAAGAAAAGCCTTATCTCTACGAGGTAATTTTGATTTAGTTATATTATTCATTTTACTTACTTACAGTAGAACAATTGTTTAAACATGTAAGAAATCATTTGCTAAAATCAGATGTAGATAAAAGCAATGTACATATTCTTAACTAGTCGTATGTTGTATATTTTAACAGTAATTTCCAATGAAGTTAACAGGATAGATGTTGATAAGTGGGATTATTTCTCAAGAGATTGTCATATGCTGGGACTCCATCACAATTTTCAGTGTCAAGAAGCATCAAACTTGCAAGAATCGTGGAGAATCATATCAGTTTCCAAAATCGGCAAGTTTTAATTTTTTTACTCACAAAGGTCTATCTTTTAACTAAGAAATAGTTTTATATCATAATACTATAAAACAACTAAATTTATTATTCACAGGCAACTATTTCCTTCAAAACATCTTAGGCAGTTGGTTTTGCGAATTAACAGTAAAAGAGGCATTTTAACACCTCTCTCCCCAAAGAATGTGCTGCTAATAACCGGATATTATGAGATCTCTATATTTTATTTGTAAGGGCAATTCTTCATAACATTTCGTTAGCAAAATACATGCACTAAGATCTGAACTAGGTTAATAACTTGATCAAATCTTGTGAAGCCCAAAAGGTTTTTCATAAAATCAAAATATAAAAGACATTGATTCTAAATACAGTACCCGCAACGTTATTTTTTACAATCTTATTCTTGGTGCGGGGGGGGGGGGGGGTAGAAAACTACAGAGAAACTTAACTTGGCTGTGAAACATATGCTTTTATTCTTACTTGTTGATATATCAATGAATGAATTATAACAAAATACATGAACAACAATTAATTTTGAAATATTCATGCACAATCAAATAACAAGTTTTACATTCTCTGCACAAGAAATCGGCAATGTGAACAAATTGTCCACCCTATCATCCCTACCTTTAATTTTAGAGAGTAGGTATCCTTCTATATTGAATACAATTCAAAAGTAAAGACTTATAATAAGTTGTTTACTGAGGAAAAGGAAAAAAAATGTATTTATTAATAATTCCGTATGATGTGATAATATCTCAATGATTTGTTTATAATCATAGAACTAGTGTATCACTGTATGCATACATAAAAACGATAAGTAATGCTTATATGTATTAGAGAGACAGGACCAATTATTTACATTTAGATTATTTAGATACATGTACTAATCTTCATGCGGGATCTAGAAAGGAGGGGGTCAGGGGATCTCAGTCAGGCTAGTCAACCTGTTTCTGAGCACCACTTCTGGAGAGCTCTTTTCATTAATATTAAATTGGCATTAATTGTTCCATTTTATATTTATTAATGTTTTGTATCAATAGAAGTGCGAGCAAAGTATCTGCCTGCGATGCATGATGAAGTCGTCCTACGTTTTTTGTTAATTAGTCAATCCGCGTTCCTGGTTACCCCGTTCTGAAAAGTTCTTAAGCGAATGTGTACAAAACTAAATTCACCCACTAAAGAAACAAATTGACTCATTCCATTTATTCAACATTTGTCAAACTGAACGTGTATGTATTCTCTAAAAGACTCACAGTAAATATGTTCACTTCTTATGTAATCATTCAATACTATGTCATGTTGTAAATTTTGAATTACTGGTGGGTGTAAATACAAAATTTACAACATGGCAACTAGTAAATTCAAATTTACATGACATCATTGCTTCCATATATTTTGATGCAAACTATCATTAGAGTGGATCCTCCCAAGCGTGTCCACCACCTTACTCTCATTCTTGCTATTTCGGGCTTGCTTATCGAAAATAATAGAAGGTTTTTGTTTAATTTTACAACAATAACTTATCAGTTAAAAAATTCAGTTATTCCTCAGGGACATCATCACGCGTGCTGAAATACAAAAATGTAAGCATGTACTTTGGTTCAGGCATTTTGTAGTTATTTGCAAAATGCCTTAATTTATAAGCACGGATTATTATTAAGTCTTCACTGATAAGATGATATAAAGAATTTTGACTTGCCCCTATATTAAAAAAAAACGACTATGTTGTCTTATCTATGCAATATAAAAAATCAGTTTTGTTTTAATTATAGTAAATCAAATTGATCAAATTGGTTTAAATAGCAAACGTTTTGATTTGGAATTTCAAAGTAATTGCTTTATGGGACTAAAAAAGGATAAACCCATACAGTATTTTGTGAAGCACTCTGGCTCGTTCATCACAACTTGGTCTTATTAAGCATAGCAATTTACAATACACACCACTAATATATCAAAATTTTAAGACTTTATTTTCTTAATTATGAATCAGTTATGTTGTGTGCATGTGTGAATTATGGTGGTTTCTTTTGTTTAATATATGAAAAAATAAAACACCTGGTTACATCTTTTTAGATCATAAATGACCCCATATGGGGACCAATTAAATTACATCCGCTTTGCGTAAAGATCATAGATACGCCACAGTTTCAGCGACTCCGGCACATAAAGCAGCTTGGCGGATGCTCCTTTGTTTATCCTGGAGCCTGTCACAGCAGATTTGAACATTCGATCGGGTAGATTAAATGAACGAAAACAAATATGAATTTGACGAAATATCATTACTTATTTAGGAAAAATTGCCTTTTTTATCTTTTGAATTATTAAAACATTTCAGAACGGCACATCTCGCAAGGATGATAGGTGAGGAATTACAGAAGAAGCATGCCGACAAAATTACCAATGAAGAAATCCTTTGTTTAGAGGTTGCGGGACTTTGTCATGACCTGGGTTAGTTTATGCAATGTGAAAGCACCGAGTTTGAATATTTACGACTCAGACATGGTAAAACAACATTTTTGTTGATTTGTAGGACATGGTCCATTCTCCCACGTGTTTGATCAGCAGTTTCAAGCAAAATGCAAAGACATTAAAAAATGGACGGTGAGTGGGATATTTATGTCGATTTACATTTTCGTTTACAAATACTTTTCCTGACCGGATTTGCTAATGAGTTGTCATATTCAAATTATCTGCCTGATGGTTAACTCGCCATATACTTTCTGCCATGGTGTAAATTAGTCAAACCGCGTTCCTGGGCACCCCGATGTTAAAAAAAAATATTATAAAGATCAAAACTATTAATAGCATCAATTTGTTCCATTTTATTAATAACATTTTATTAATCAAATATGCACCATTCAAGATGCACGATGTTTTCGCGATGACGTTAATCAGCCAAACCGCGTTCTTGGTTACCCAATCCTAAAAACTATCCTTTTCTCTCGCCAGAGGTCGCGCGTCGCTAGCTTCTATCTATCACAAATTGCCTTAGTCTATTTATTCAACATTTGTCAAATCTTAACATCTATGCATAATCCAAGTAAGTTCCTAATAAATTTATTCACTGTTTACGTTTTACTAAACATTCAATATTATTTCATTGCAAGGATATGTTTAATGTTAACTCCGACTGACTTGGAGCTGCCAAAGCGTGTTCACTACCTTACTCTCATTTTTGCTATTTCGGCTGGTTAATCGACAATGGAAGTAATTTTTTAATCAATTTTAAAATAATTACTTATTACTTAAAATTCAATTATAGCTTAATTACTAACATCATACAACACGTGTGTTGAAATAACAAAGATGTAAGCAGTTCCAATGGTTCAAGCATTTTCAGTTTATTCGTAGTTTGCGAAAGGTCTTGATTTATAAGTATAGAACTGCTTCAAGATATATTTCAATATTTTTTTAAGGTTCTAAACTTACTTCTTTGCTTCTTGAGAACATTTGCTGTTGAGTTGAATCAACTCGATGTCCCTGGTGTTCAACTCATCAGTCAGCAATAATATTCTCATATGTTCTGACAATGCACTCATTTAAGTAAAATGCGTCTTCTTAATATCACCTTTTAGTTTTCTTCTCTTTTTTTATTTCCAAAGAACATAAAATCAATAACCCGGTCCCAACATGAGGAGGATGCAGTGGCAATTGATAACATACAATGGTATACATTGGGTAGTTTTGTTTTGGTAATGCACAGGATGTCTGCACATGTTTTCCATGTTTTAAATAATTGAGTTATGGGGATTATTCAATCCCTCTGCATCGATAAGTTGTAGAAGCTTACTTCTAAACAACAGCCTTAGCTCTTTTGGTGATATGGGTCTCCCCAATAATGGACGACATTATGGTCAAATCCAAGCTTGATGGCTTCTGTATCGGATAAGCCTTTGTATATTGTCATGTACACTGATGGGGACATGTTGATCCCTTCTTTTAAAAGTTCCTAAAGTGATACCCTGGAGTGATTTCCACCAATTGTTTCAACGTTCACATATCTACTGGTGCCTAAAAGAGGGATATCGAAATAATCCTTGAGATTAATATTTCCAAAGAAGATAATATTGTGTTCCGGTCTTTTCCTTAAAAGCGGTTTTCAATTAATCCACGTTCTTTCTGTCAATTTATCTAAGCCATCTTGATGGATGTAGAGCAGTCATGTTTGTACATGAGTAAAATGACAATTTTTAGAAGTACAACTTGCTGTCCTAGTACGAATTATCTTTAATCTTTCTCTCACTCTCTCTCTTTCTCTCTCTTTCGTCATATTCTAATTTTTTATCTGATTCAATCTGAATAAAATCTGTCTGAGCAATTTTCTCACGCATCTACTATACCATTTCGATATCTATTTTTAATGTATTTTACGGTGTTTGGGCAAAAGCAGATAAAACTACACATATCTTGTATCTTTCTCAACTGCATAAACATTTTTCGACTGAAATCAACATCATTTCCTCTTTAATACTTCTATCCCACATTAAGTTTAAAAATTGTCATTCCAATTTGTCCCGCTCTAATCTATAATGGATTGAACATCCACAGAGTCAATTTGCCCGAGATTAAAAAATATATATCAAAAATGTTTCATGCATGAAAAGTTGTATATCATGAGTAACTTTTAATATTAATGCTTAATGAAAATTTGATCGATAAAATCTGTAAGCATTCTATTTGTCATTGTTCATTCCTTCCCTAATTGTTCTTATCGTAGTTTTTTAACCTTTTACTTAAGTTTATATTTTACGTATGTTCAATTTTGGATGCTTTGTCCTCTAAAAGTATGATATCTCATGCCTGTTTATTTTCTTTCTTTCACTTCAAAATGATCCGCATGTTATTCTAATAGAAATGACTTTCTTCCGTATTATACCTACTGTATGCAATATATGTATGGATCGAAGTGACAGTAAATTAAACATGGAAATGTGTATCATCCTCTTATTCAAGCCATAACAGAGTCTAAAGAACAACAAATCAACAGAGAGTTAGCGGTTTACCCTGAACAGGCGGTAACTTTCTTCTTGTAACATGCAGTACAGATGCTTGATCAATGTCTACATTTTTAAAGGGAAATTAAGAGCGATTTCTTTGTGACTTCATATAAATGAATTTAATGTTTCTTGACAAAATATAGAGGAATAGAGGCATTAAATAGCTTTCTTGATTCTCGCCAAAACGTATGCAGTACTCAAAACGAGTCAAAAAATATCACGAAATAGTAAAAATTCGAGTGATAGGTCAGCCATTTAAGCAAAAACATTCCGGGAGCTAGAAGAAATGTTGGGATGCTGCCAAAAAATCCTTGACGAATCTTTAGGTGCAGCTGCGCAATAGTTCTAAGTGCTTGTTTTGCTCAAAGAAACTCTCTGAAATTGAATTGAAATTGATACAGGCATCTTCATATCTGATCTTATTACACGTCTTGAAATAGCTTGGGGTAATGTAACATTGCAAACTATTGGATAGAAATTAAATTATTTGCACAAAGATGTAGGGGAACGATTTTATATGAATTTTCGGTAAGTTGGTTTTGGTCGTTGCTTCATCTTAATATATGAATAACACTCTATATAGCTTTGAAGATAATAGCATCAAAGAAAAAGAATTGTGAAGTATAAACTCCTTACCCAAAATATCCGAGTAAAATTTAAACGGTCCTTTAAATTCTTTATTATTAGATATTCCTATTTTTTTTTAAAATAAGGACAGACATAAATATCGATATTTTAAAAAAATATATGATCGAAAAAAGGCATATTCACTTCTTCTACGAGGCTACCGTTAGCGTTTGTATGACGTATAATTTGTATACAGTATCGCACATACAAAACATTGCAATTTAGGGCGCACATAAACTTGCGCTCCTTTAAACTAAGTATCAAAAAGAGTAAAATATAATATCACACAGTAAAATCAAATTTTAAAAAAAGGAACTAAAAATGCACAGTTCCAAATATTTCATGTTTTTTACCCGAAGACGGATATTTAAATCCAGAAAGCGCTGGTGAAATAGAAACTTTGGAATAAAATATGTGTCATTTTTTTTTGTTTCATCATTTCTTATGAATAAGATTTATCATGCTTTCCAACTAGTATGAAAAACATCAATCAGCATGCTACCCATTGGTCATTTTTATCTTTTATATAGCACGAGGACCTCTCCCAAAAAATGCTAAAAGAGATTTTTGATACATTATCGCAACGTGGTGTAAATAAAGAGGAAAGGAAAATCATTTTATATAAACGGGAATTTATTCAGGAACTGATAAAGGTGATATATATACATATATATGGTTTAAATTTGATTCACTTTACTATACGTATCATACTCTTATTACATTGTATTTACACTTCATATTTTAAGTTTATGTCTAAACTTAATTTTGTGAGGCATTAGTGTTTGTTTCTTTAAAACTAATATCAATCATTTTGAAACTAATTCAAATTATATCTATAAAAATAACGAAATTTGATAAATCAATAAAATGAATGTACCAATGCATTGGAAAATAAATTTATTGAATGTACATTTAGCATGTGTTCTTGATGTTAATTTCATATAGCCACCGAAAGACTTGCAAAAAGAAAAGCCTTATCTCTACGAGGTAATTTTGATTTAGTTATATTATTCATTTTACTTACTTACAGTAGAACAATTGTTTAAACATGTAAGAAATCATTTGCTAAAATCAGATGTAGATAAAAGCAATGTACATATTCTTAACTAGTCGTATGTTGTATATTTTAACAGATAATTTCCAATGAAGTTAACAGGATAGATGTTGATAAGTGGGATTATTTCTCAAGAGATTGTCATATGCTGGGACTCCATCACAATTTTCAGTGTCAAAGAAGCATCAAACTTGCAAGAATCGTGGAGAATCATATCAGTTTTCCAAAATCGGCAAGTTTTAATTTTTTTACTCACAAAGGTCTATCTTTTAACTAAGAAATAGTTTTATATCATAATACTATAAAACAACTAAATTTATTATTCACAGGCAACTATTTCCTTCCAAACATCTTAGGCAGTTGGTTTTGCGAATTAACAGTAAAAGAGGCATTTTAACACCTCTCTCCCCAAAGAATGTGCTGCTAATAACCGGATATTATGAAGATCTCTATATTTTATTTGTAAGGGCAATTCTTCATAACATTTCGTTAGCAAAATACATGCACTAAGATCTGAACTAGGTTAATAACTTGATCAAATCTTGTGAAGCCCAAAAGGTTTTTCATAAAATCAAAAATATAAAAGACATTGATTCTAAATACAGTACCCGCAACGTTATTTTTTACAATCTTATCCTATCGTATCGTGTATCAATCCTATCGTATCGTGCGTGTATACTGTTCTATCGTGCGTTAATTCTATCCCATCGTGCGTGTATACTGTTTTATCGTGCTGTAATCCTATCATATCGTGCGTGAATCCTATCAGGTTTATCGTTAAATTTCAACAATTCTTCCGTTTATCCTATCGTGTTAATCGTTTCGTTCCTTTTTATAAGCAAGTAAATTTATTACTAAGTTGCAACTCGTTCAGTGCGCCGTATACGTATATTTATCGAACAAGAATTGTAAAATCCTATCCAACATTCCGTCAGGATACTAATTTTTAAATTTTTTAGATCAAAATTAACCAATATATGTAAATCATATCTGTTAACATTGAAAATGAAAAAGGAAGTTCTTAGGAACAAGATAACATATTTACCTGTATATCGAATATATTAAATCGTACGCAGAATGTATACCTGCGTAAACATTAACTTTTATCTTTTATGCAATATAATTTTGTTGCATCATATTTTACAGAAACAAAACTATTTATGATATAATTTATATTTAATTGAAATAATATTGTATTTTGAACCCGTACATGTATTTACCGTGTGATATTTGATTTCAGGCTGAAATGTTCTCGGCAATCAGCTAGGGTGTGTGGTAATGAAAACAATGTTTACAAATCGTACGCGGAATGTTTATCTGCGTAAATATTTGTTTATTTGTTTAAAGAGTAATAAAAACATATGCACATACTTTGTTTCGTCTGGTAAAATTCATTTCCCATTTAAGAAAACAAATGATAGTATCCCAAAACTTCCTACAGTTGCATAAGATCAAATCATATATCCCATCATTTGAATTTCAAAGACATCTGATTTGTACAAAAATGTGCTTCACTTGAAGCAACTTTATTTCATCATTTTAAAAATAAAACTATGCCTATTTCCTTTCTGTTTACTCAATAAAAAAATTCCTCTTCTTTCAATTTAAAAAAAAATGTATGATTTTAGGTTTCATGTCAAATAATAGTCTGACCTACTTGTAACCCAGGTTAATTCGTACCCAGAATTCAAACTATTCTTCAAATCCAAAGAAATAAACCATAATCAATGACTGATTCAATAAAAACACAATTTAATCAAAACTTAATTTTTGTAGACGTCATAATCTTCGATAGACACATTATATAACATTTCCCTAGATAATCCCCCCATCCCCACCCTAAATATATAGTTCAACCATTTGAGGATCATGCATGTAGATACATGCATTATCCATTATTTGTATACATTACTTTTAAGAATCAATAAATATCTATACTACTATATTAAAATAATAGTCTCGAATTTTTGGTCTTTAATACCGATAAATCGGAAGAATACTGTCTTTTTGTTTTATATATTCTAAACGTCATTGGTACTTGAAGATTACCAATTTGTTTTTTTTTCTCAGTTAAGCTTCCCTTGTAATAATCAACGAAAATTCCTAAAAAAAAATTCCGGAAATCATCTGGATTTTTTTTGATTTTACAATCTTGCGCTTGCTTAATACATTCACGCTAATGGGATCTTTTGTTTATGTTTCCACAACATCATGTTTGCAAAAAAAACAAAACAAAAAAAACTCAGAAATAATAAAACAAATACGGGTAAATTTTCATTGTAAATTTGCTATATATTCTGTTCATATATATGAATGATTTCTTATGAGAGAAAGTATAAAATAACAAATATACATTTCAGCTGAGTACTTACTTTTGTCTTCGTGATGAAAAAAATATTTCATTACATATAAAAAAATCACATTGTATTTCTGAGAAAAGTGAATATAGAATATGTTTTATCGTAAAAATGAATAATGTCCTACAGACCCAGTTTTACGATACAATGCATATGCATTACGTGTATTGTCTCTGTAGCGAAGAAAATACGTGTACGTTTGTTAAAAAGTGTTGAATTCTTCCATTATATGGATTAAAATTTTTAAATGAAAGGTATATACAGTCTCAAAAAGGTTTATTATGATGAATTTGACTTTTATTTTCAAGGCAACTTCATTAATTTTCTCCAAAATCGTTCCGGAGCGATTCTGCAATTTTCTGCTACATTACGAGTATATGGAAGGCATTTTAACTGTGGTGAGGGCCTTTCCCGAGACACGGTTATTCAAACTAAGGAAAGTGTAGAGAAATTAATAGCATTATTGTAGGATTATAGCTTTGTTATGTAAATGTCAATTATACGGTGTGTCGATGTATCTATTTCGTAAATGTCCGATATGCAATGTCAAACCGTGCACGCACCGGTCAAAGTCTAGTACATAAAAAAAATAGACAAAACCCCTTGGCAATTGAAGTTAATGATGTCAAATGGCAAGGCATATTCTTTATTGACTGGACAAGGTCATGCTTGTTCAATTTTCTAAAGACAATATAAGACATCAAAATAATATAAATTGATAGAATCAAAATAACAGAAATGCAGTTAAAATCTGTCGTCCATTTTTTTTTTTTTTGCTTCATTATTAGTTTTTCATAAATACCTCAGGATTCTATTAATATTAATTTAGGTACTAAAAATGAAAATTTGTTGTCATGTTTTTCTTTTTGATTTTCCCTTTATTCTCTTACTTGTCCGACTAAAGAAAGCTGTTTAAAATAAAAATCTACTAAATTATATCTGACTGGATTTTTTGTTATCTTGTTTCAAACCAGGAAGTGGGTGTATAGTGGTTCTTGTCTATTTTTAACTTGTTATTTAGGTTTAAACTTACTTTAACTTTTATCACTGTGCCATACAACAATTTCAGATAAAAGAATGACCCCTCCCCTATCAGTTTCACCGTTGTATGCCTACATTATTTATTTATACAGACATAGAATTAACGTTGTTAACACAAAGTTTTCATATGTCGCTACTCTGTGTATAAGGTTAACCTGTTTAGTGTAGTGGTATAAATATGTATGTTATTTTAAAACGCTAGTATACACATTGATTTGCATACCCTAACCAAAGTCATCTTTAAAGTAACTGCCCGATAATAAACCCGCCCTAGTCAAACCGCGTTACCTCGTTCTGGAAAGTTCTATTCATCAAAACCAAAATCGTTCTTTCAATATACGAAATGGCTCATTTTATTTATATAACATTTGTCATATTTTACTTTTTATGCATCAGTTCCCAGTAAATATATTCACTTTTAACGTAATCATTCAAAATTATTTATTGCAAGCATATAGCCAAAGCGTGTCCACCACCTTATTCTAATTTTTTGCTATTTCGGGCTAGTTTTTCGTAAATGAAAATAATTTTTTTAGTTTATTTCTCATTATTAACATATCAAGTATAATTAAATTATAGCTTACGTACACCAAGTCACACGTGAAGAAATAATAAAGGTATAAGCAGTTACTCTGGTAGAGGCATTTCGTAGTTTATTGGCACAATGTCTTATTTATAAGTATAGACAACGATTCGCATGGCATATAATATAAAACAAAGTCTGGATGATAACATTTTAAAATATAGGTGTTCCAAGAGACTTCCAAATGGAAAACAAGACAAATATACATAAAAAGATATCTTTTCCGTTCTTGTAAAAATCTCTGAGTAAAAAAAACCCGATGTTTAATGAATAATTTCAGTTGTATTTTTTTCGCATGATTTGTGTGTATTTTCCATAAAAACTGTCAAAATGTGATGAAGACAGTAACTCGGGATGGACTATATATCTAGTATTTCTGGGTCTGAACTAATTTAACCAGGGCCTAATGCTCTTGGGTCAGCAATAGGATTAGAGTCCAAACAAAACTAACAATATATATGAGATGACAGTTAAGAGATGATGAAAGGGCATCTAGCCCCATTATTGGCTTCGCCTTCCAAACGGTTACATTACACATCATACCATCGTTATAAATTGGGCTTAAACCAAATAATATTGAAACTTATCATGATATTTTATATACCAAATAATGACAGGATACATAGTTTTGTTGAACATATATCAGTTACAAAAGACAGATTCCACTTTAAAATTGACTGAAAACGTTGATGTCGCCGGACGTCAAGGCGTAACAAAAAGTATAAACAGAATGGATTTAGCTCAGGGGAAAAGCCGATACAAACTGTAAAAATGCTTATTGGTGCAAAAAGTAAGTTAAAAATAAGACAAAAATATTAGGATGGCGGGAGGGTATTTGTGTTTTGAACATCAAGCAGTACAAAAGAAAGTAGAATATCGGTAAATGAATTTGTTCAAAAGAATAATCAACGTCATCTGACGTTTAAGTTTTTTTTACTGTAAACGATGAGTCATGCGGCAAAAAAAAGGGTTCGAGGAACTAACTTACGATTCTCGGACAAGTGTTAAGAAATTGGATGTTAAGTGAGATAGTGCCGATTCAGATTGTATGGTGAACAGCACAAAAGACACAGGGTACTGGTCAAGATAAAGATTGGATTTTTATATCAACTAGGCGAGCGTCATCTTGACTCATGTTTTCATCGTTACCGTGTGCCCTGGTGACAAAACATGCTGCTTTTAAAATCGGGTAACAAAAATACCTTTTCATCAAATGGAATAAAACTTTCTATATCAATAAACTGTTGGTGCATAAATTAACATGTGAGTCATGACTTAAATGAAAATTATATGATAGACAGCCACACTGTCTTCGTATTTTGTGATTGACCTTCGTAATCAAGATATTAGTCGATTTAGCAATTCTAAAGCTCATCAAATATAAATTGGTATTATTAGCCGTATTTAAACGTTATTTCAAAAATAAAGTACAAGTTTTTGTTAATGTTGCATTCGCCTCGGCTTTTATATTTCTAAACAATACTTCTCGAGGAGGTTATTCATTCGCGATAACAAAAACTTTATTTCTATTCTACTAACAGCACCGACTATCAGCTGATCGTTTTATCTAGAGAGAGGGAGGATGTGAGTCATATTTTCAAGAGCGATAAGTCTAATTGGTTGAGACGGCTGTTTTGCGTAACCCAAAAGGTTTTGTTAGTACATCGGCATTTGTTTACAATCAGACAATCGCAGACAATCGATCGGGATCGAATGCAGACGATATATTTTTCAATGAATAAAATACGCACTTACATTATTCATGATTTCTTTTTTACTAATTTAGATTAATGAGTTTGATAATTAACGTATTGATTTGTTTTTTTTTATTTGGACGAACAAGCAGTGAAAATGTGTTGGGAAGGGTCTTGGAACAGCCGCAATTAGCTCTTTGACATAAACATTAAAGGGAAAACACATTGCTCTAAAGGACACTATCCCGTGTTATCAATGTTTTTTTTATAAAGAGCAAGTTTTTAAGTTATCTATGTATGTAAAAATCTATTGGTTGCTTGTTTACCTATTGAGAAATTCAGATATTTAAAGAACTATATATGATAAGAGTTAAATTTGGCCCCCAAAATTCGCCATTTTTTAAGTGTTTCGGGTACAATAAAATGTTAACTAATTTTTTAGAAGAGTTGATATAAAATATATTTTTCATCTATATATTTGATTTATTTGCACTCACTGGCAGTATATGACGTCAGAAGAGACGCCATTTTTATAATTTAATCAAAATCGGCCAAAAATTGACATTTTTCTTATATATTTTCGAATGGGAAATATAGAGCGCATGCTTGAACAAGAAAATTTTTTTTGTCACTTATTAATCTTGGCTATATACATCTCTGATTAAAATATTTAATTTGTTCAAGAATGCGCTCTATGTTTTCGGAATGAAAAACTGCTTGAAAACAAGCTGTTTTACGCTAAAAATGCAAAAATGGCGGGAAAAGGTTGTCTTTACAATGTCATATTTCTAAACTGTGGGCACTTGAACCAAAATGAATATTATGTAAACACATCACATACATATCTGTATTAAGAAAACAAAGAATGATAGTAAAATGATGATGTTCATTTAAGGGGGCCATTTTAGGCCCTTATCATATATAGTCCTTTGAAATATTTAAAGTATATCAGCGTTTTATTAGGTAGAAGAAATTCGATTACACCGTATGCTTTCATTTTTTCCCAATAAGCTAAAAGAGCGAATAATTCAAATAATATTAAAAAAAAAATAAGATGCATTCGACCTTACATTCCTAGTTATAATGTGTTTATTCTATTGTAGGAGTATTTCAATCTGTTCGACATGTTCTACACACGGTTTACACTGCACCGTAGAGCTTACCAACATCCTGTTGTTAAAGCTGTTGAAATGATGTAAGATTTTTTTTTTTAAATATATATCAATATATCAGCATTATAAATGTGTACGCATAGACGAACATCAATAATAATATCTTTATTTAAAAAATATCGCATGCGTTGACAAATATATGATATGTCCTAAAAAAAAAAGATATGCATCAAGCAATGTCAAGTAGGATGGAGGTCAAGAGAAAAAAAGATCGCATATATATATATATATATATATATATATATATATATATATATATATATATATATATGCCAATACTGTTGCCAATGCTGTTAATTGGCAAATTGGTATATTAAAAATCTAAATCTAACCCCTAAGATAGTTTTCATAAAAGCTCTGACAAGCAGCATATAAAATATATACTTTTTTAAAAAAATATATACATTTATAATGCTGTGAGAGACGTATATCGTTCATACTAAATACCCCCCCCCCCACCTTTTAAAAATGGTACATGATATGAGAATTGCTTAACCTGTCACAGCTTTAAAAATATCTTCAAAGTCACAACCTAAAGCATAAACATATCAAGTATATTAAAGTCGGATCACTGAGCATAGCAGTTTTTGGCATTAGCATCTGCCACACTTTAAAAGAAAGAAAATGATGGTGTATTCCTGAATAATTATTTTGTTTTAATAATAAAAAAACATTCCATGGGTGGTTCAGACTTCAACCAAAGGTGGTGGACAGATAAGGCGCAACAGTTTATAGAAGAAGCGGTTTTTGTGGCATGAGAGCGGCCATTCTAGGAATTTAGCGTACTTTATGGTCACTCGAATAGATCATGAGTATGAATCTTAACAGAAACATTGAAGTTCTTGACGGATGCTTCTTGTTTTCCTCAAAAACCTTACATTTCAAGCTTAAGTTAGGGCCAGTGGCGGTACCTAGAGTGACGTACATGTAGCACCTCGTCGAGATGAAAGTGACTGTTTACATTTGTATTTGGCCACCGCCTTGTTTACTGTACTGCTATACCCCCGTCATCAGCCTACATAGGTGGTTCATAAATCCTTATTGGTCTTTCAAAATCCGCCTACAAACAGACTACACACGCATTTTAATTAATGGGAACATCTGTAAACTGAGCGTGCTTGTTTACACAAAAGTGGCGGCTTTAAAACCTCTTTAGCTTCAATTCAGGCATCGTAAATTCTTTGTAAACGATATCAAAAAGCAATACACAACTGAGACACACGTATCCTGTTAACCTCAGCATTAAACCTTTTTCTGATTTATGTAATGACAAATTAATCAACTGACCATACTCATGTAGACAGAAGGGTCTAAATCTAGTACTACGACTTTCGGCTCCAAAAGACATGCTGCTTGGCAACTCCCGAAAGGCCCAAAACACGTCAGAGGCCTTGCACGCCCGCTTATGTACTGATTGCGTGACATGACCTCTATTCACGACAAATTGGTATACGATCAACATACACTTTCTTTTGTGGGATTCCTTTTTCTTTAATGACTGAGGTACTAAAGCTTCGTCGATGGTCAACCGATTGTCTAACTGGCGTTAGTACAAATGACCGTAGAATGTTATAGAATATGTCATAGAAGGGTAAGTATGCATCATACATGTCCTCATCCAGTATGATTTCGCTGATAATAAAGAAAATCATATTGATTAAAAATATAAAACAAAATAATGCATGGATTGCTGTCTCTCCAACTTAAAAGAGGTAAAATACAGTTAAAGGTAACACCAAAATGAACCAAGAACTTATCTGCCACTGAAACTATACATTGGTCAGAAAAAGCTACAATTTTTATGCACAATAAGCAAAAAGGCAGTCTAAAGATTTTAAATAGTCTTTTGCTGGCAGATGCAAATATAACTTGGTAAAGCTAAATCGTTAATGCAGGAACAAGACACATGAGAGCAAGTTAGTATATACAGGTAGACGGCCCAAGTCTATGTCATAATAAAAAAAAATATCCCATGTTATTCTTGTAGTAATTACCTAAGAGCATACTTCTCATTGTCACTTAGTTAAGAAGTTGCTTTGTAGAACAGGTCAAAGAGATGATCTGGAAGCTTATCATCCTTGTGAAAACTGGTATGGTTAGTCTGGGTAAATTGAAAAATCCCCTCTTTTTGGAATATTTCGCCATAAGTCTCAGTCTCTTCAGTGACAGGTCTGATGTATTGGAGTTATTTATGAAGCTGGTAGATTTTATGATGCTATTTTTCAATAGTATGATACACACCACCTCCTGTTTTTGTTGTAAAGGAGAAACAACATTGTAATCGTTTAATGGATTTAATTAAAAGGACATTAAGTTTTAGGTTTTTGGGACATACATATTTTCTTCTGTAAATTGATATGCCTGTGAGTCTGATATAAACTAAACAAGGAATGACTTGTCCTCACTATGTTTATATTAATAATTAAATGGTTGGCTTCCAAAATTAGTTCTATTATTATATAATCATCCATTCCTCCAGCAGAGCAGTATTGTCAGAATATTATATATTTTAAACTGTATATTTACAGTAGCCTGCGGTGCACAATTTGGGTTAAAAATCCTTTTATTTACACACATTTGAACAGAGTGCAATTCCTATCTTAAGAAAATGACATCAATCTTTTTTTTTTAATTATCCATTTATCTTTATAGTAATGCTCTAATACTTTAGGTCAGTTTATTTTATGTAAAGTTGGAACCTAATACCATCACCAGATGCTTGCTTTTTAGCCTTATTTATCATCTTTTTATTCTTGAACATTTTAGAAGAGGAATGGAAACGCTGTTTTCTGGCCAGTGATTTACTCAGAAGTTGATACCAGAACCCAACCTTTTGTATCGGTGAACTGGGTGGGGTTGAATTTCTACTAAGATATTACTAAAACGTTGCAGTCAACATATCAACCAGGCTGGCAATTTTGAGAGATTTGCTCATTTTATATCATTTTAAGAGAGCTTAATTTCAGCTCTACAAGAGGCATTATCATGTGTTGGGGACCCCTGCTGAAACTGACAATGGCGTTGAGAATAGGTGTTTGCTCTTGGGCTTCTTTTTGTCCCATACAGAGCGCGGTGGTTAGTCATGGCATTTCAACACATTTTGCAGCATTATGCAGCGTTGTTAGTTTCTTAATCATAGATGTCAATGCTGCCTCTTTATCTTGGCAGATTCACGAAGGTTTTTGTCATTGTGTCCTAAATCATATGCTTCTAACAATGTTCATTATATGTACCATCTAATTTTAGATTTATTTCAACATTTTTTTTTAAGTTGCTTGGTGATGGGTAACGGGCGACGGGCATGGAAGATTTTTCTTTTTTTTAATGATTCTGTTGAATATTAATAATTCTGCTTTATTTGTCGCTTCAGGTCTTTGTAATCAACAGTTTTGCTTACTTGTCTTATTTGTTGATCATCCTCGTTTAATTGATAAATAATAGATTGCCGATTTACGCGTCTTGTAGATTTGAGGGTTGTTACTTCTGTACCTACAAAGCGATATAATATTCAATTTTACATTGTATTATCTGACAATGACGTTGGCATTGACATATTTCATTTGTCTACCTTTTCTTTGATTACTAGGTGTCTAAGACCCCACTGCGCTTGTCTTTCTTGGGACGACTGAGATCTCAGACTTGATGTTGAATGTTTTAAGCATTTTTTTTTCACTGCTTAATGTGTAATTTCAAGTTTTATTGAATTTAAAATAGATCCTGAAATTTTGCATTTTCTGTCTTTTAACTAAGCGTTGCACTTTTTTGTTATGCCCCTTTGAAAGGATGTGTTTGTATATGCTTTTTTTTTTTTATCTGCGATAGATTAATTTTTCTCTTTATAAAGGATTGCGGATGCTTTTTCAAAAGCAGACAACTGTTTGATGTTTCCGTCAAAAATGTCTTACGATGAGCCTAAGGAAAAGTCTGTCGTAAAGCCTGAGGAGAAGTATGACGAGGAGCCTGATGAGGAGCCTGACAAGGAGTCTAAGAAAAACCCCGACGTGGAGCCTGATGAGGAGCCTAACAAGAAGCCTGACGAGGAGTCTGATGAGGAACCTAAGAAGAAGCCTGACGAGGAACATGATGAGAAGTCTGACGAGGAGCCTAAGAAAAACCCTGACGACGAGCCTGCTGAGGAGCCTATGAAAACCCCTGACGAGAAGCGTAAGAAGAAGCCTGACGAGGAGTCTGATGAGGAGCCTAAGAAGAAGCCTGACGAGGAACATGATGAGAAGTCTGACGAGGAGCCTAAGAAAAACCCTGACGAGGAGCCTGATGAGGAGCCTATGAAAACCCCTGACGAGGAGCCTAAGAAGAAGCCTGACGAGGAGTCTGATGAGGAGCCTAAGAAGAAGCCTGACGAGGAACATGATGAGAAGTCTGCAGACGAGGAGCCTGATGAGGAGCCTAAGAAGAAGTCTGTCGAGGAACATGATGAGAAGTCTGACGAGGAGCCTAAAAAAAACCCTGACAAGGAGCCTGATGAGAAGTCTGACCGGAAGCCTGGCGAGAAAAGAGAAGATAATAGTGAAAAGGAGAACAAGAAAATCCAGTAAGTTTTTAGATATGCCTAAAAGAAATACATAATGTAATTTTGTTTTCTTTACTATCTTATTTTTTTATTAAAAGTAGTTGTCTTGTTTAGAAATTCGTTGCTACATGTATATGAAGCTTTTAGTAAATATGCATTGTTGGGCTAAAATGCAGCTTATTTATGTTAATGACATTCATAAATAAAAATGCCATATTTGGCCAAAAAAGTTATTGTCACAGATGACCCAGTAACCTAGGGATAATAGGAGATCCCGACCCCTAAATGATAAGAAAAATTGATTTAACATAAATGATTTATCTTTGTTTGCTGTCCTTAATTTTAAAATATGTTGGAAATTGAAATTTGTCCATATATCCCTGAATCAAAGAAATCACGGCTTAGTTGGTGGATGATAAGTTTATTGAGGTTTTGGCGAGAATGTCCTTCAGATATAGTTCTGCTCTTGTAGGATGCTGGTGCTCCTTTTAATGAACAATATGTCTCCGTAAAGCTAAAGGTAAACAGCTGGTGTATATT
Organism: Magallana gigas; assembly: GCF_902806645.1. NCBI lineage: Eukaryota > Metazoa > Mollusca > Bivalvia > Ostreida > Ostreidae > Magallana > Magallana gigas. The sequence goes on from NC_047563.1 coordinate 60,809,193, forward strand.
TTCAATGACAACCGTGAATAGTTTTGAGTTGAAATTACTGATAATTTTCGTAACAGGATGTTCTTAGACATTTTTAAAACAATAACATTAAAAACACAATAATTACGATGTTTATCTCAGAAAAGCTGGACCATAGGCATAATATAAAAAGAGTGCTCAAAGCAATGTGAAAATGTGTCAGGGCCATGTACATAAGAGAAACGGGAGAATTAAGGTGTCCCTACCCGTGGACTGCCGTGTCCAAACTTTAGCATGGACTGGTTATATCTTTAAAGGTACAGTGTGTTGAGGTTTGTTACAGGTGAATTGTAAAGGTAATATTTTGAAAGAGGGGCTCACCACAGGAATTTTACAGATATCACATGTATACAATAAACTTAACTAATGTATAGCTTTAATGTGATAGTTATCCTTTAATAAATGTATTTTTTTTCAATGACTTGCTTAACAATATAAATCAATACATAAACCCTGTAACGTGTTCTTGCTAAAATAGATGATTAGACTATAGTAAGAGTAAAAAAAAGCTGAAAACATAATCATGCATCAAACTTTTGTTATATACCGGTGTCTCATAATATCGCGGTACTTATTTTTTTCCCTAAAAAAAGATATACCAAGTTATCATTTTCACATGTCATTAGTGCTGTTTAACAAAGCTTGTATTAGACTAGCTTTTCTGAGGAACATCAATTTCCCAACTTACTTAGTTAATTTTGTGTGCTATTTTTAAATCACAAGTCTTATTCACCTTCAAAATTGGAGAGTTCCATTGTATCGCGGCATTGGAAATTTGGTAGCCTGGTTTAGTTATAACGGACAGTTTTTATTTTTTAAAAATAAAATACGATTCTTCATGAAAGCAAAGTCACTTAAACTGGTTAGGGAATGAAATAAAGATTCTATTATGCTTTTTGTTTAGTTTTTGTTCATCAGAGAGATACATTGTGGACTTGTGAACTTGCTTTCTCTCCGGAAAAAATTTATTGTGAGAAAAATTTTATTTGCCGATATATTTGACAACCTTCTTTGCACTCATCCTGAAGTTGTTGCATGAATCCCTTGTGGAATATCACGAAAAAAAAAATGGAATCCTACTTTTTGGAACATACCGCGATACAACGGAACCCGCGATATAATGAGAAGAGAATATAATTATCAATATGGCAATTGCTAGAGATTGTATTTCTGTGCAAAGCTTGTATAAAATTTATTTGCAAATAATCACCATTAATGTTGTGGTCGGCTATGTATGCATTTTCACAATTTCTTGCAAACTATTTCCTCTTGTTCTCTGTCTGTTTTACATTTATGTACAGTAGGCATTGCATTTGATAAATAAAAATATGCATGGAGTTTTTTTTTTACTGTAAACCATGTTTTATCCGCGAGCGAGGACATTTTATAAGTTCGCGAGAGCCTCGTCATTGCGTTTGTTTTTGGTTCCAAACAAAAACCTTGTCGAAAATAGTTGTGGAAACAACACAGGTGTGGATACGGCTTATTACAGAAAACTAACATTAATAGTCATTAACCAATTCATTAACGGTATCTTACAAAATAAAATTGTCACAATTGAAGTTTGATTACCGTATAAGACTTAATTGATTCAGATATCAAAATAAAAAATTAAATCACAAGCTACAATAGAAGTACGATTAAAGGTCGCGCCAATTAGAATTAGTTAGATATAGATAGAGTCACTCAATTATACATTTTTATCTTCTTTATGACAATTACAAAACCATTCATTCATCAATTTGAGTGTGAATCATCTCTTGTGTAAGAGCAATCTGAATTGTGAAACACAAGGCTCTACCACACTCGTGTTGCCGAAAAAGTATGCAAACAAGCCATTTTTTAAAATAATTATTCTTCTTTTCCCACACTAGTGAAGCCCTTCTTACAAAGTTATGAAATTCACGGTCCCTGGGTCAGGGGTTTACGCTCTAGGGTTGAGCAAACTTGGCCATAGAGTGAAAATGGTTTTAATTTCAGAATGTAAACTCCCACCGAAAAAATAAATATATAGATAAACTGATCCATGGTTATATTGTCTAAGATTTCCATTACCTACATTGTAAAAATCAGATGTCCAGGCCGTGGGGGAAGGGGGAAGTTGGCAGAAGGGGGTATGGCCATAGTGGTCATGAATATATTAATAATACTGTAGTTTCTCTTCTTTCACACATCTGTATGAAAAACTGACTTCATAATTATTTTTACCAGGTAGTCCTCTACAAAACTTTTAAATTTCTTGTTCCCAAGAATACGGGTTTTAACTCTAGGGAGGGGCCAAGATTGATATATAGTGTTAATCCATATCATGTTTCAAAATTATTTTTCCTACTCTCTAAGACAAATAAAGCTAACTAAAGTCATAAATTTGTAAACGAGGAAGTCCTTTATCAAAATAATATTTCATTTTGCCAGAGGTAGGGGTTCTGAATCCAGGGTGGGACCAAAATAGTCATATAGTTTTATTGCATTTCATGTTTAAATTAAGATCGTCTGATTTAAACTGACTGTATATAAAGAAAAAAAATGCAGCCATTTATCAAAACTTACAAATTCCATGTCAATTAATCTAGATATGATACTCATATAGTGTAAATGGTAGAGGTTCTCGGTGCATGTTGTGGACAAAATAGTCATTTTATGTTCATGTATATAAAATGTTTAAAAAAAACGTCTTCTGACACAGACTAAAAACCAACTGCCTATTTAAAAAAAACACATTAAGCTGTCATCTTCAATAATATATAATGTCAAAAAGGCAAGGTTTATGGCTTGAAGGGGGTATATATCTGTCTTAACATTTCATTCTGCTTAAAAATGTCAATGAAAGAAACTACTTGATTAACATATTTATAAAAAAGAATATTAAAGAGGAGGAATGAACCTGTCTATGATAGTTGCGATATTTTGATAACAATTTGAAAGAGTTCAGTGAAAAGGTTTTAACAATAATTGGAGTTGTTTTTTCTTGCTTAATAATGGAGTTATCTTCATTTGCTTGTTCATATTTAGTAATTAATTATTGAATATAATGTAATAAAATAATTGTATGTTCAACAGATTTATGCAAGGGAAGCAAATATATGTAATATAGCCCCCCCCCCCACTTTCAATTTGCTTCCGACGCCAGTGTATAGGGAGTGTACTTGAGTGTTTGATGGTGAAAACAAACAATTGCTTTCTTTTTCTTTTTTTGGAGGGGGTGGGGGTGGGGGCGTGGGTGGCAGTTGCATTGGCAACCAGAATTGACTAGTCAATTTGAAAGATTTTTTTTCTTCCGATATGTAGTATTTTTAACGCTATTTTTTTTTATTTTAATACAAATGTGTTAATCTTTTAGATTAAATATAATGTTTTTTAAGATTCCCTTATAATAAGAATAATTAGGAATTCATTACATTACATCAAGAATAAAAAGCTAGTTGAAGTTAAAAAATATGAATTTTTGTGATTTTTCAAGATCTAGAAAATACCTAATTTTTCTACAATTACGGTTAAAAATATTTAGATATTCCAGATTTTCAAAAAGACTTGAATATTTTTAATATTTATACGTTCATATCTTATAATATATTATTATTATTATATATTTAATGAGTGTAAAGTTTAGTAATTGAGGAATTTGCCATAATAAAAATGATCCACATTTTTGAATTTTCTCAGATACAAATTTGCAAATTCTATCAAAGGTGGCTCATTGGTAGTGTTTAATTTATCTTTCGTTAGCAAAACATTCATATATTTTTTTTTAAATTTAATAATGAAAATGTGTCATTATTGGGGAGGATAAAATAACTCCAGGCTTATCTTTCAACCTTTCTATGCATTTGTCTCCTGTCGAGCAGACCCCGCATTGACCAGGTCTGTACATGTATATATCTATGCAATGAGTATCGTTCTGATCCTCTAAAATTGCCGTTTAACTGTATTTCACCTGTATCTCAAACGACTGTGTAGTGCGCGGCCAGCGCGCTAGGTTCCGTTCGTCATCGAAAGCAAGATTTTTGTCTTGCCTAGATGGCCGAGTGGTAAGTGCGGTTGCCGATCACTGCTAGGAGAATGGGTTCCAGAGGTCATGAGTTCAAGCTTCGGTCGGGGCGGAGGTGGAGCTCCAATGAAAGTGAAATAATGAAAGTGAAATATATATATATATATATATATATATATATATATATATATATATATATATATATACAAGGGTTGTTCGAAAATTATTGAGAGATTTCCTCGTATTTCCTTGGGGGAAAAAAGAATTCCTTGAAATTCCACCAAAACGTACACCAGGATAGAATTTAACAATGTGAAAAGTTTCGTGTCCATGGCATAATTAGATCATTCCTGGTAAACGGGCCATCTTGCTTTTGTCCAGTGACCTGGCGCAACCGCAAACTTACCGCAACGTCATTTTAACTCTTCTCATTGATCCCATGTTTTAAACACCAAACAAACAAAGGGATACTAGAATTAATTCTTCATTTCTCATTTTTTGTTTATATTACAAGATGTCAACATTCACAAATTCTCTCCATTCTTGATTTTTGTTAAAATAAATCGGGTTATTTCTAACCAAAAGTCAGACAACTGTTGAATGACTCCTTCATTCATTCTGTGTAAATATTTTAGAACTGTTGACAACATTCAGAGTGCGAAAAGTACTTGATATTTAGTCACTTTGTCTGAATTCTTGCTAAACAATTAGTAAAAGAAGATGATAAACTAAAGCCTTCAATCCCTTGCCATCGTATATTTTTGTTAAAGCAATAAGGTGCCCTGAAAAGGTTTTTTTTTCGAAATTTCCACCAATTTGATGAATATTCGCTGCGCTGCCTTGACGTCAAAATTCAATATGCCGTCGTTGTCAGATTTTTATTGCTTGGTAAATATATCTATACCATATCCGTATTTTAACTCGAACAGAAGTGAAACATGATCAAATGTTAGTCACAATAAATAGCAAAATGAACATTTATAATCTGATTTCTTTTATTATCAACTGTTCCTTTGCGGACACTTAGATAGACGATGTTTTAGTTTTATTAATCACCGAGTTTATGCTCGCGCCGGGTACTACGACCAGCGATTTGTTTATCTACCGTTGTAAACGAAACATTTAACATTTTTTAAATATTTCTTTGATTAATTATTTGTTAAGGTTTCTTAAATGTTCATGCTAATTTTCACCCTAATTCGTCATTAAGAAAGGGAAATATCTATGTTGTCTCAATAATTTCCGAACAACCCTCGTGTATATATATATATATATATATATATATATATATATATATATATATATATATATATATATATATATATATATATATAAATAATTTATCCCTCGTATTTGCCCAAGGATTGCTGAAATATGGTCATCTATTAAAATAATAATGTAAGAATATCTGTCCAATGTCCAATAAATTTAACTAAATTTTGAAATTTATGACTCCTTGGGTTGATTTAAAGCTTTTAATTTGGAGTTTACAAATACGCTCATTTACTAAACGTATCCCTTAATTCTGTCGGCTTTTCTATCGCCGTTGCTCATGTGTTGTTCGTTACCAATTTTAGATAATAACTTCATATTGAAAACTTCAATTTCCTGTGCATTGTATGCTTGTAGCAGTTAACTCAAAGCATGTTGTTAACATTATACATACATTGCGAATAGTATAAAGATCAAGTAAAAAGATCAATGCCTGCAGGTTTCTTTTTACTAAAAGTTGAAAAATGTTGGCCCCTAAAACTAGGGTATAACAATTTTTCTCTGATCCATCCCTCCATGAATTGATATATGCAAACAGTAAATATTGAAAGTGGGATCACAGTTACAGTATTCTCGATTTAGATTAAGGACATAAAATAAATCTTAAAATGCACACATTGGAATCCAAGACAGGTTCATATGAGGAATATTTTACTCATTATGCCTTTATTTTGTTTGTTCTCTGCTTAATCAAATGTTTTATTTAATTGCATTATTAGCATCAAAATTATTAGAAAAGACACGGAATATATAACCCAATTTGCTTAAAACCTCATAATTTAACCATTGATAAAGTATATTCCGTGTACTATTAACTCCTTAAGACAGATTTGCCACTTAACAAATTGTATTATTATACTTCAAAATGAATATTCTATATAACACGTCATCTGATTGATCTAGAGAGTCATGTGACAAGACGAACAAAACGTCGTGTCTCCTGGGAAATAAAAATCGTGTCTTACCTCTTAACAAATCTCGGGACTTTTTATTCGAAAGGTATACAAAGCCAATATGAGCATATGACGTTGATAAATATGATTAAATCAAAATTATATAATCTGACATTTAAATTATTTTTATGCCACAAAATCTAATTTTACTACACTTAATCTGTGGTTCGGTATAATAAAAAATGTATTGCATGAGTGTTTGACAAATATGATTTTTTCATGGGGGAATAGATCTTCATATTTCCCTCACCATCATGCAATGAATGTAAAATGCATAATTTCCCTTAGGTTATTGCTATTGCACATCTCATTATACAAATAATTTAATCGTTGTTTATCCAAATCAGTAATAAAAGTAAAACAAATATATAGAAATAAGATACCGAATTCCGCAAACGGGTTATTTGTCATATTTAACATTGTTGACAGTTAATAATAATACAGTAAATGTCGTATAGAAGCTGAAAATGCGCGTGAAAAGTGTTGCTTTTGGCAAATATTATTCAAATTACACAATAATGAACAACAAAAAGGTTTTGACACGCATGCCTTGTTAAGGTATTCGATGTATAACGACCACATTTTGTACCTAAGAAATGTATGGTCCGATTTTCCTAATCATGGTATCATTTTGAAGGTGTTATCAAATGAAAATACTCCACCAAAGGAATTTTCAAAATATTAATTATGGTTCAACTAATTACACCTTGAATTTTGTATTAAAGTCTATGGGCAACGTATGTTTTAATGCGATATTGTAAAAAGAAACTTAAAATTTGTATAACACTCTTGGTTAATACATGCATAAACTTTCTCTTTATCAAAATATGAATTAAAATGAATCATTTACCGCAGATATTCTGACGAAATTAAAATTTTCTTTTTTTCAACAAGGGGAGATAACTCTTTTAAAAAAATTTAAGGTGCAAAATGACCGGCTTCTTATATGTTGTCAGTCATGTGAATTTGGTTCATTTCACTTTCATTGTTTTTTAGCAGTACTTATTTAACTGGTTTTAAACAATTCAAAATTGTTCAATATCCCTTGATTATACATTGAATACCTTAAGCAAGATGTTAGTAACGTTATAATGGGACATTTAGTCATTTAAGGAAGGAGAAAATCATGAAATTTTGACACAGTCAAATGGATCATATTACCAAATGATTTTATCAGTTTAATCAAATTTGACTATTTTGTTTTCGCATAAAGGTCGGGTCAAGGTCATTACATTTTTCCTCAACGTAAACTTAAGGATGATAAAAATAAGTGTAGCTCAATGTAGTTCTGTAGACATTTGTTTAGGATTTAAAGATTTTATCGTTCAATGAAATGATAGAATATCAGAATGTCTATTAGCTTGTACAACTAAATTGGAGTAAATATTTTTACTAAAGTATATTTTGCTTAGCCCGCATTTCCTCTACTTTTTTTTAATTTTGAAGAAATTTTGATTATTTTTTTTATGCTTTCAATAATAAAATATTTCTGATTTTTATGTATTATGAAGACTTTATATTCATATATAAATTGACAGAAAAAATAATAAATTGACCATTTGATAAAAGAGCAGAACTGATTTTAGTGATTTTTTTTCTCACAAACATCAATGTATAGAATGGGCGCTTTAAAACCCTTATAGAAACGTAATTTGATAGGCAATTCATTTTTTGAAAACATTTTTGAAACCCAAGTATCATATCATTAGTAAAAAAAAATCCAACATTAATGTTATTGTTTTTAAAATGCTAAAACAGACCCATTAATCTGCAGCAAAGTTGCGATATATTTGATATTTTCCTATGCCAACATTACGCCAAAAATATAGTCCTTGTTAAATTCTAAACATCGATTACTTTTCAATGCCAAGATGTATGATAGTAAAAAAGAAAGAAAGAAATACTTTTTTAAATTCTTTTTATCTTGATTTCATGAGCACTTAATCAAATCTACGTTTGACAAGTCGAAAACCAGAAATGACTCCTTCGATCCTTAAGTTCATGTTTCGAAAGTAAGTCTTGATCTTACCTATTTACGTGCTTTCATCTCACATCATACATGTATTGTCTTATCTTATACTTACTTTGCGGGGTTGTTTTTTATTATTGGTTATTTTTTGTATTTTATTTTTTATATATTATTTGGTTATTTTTCCAGTTTTAGCGGCCTCTTCCAATAAAGCAAATACGAGTGAGCGAGCATGCGTAATTTAAAGGATTTAAAAAAAAAACTGTATAGCATTTAGTTTAGATGTCTTGAAGAATGAAGTAAAAAAAGTTTCGATCTTATATTATATCCAAAGATACCATCGCAATACAGTTCTTGGTATTTTTAAATACCTTACAGTTCATACAAGTGCGATATTCCTACAATAGTATGAATAAAAGTTCCAAGATTTCTTATCATGTCATTTGTGTTTGGGGCAAAACAAATACAGATAATATCGTATCTTTTCATTGAGCAGTAAAAAATCGATTGTTGGTTGGGCAAATCAAAATCGATAATTAAACCTGGCTAACTAGAACCCCGCCCCCTTTGTTCCTGTTTATTTGAATAAAAAAATAACTGCAAAATAACTACTCATACATATTACTGTTTGGTTTAAATTCTGATGATATGGCTGTAAAATCTTAGATCATTAGACGATGTCATAGTAAAACTTTTTATATATTTTATTCAATATAAAGCTGGAAGAGTTTATCCAAGTCAACCGAATATATGGATGCATACCTTTGGGTGACTGATGACGTTCTGCAACAGATAAGACGTATTGATGTAACAACCATTACGAATCCTGAAAATAAAAGCAAACTTAAAGATGCTCAGGACATCATAGACAGAATATATCGCCGTGACTTGTACAAATCAATAGGAGAAAAACGAGTGGTATGGAGCAAAGACTCTAAATTGGCACCGGTATAATAGAGTTTTGTTCTTTTATGCAGCAGTGTAAAGAGTTAATATAAAGTATTGCATCCATTTGTCGATTTCTGTAATCGCATAAATACTCAATTATTATTTATAAAATTAATAAATATGAAGATTGGGCAATTTTACTTTATCTAAAACCAACTGTCGATCGTTTGTTTAGCACTCTGTTCGTATTTATAAATCTGTACGTGCTTTTTTTTGGGGGGGGGGGGGGGGGTTAGTGATGTTTGGATTATAACAATTATTACTGGCGCTTACTGCACTTTTTAAGCACATATTATTTATTGTGTACTCTTCGAAATATAAAAGTTTTCGAAGATGGCAATTTAACAAACCAATTTGTGCAGACAACTATATCTATCATAAATTTTTTTAAAGCTAAATAAAAAATAAAGGATTGAAATTTATTCAATTTATAGATGGCAATTATCTTCTCCATTTAAGACTTTCTGATGATATTTCAGTAGACTGATTTAAAACACATCATACTTAGATTACTTACGTTATTTTAATTGCATGCAAAAGTATATTTTATCTAATATGTTATCACAAGTTATTGTCTTAAACATTTAAACTTAACAATTGAAGTCTGAAGTAAGTTTTGTGAAAATTCTAAATGCTAACAAATAATCCGTTTTCATTTAGAATTAACGTCATCAACAATCGTATGACCTTTTTGATGGTAGCAATGAAATTGTGTATATATCAACAGTTTTGCTTTCATTAATAAGTATTGCATACTACACCATGCGATGCTTTGAGGAGTGATGTGATATAAAACTTGTTAAACCATTGTATTGACTTACATATAATCAAAGTACTGCACTACTGACGGGAGTTGATTTTATCGATTATCATTTATTTTAAAATCAATTTATCTTGCATGGCAATTAGTTTGTATTTGAATTACGCACTTTTTTATAATATGAGTTTTTAGACATTTCCGACAAGAATTTCGAGAAACCTCATATGAATCATGTTGTGTAATATTTAAAGATAGATTTCAACTACTAATATGTATAAGTTATCGAAACAAGTTTATAAAAATTGTATGGATCCAAGCACTATTGATACCGAACTCTAGTCTTGTTTAACTAGACGCTCGGCTGTCTCCGTTAATATCCGACAAGCAAGAGAGTCCCTTCTCTGCTTGTCTCAGATTTACGGAGACAGCCAAGCGTCTGGTTAAACGAGACTATATTAACTCTGGCGTAGGAATACATGAGACTACAAAATATCTAATTTGTTCTTTGTATATAAAATTTTACTATTTTCGAAGTGTTTATTGATAAGTTTCCTTAAAAAACAATGCATCAGCATACATTACATCGAATTTGTTTCTATTATTTTCAAGAACAGAGTCTTGTCAGCGGTGATGATTTGTGCTTAGGTCCAATCACTGTTTCACTTTCGGTTTGCCAGAGTAACTGCATAGGAGAGTTGATAACATTCAACTCCCAAATATGAACATTTGTTATTTTACTGCAGTTTAATTAAGGTGCCAACAGAAAAACAATATTCATATTTTTATGGTTTAATTAAGGTTTTTTTAAATAGTGATATATTAAATTGTTTCAAAATCAATTTACTTTAAATATGTGTATAGTATTTTAAACGATTTCGTCTTAAAGCATTTAACTCTATATTTATTGCAATCTAATTTGGGCAACTCAATGCCTGAGAAAACATCCTTGATTAAAAAAATAATAATTGGAGTTATTGTTTCAGTTTGAGTAAAGCTCGCTTGATCCATTGGTATATAATTGATGTAATTTTAAGCAGCCTTTGTTCTTGGCTGCATCAAAACAGGTGCCTAAAGCCTTTAACAAATAGTTAGTTGGAAATCCATTTACTAGTATAACTTCCTATCCATTAAAGCTGAGTACTTTCTTTTATCTGGATATCTGCTTTATTTATATTTTTTACATTCTCGTTTCGATTTGAGCCTTACATTTCTCCGAATAATTGCGGGGTCTCGCGTACATTTAATTACACTTTTGCACATTATTAGGGGTTAAATTGCATAGATTTCTTAACAGTTTTAATAAATAATAAACTTTTTTGAATACTATTTTTACAAGTAAAACCACCAAATTTTGATGAACAAAATCATTTCTTTCATAGGTTTGTAAGGTTTCAATACATATTGTAAAGTAATTTATAATTATTTAAATAATGAACGTGAATGTTTACACGTAGAATGACTAACATATATTTTGTTTGTTTGTTGTATGATAAGAGTGGCAGTTGTGGAAAAGAGATCACCAAAAAATTGATCGAAGCTGAGTTTCAATCTTCATCATTTGAGATAGAAGTAAGTTTTAGTGTTAAAAATATGCATTCATTAGATAATAACTCAGGAAGTACTGGAGTATCTGATTTTTTGCAAAATCTTTTTGTCCTGATGATTTTCATTTAAGAAATGCGAAGTATTTTACTCCTTATGCCTTGATGATGCTATATTGCATAATTTAACACAATTCTTTCCTTTTTTTACACTGCAGTGAAAAGCTTAAAATTCAAAATAAATTTCGAAATAAAAAACATAGAAAGACAAATGTTTATGTACAAGTATGAATTGATCACTATGTATTCTTTTGACTTATTCTATCACATTTTGCAATAAATAGGAAGCGGTGTTTCACTATGGAAACAAAAACGAAGACCCTATGAGCGATGTAAACTTTTATCTTAAAAAGGTATGTGGGGAAAAATTATCACATATTGACTAATTGACAATGATTTCGGCGATTTTTGTCTCATTGTTTGCAAACTTGAACTTTTTTATTTGCAGAAAAATGAGAAGGAATTGAATCGTTCTAAACTGTATGAGCTTGTCAATGGCAATGTCATGAAAGCAAATCTAGAGGTACTAGTATCTTTTAAATTTTACTCATAATATTTGCTGTGTTTGTTTTAATATTGAAATGTGGTAAGCTAAGTAATTTAGATGTTTATTTACTGGGTTTTTTTTTAACCATTAAACATAAATATAAAAGGGTTGTTAGAAATGTTCGCGGATAAAGTAGATCAAGGGGAAATTTCATTACTTTGTAGAATTACTTTTTTTTATTAAATGACAATCAAATAAAAATAAGTATGCAAAAAGTCATACGATTTTAATATATATTTTTAAGAAAAATTTATACATTGGTGTTTACTTTGAATAAATTAGATTTACGGAGCACCAATTAATATTTCGTCGACGTCAGGTGACGTCAAACAACTACAAGGCGAGCTTGTTACTCTTTTTGAAAGTAATCGCTTTTCAGTTCCACACATTTTTCACTGCATTTTTACCAATTTTTCAAATGCCCCTTCAAACCATTATCATTAGTTTCATTGAAATGTTCAAAATCTGACCTTCTTTTAACTAGTTATTGTTACATCATGTGATATGTTGTGCATATCTATGCGCTTTGAACAGTGCAATTTTAAAAAAGAACAATTCCTTACAAATAAAAAAAAATATATATTTAAACTGTCGTGCACCGTAAAACATATCGCATCATATTAATTAAGCTGTTAATTTTTTTATGGTGCATTCAACGAAACCAACTCTGTACATATTTCTTAAAAATGCGTCAATTTTAAATCTGAAAAGTTCGCTGGTATCATGCGAATAGTCCGCTTAAAATCATACTTGTCTGTGAACCTTTCTACATGTAACAACCCTCGTACACTAGGATTCAAAAAATATCTGTAGTTTTGTTATCTGTTTTCATTTCTTTCAGAACTTAAAAAAATACAAATTTGTTAAAGGTTCCGAAGAAATTGAAAACAAAATTAAAAGAATGCATTTAAATTCTATTGTAACTGACAAGTAAAATCAGACCTGTTCATTGGGGCACTTTTTAGCTCACCTGAGATGAAAGCTCAAGTGAGCTTTTCTGATCACATTTTGTCTGTCGTCCGTCTGTCCGTCCGTAAACTTTTAACATTTTCAACATCTTCTCAAGAACTACTGGGCCAATTTCAACCTAACTTGGCACAAATCATTTTTAGGGAAAGGGAATTCAATGTTGTGAAAATAAAGGTCGACGCCTTTTTTCAAGGGGAGATAATTTGAAATTAATGAAACAAATTGAGAAATTTTCAAAAATCTTCTTCTCAAGAACCATCAAGCCAGGAAAGCTGAAACATGTATGGTAGCATCCTCAGGTAGTGTAGATTCAAAGTTGCGAAAATCATGATCCCCGGGGGTAGGGTGGGTTACAATGGAGGGTCGAAGTTTTACATAGGAATATATGGAGTAAATCTTTAAAAATCTTCTTCTCAGAAACTAATCAGCCAGGAAAGCTGAAACTTGTGTGGAAATATCCTAGTAGTTTAGATTATACATTACATAGATGTATAGTTATAGATTACATAGGAATATATAGAGTCAATCTATAAAAATCTTCTTCTCAGAAATTAATCAGCCAGATGACTCTTTTTAATTGTTAAGACTTTGGCCCCTGGACAATTCTTCGAGCTCACAAAAAGGTTCAGAGTTTGACGTAGCTTTATATCCCATATACATGTATAAACAATCGTTAAGGATCTTTTTGAGAACTGCAATACTCAACATGTGATATGACTATAAAATCACACTGTTAGAAAAAGGGACTAATGATTATAAACATAAGAATATCCAGGGGGGAAATGGATTTCATTTATACAGGATCTACATATATTTTTGTACATTGTCCAGATAGTTTGTATAATGACTCCATTAAGCTGATTTTATCATACATGTACCTAGTGCTCCTCAGGTGAGCGATGTGGCCCATTGGCCTCTTGTTTGAAATGCAATATCACTTAATTTTAAGTTAGTTACACTTAATTTTAATTGACATAATGTATGAGAATAGTTGTTTATATCCATGTCGGCAGTTTGTGTAATATATCTGTAATTTCACTGCACTGATTGCATAAAAAATTCAAATGTTTTAATATGTTACATATATAAAGATGAATAATCAACAGTCCAAATGATGAATAATGAGACTTAAAGTTTATTAACGAAATATTTATTGCCTAAAGTCGTTGTATTTATAAATTGCAAATTAAAACAATTATTTTATTAAACCTTTAAAAAATCTAATTTCCTAAACATTTATTCTGATTAAAATCAATACACATTGAAAACAATTTGAATGTCACTCATTTTATTGAAATTTTTATAGTGATTTTTGTAAAAGAGAAATTAATATATTAAAAAGCCATAGATTTATTAGTTTATGTTTCATTTCATATCAACTCAAAATTTGATTGTTTATTCTCTATTTAAACTTCTCAGATTTTACATTGAATCGAAAATCATATACTGTAAATGTCACATATTTTATGAGATTGTTTTAATATTACACAACACATTTGCATACTTGAGGTTTATTTTAAAAATACCAACTTTATATTTTATAAAGGAAAATTTTGCAAGTGAATGGCAATGGCGGTTTTGTCGCATGTTATTGTTTTAAAGAAAATTCAATGAAAAACAATGAATCTAATTTTATAAGGTCTATGAACAAAAGTGCGTTAAGTTATATATTTAAAAGATAACATTAACATGATTGATTGTATATCTGTTTTAAACCATTGTAGATTTCTGACATGTTGCCAGAAAGATTTCAACAAATATATATTCGACTTTACTGGAAGGGAAGTAAATCCGACGACATAAAGAAGCAAAAAATCAAGGATGCTTTTACTAGAATAACAGGTAAAATATATTTGCAATACATTCGCTTATGACAAAAATAGACTTGTTTTAATTAATGCAAACATTTTAATCATGAATTTTGTATTTTGCTGTAACTAAAAATTTATAATAATTGCGTTTGAAGAAGTCAATATGTATATTGTAAAATGGAGTAAATGGCCTTTATTCTCCTTTAAATAATCACAAACATTGGGTCCAACTATTCAGCATCCATTACTTTTGTACTGTATCGAGCATTTCACAATCTTCTCAACGTTAATAATCAGGTGGTTAAAATATGCTAGTACAGTCATTTTACCATAATCTTCTCTACGTTCATAATCAGGTGGTTAAAATATGCTAGTACATTCATTTCACCGTTACTATTACAATTGTATTCAATGCTATTTAATGATATGCTATGAGATTTCAATACAATGTTATGAGAATTGCTTGCGATGCCTTACGAAATTGAAATGAGGACTTAATGATATGGCTATGCTATGTTATGCTATACGATTTGAACAAAAACGCCTCCATATACATGTTATGATATGCTATGGTATGATATGACGACTGAGAATCTGAGTCCAATGCTACGCTATGAGATTTCATTGCTATGCTTTGCTATGGTATATGTTGTAAAACATACACATGTATTCTTGAACTGATTGTACATTGAACAATGATTTGTTCCTTTTGTTTGTTATATGAATTGTATCCCTTCTCTATACCGACATGTTCAAATTAATTTACCAGCTTGGCTCCATGTTTACTTTATATTTATTTTTAAGTGTTTTTGATAATAGCAAGGGGTTTTTGGATAGACACATTATTTTTGTACAAAATTTAATCCTCCTTTCCCTCTACATTTGGTTCTACATATATCTATATTCTATCACTATTAAGTGTATGGTTGAATATTTCATATATTGCTTCCAAATGTGAACTTCAATTTTGAAAAAAAGAAGAATTCAGAAGATTCTTTTGATACTCATTTCCTTTTCAAATGATTGTTTCTTTTTCTAAGACTTCCTGAGATAATTGTGAGACCGATCTTTAACCTTTATTGCAATTATATATTAAAAAAAATGTTTAAGTCATTATAACGTCTTTTATTCGATGAATAACGAGTATAAATTATAATGAAAAAATATAGAAGCTTAACTTTCGATCATTTCTTCACTATATATTGTCTTATACTTACCTCATGACTGATGTTTAGAATCTCTAATCAGATCGAGTCTCAGAATAAAAAATAAACAACAACAACGTGTTCACTTTATAACTTGCATTAAAAAAACACAACTGTGTATAAAACGTGTCCATTAGGATTGACTATTATGTTTTAGATAAAAAAAGGCTGTTCTTCACATAAAAATTATATTATATAATTATCTATAAATTTCTTGTTCTCTGAATCATTATGAAATATTTTTTTCATTTTTTGTTTTGTTTTAATTTGTTTGCAAACATCACTAATACATATTTAGAGATATCTTATCAATATTTAATTGTACGGTGCATATGTGCATGTAAATGCAAAATATACATTTCGCATTGATGGTTCAATACGTTTGCCTTTCATTAAATTTCTTTACTTTTTGAGACGTTAAAGTTCAAGTTAAAGAAGAAGACGAAGAAAAAGAAATTACGGTGAAGTTTGTTGACATAAAAAGTTACAAGGATTGAGAAAACGCAAATAACAAGGTACATTGTTATAAATGTGTGATACGCCACTATTTAGATTAGTTTTGGAAAATACAACATTACATTTACATATTCCAAGTATGATTACCTCTATTTCTTACGAAAAGTTATAGTTAATTCATAGCTCTATAGAAACAGCCAGGCTTAAATTTACATGCCCCGTTTATCGTTTAGTCGAAACCTACAGAAAATCTAAAAAAAAAAAAAACCAAAAAAAACCCCGTGATGATGTCAGACTCAACGTACCTAACGTACTGATGTATATTAAGAGCAATTTTGTGAATTGTACTTTCTCTTCACAGTCAGTTTATTAATTGTTAAAAGAAAAATGTAAATATAAACAGTAGAATGCTATGATTATCTTTAATGATTCATGCTGGTTATGAAGGTAACAGTCATTGCAGAAAAAAATTCTACAACCCGCTAACGTGGGTTTTGATTTTTTTTCTGCAATGGCGACTCTTTCATATTCTGCATGAATCACCAAAGAAAGCATTTAATTGTTTGAACGAATTCTAAAAAGATTTTTAAAAAACAATAGGTTGCAACAATACAGATTTAATACAAAATCTATCTTATTTGATTGGTAGATATGCATATTATAAATCTACTCTTGGGATAATTCACGTAGATTAATATTGACATATATATGCAGTTTTTAATCATATAAAACAACGCATAAAAACAATCATTTGAAATTTAACTCTTTTTAGAATTAATGGTGGACACAGTTCAATGGAAATGTAGTTAATCCTTACGATAACATTGACTCGCACATTGCTGAAAAACCTGAAATGTTTTGACATTGATGAGATGTATTATTCCTTTTTTGTTTATTAAAATTACATAATCCTTGAGTGTTTGACATAGATAAAATGTATTTTTCTTATTTCGTTTCGTCGAAATTGCAAACATTTATTATACTTCTCATTACGACTTTTTCTGCCCTTTGTCTATCATAAATTTAGTTTTTAGGGTTTTTTCAACGTTGTTTTTATTTCTATTTTGCAGATTCATTGTATAATACAAAATGTATGCATATTTTGTTTCTATCTTTCTGTTTGAGAATAACGAAATATATTGAATTACTGGTAACCTTATTCATTGTAACACCGAATATGCATTGTGTTGTTTGTAATGGTTGTAATCGGACGCATAGAATTAATAGCTGTATATATGATATATAAGTCATTGTTAAATTTATTGTTTATGCTTAAGACGGTATATTATAAATTGCTTATTCACATTTTCCTTGTAATCATTATGTATCCAATTAAGTAATGTGATATAAAATAAAATAAGATTATTTATAGAAAGAACATTTTTAACATTTTTTTTTAAATAAAATATGTTCCTCTAAGTGTTTCTGGTACATTTTCAGGTCACCGAAGTCACTCAGGTGACCTATTGTTATTGGTCTATATATTTATATTATTATTTTATTCTGCTCATAAGTCTCAATGAAAGAAAAATTTAATCCACCTATTTAAGAAAGAGAGTATGAAGCTGTTATCAAAGTTAAGATATTGTGAAGGCATTTGAAATGGGTTCATGGTAGAGGGTTATAACAATGGAGTTACCTTCCCTTGCTTCTTCAGAATGGAGTTATTTTCCTTTGCTTGTTCATTTTTAGTAATTAACTACTGATTATAATGTAATTACGAAGTTTAATGACCATAAGAGTTATGCAAGTTTTTTTAACATTTAAAACAGAACCAGTTTTTTTATATTATTCTTTCTTTAAATGAACAGATATATACTTGTTAATCGTAAATTGAATGTAATATGATCATCTTTGATCAATTAAATATTTCTATTAATATTTTATTGTGTATTACATCAGATATACAATTCTATTTAAAATGCCTCGTATTTTGTTCACTTATTCGTTGTTTACCTGTCAGAAATCTGCCATAGACATGATTTACCAAAATATTAATGTTTACATATTCTGAATTATCATTCGTGTTTTGACATTGTGTTTTGACATTGTGTACATTTTTACGAGATCAAATATTCTGCTTTTATCCGTATTTAAATCGACCAAATACATGATATCTGGGTGTTTTTTTTACATGTTTATAGCTACCGAATAAATCCCCCTGTTCAGTAATATGCCATTTTAATGCTCTTTCCGTAAGAGAAATCGTCATTTTACCGCTCACAAACTTCTCTGTACGGAACATACTGTTTGACGTACCGCTTCACTCATCAGCATGCACACGTATTTTGACACTTATTTTGTGTTATCAACATTTCTGTATGGTTTATTGTATCATTTATTATTGAATTTAGATGCTGACCACTATTTTTCCGTATTTTTACCTCAGTATGATCGGTGATTGCTTTTATTTGTCGCCTCAATTGATGAACTATGTCTCCGTAGCGAACTTCTGTGTTAAAGTATACTCTTGCACGCACTACTTCAGAAGGTGCTTAATTTCAAAATTCCTTTAGTGTAAAATATCGCAGTGATCGGTATTAAAGCTTCGCGCTTATTTTGATTTACAAATATGTGTCCATGTTATTAAATCAATCCGCACAAGGCTTTCTATAGGAGTAAAATGTTTATTTATTATCTAAATATGTTTGTGCGGAAATAAGGATACTTGTCCGGAATTTCCTAAATCCTAACATATTTTTTGATTCGTGTCAGGACAGAAACACACAGGTACTGATTGGTTGAAGAAGTTTATAAATATAAGCCAATTTCAGCAGCATCAGCATTTAATCACTCGATTACATTCCGTTCGGTTCAACACTCCTCAGAGAACCCTAGATAAGGAAATAAGCAAGATGAACCTGGTCGTAGACGATGCTAATTTTTCTAAGGACTTCGCCGTCCAGACAAAATCTGTATAGTATAGCAACCATGTAGACCAGTCTTTCCAGTCTTTATAGTTCATGTTATTAGTTGTAGTCTATAAATGGAACTTTTATATTTATTTGAACTGTTTCCAGTTTAAAATTATGAGTTGTCCGGATTGTTCGGAATCCGTATTATTTTACCCGCATTTCCTAAAGAAAGTTCGGGTATATTGTTGTTACCCTGTTCGTCCGTCCGTCCGTCTGTCACGTTTTACTTTCTCAAACTGCTCTTACATCTTATAAGCCAGCAAACTGATTCTTGGAGTTTGATTTGGGGTATCGTGTTGTTTTGTAAAAAGGTTTCAAACATTCTCTGTTAGTCCTGGGAGGCAAATAATTGGTAAAAAAAAATGACGTTTTTTTACAAAAAAACTGTCTTCCTCGAACTACTCCTACATTTTGAACGGTAGACAAATCATCTTTTGGAATATGTTTTAGGGTATCCTATAGATGCGTAATAAGTTTCGGAATTTTTAATTTTGTCCTGGGGGTCATTTTAATAGCTGAAAAATGACGTGTTTTTTTTTTTAAACAAAAAAAACTGGTTTCAAAAACGTCATTTTTTTTCGCAGTAGCCAAATGATCTTCTAGAATATGATTGAGGGTGTCATATTAAGGTGTGATCAGGTTCCAGAATTTTTTTTTTTTATTAAGGGGATAATAAACCCTATACAGCCTACTCCGGATATATTGAAATTCAGGGGACCATGCAAATCATTTCAATATATCCGTATTTCAATATAAGCGAAATTGACTGACGTGAAGCCGCCATTTTTCAAAGTTCAATCCCGATTGAAGCATAGAAAACCAAATCCGAAGAAAGTATTAGATCATCATTTATCTATTACAATAAACGGATTACCTAGAACATTAGTCCTTGAAAGTTTGATTAAAATTATATCCGAAAGTTTTGTAAGTTTCGTTTTGTTTCTATCCTAAAACCTCATCATAATCTCGGATCGCATTCTTTACGTTTTAGAAAAACGTTAGAGAAAAATCACCACACTCATACGCTTCAAATATTGCTGAACGCTGCTTGTATATCATCGTAAGTGTACACGCGATAATCTCAAAATCCTTAGCTATTTCGAATTAAGGCTTTGTTCTTTCATCAATAGCCATAACTAGTTTGTATTTAGCGTCCTGAGATAAGGTATATTTTTTCCGTTGGGTTTCCATATTACGTCTAGCCTCAATACATCCGTATTCGTAAAATCACAATTTAAATAGTGAATAAATTTTACTTTTTAATAAAAGTATAAAAACACACATGAAGAGAACTTATCAATGTACAACCTTTGTATATCAACCGGTCAGTCTGGCAGAATTACTGTCACCAAACCGTGACGACAGCCGCCAGGGAGAACGTCAATATAACCGTTATAAAAACAACTAATTATCACCTTTGGGGACCAATCAGTGGCTTCAATATAAGCGATATTTCAAAATAACCGATTTTATTATATCCGTAAAACCAATGCAAAGAATATGAGAGACAAAAACTGGGGATTTATTTCTATTCAAAATAAGCGGAATTTCAAAATAAGCGAGTTCAATATAAGTGGAGTAAGCTGTATATTGCCAGTAACAGTCAATATATGATTATGAAAACCCTATATTATTATCTTTGTCCGTTTTAAAGTTACCATTTACAATAGAGTCTTATCGATTCTTCCTACAAGGTTCAATGCTAGACCCCTTTTGATACCCCCGCCCCCCATCCCCCCCCCCCAAAAAAAAAAAAAAAAGTGGTTGTCTAACCCAAAGTGAGAACAATCAAATCAGGGTGCACAACTAGATATGCAAGCCTATCATATCCTAGAGTTTTGGTACAATTCTGTTGAGCCATCTCTGAGAAACATGTTCATAGCGGGAAAGAAGATCGAAAAGAAGAAGATGAAGAATATAATACATGTATTAAGAACCATACAAAAACAATAAGTCTCCAAATTTCATTCGGGAGACTTTATAATAATAAAGATTAAATAGAGATAGGATCATCAAACATCAATAATTTAAAGATAATTGACAATTTCTGATTCTAAGGGGGTCGCGATCAGGATGACCCCTTAAGGTCATGACTTATGCCATAATGATCTGATGCGCCATGACCTAAGGAGGAATAATATCTTTGGATTAAGGTGGGGATCTCAATGGTTTTTATGATATTTGATAATTTCAGGAAGAACACTTGGGATCATGTCCTACATACCATCTGAAATGCCTTGAACAAAGAAACAATACTATAATATGTACATGATATATGGGTCAATTTAAGAGCCCAGATATAGATCAATCATCTATATATTGTAATACCGGTACTTCCTATGTAAATATACATGTATTAGTTTGTGTTTTGTTCTATTCTATTCATGTCCATGACTGTAGTATGGCTTAGTCTTATTTTAAATTACATTAAAAAATTGTCAAATATATATGACTTGGAACCCCCACCCCCAAACAAACTCAAATATAAACTGTCCCCCACCCCCTTAATTGTCGAATGATCTATTAAAATCAAAATATAATTTGGGTGTCTAAAAACTTTTATAAACTTGTAAAAATTGTTATTCTTAAACAAAACTACATTACACCTTGCATAATTGACAAATGATCTATTGAGATATGATCAGAGGTCATATTTCTACCTTGGGATCAATAACTAGTATTCATTGACAAGTTAAAATTAATAACAATATATGATTCAAATTATAAATGTTTATGCTCCACACTCACCCCCCCCCCCCCCATTCTAACCTGGTTCTAAAGATTCAGTCTTCTTAACACATTCTTACATGTGTGCAGTAGCAAATTTTAAATCATTTCTTGGTTGTTTTTTCTCTCCTGATGCACATTAACATTTGGATATTGCTTAATTCAATTTTTAAGATTGATAAACAAAATGTTATATGCATGTGTATGCACCTATTTGGGGCAATTGTAAAGTCTCCTAAACAAAGCAGTGACATCATTAGGCTAGGAATTACCCACATGGATCAAACACTATATGAACAAGCATTCTGAGGGTATTGCATAAGCAATACACGTCCCCTACCGGTTTGTAGGAATTTGTGAAAACAATGCATTGTTATGCAGAATATCATTCTTACCGTCTTCTGTACCCCGAATCAACAGACTAATCCGATAACGAATCCGATTGTAATTATACAAGAAACCCTGTCGATTAAATTAACAACACAATGCTTGAAACTATTTATAGAACGTATTTGTTTGTTAGAAAACAATAAAAGGGATGGTTGAAGTAATGCACAATATTATTACTGACTACATACTTTTCTCGTTTATTCAATACACACCGAACCCGATACCGAACCCGAACATTAAAATATTTGAATAAAAAAAAATTAATTTTCTCGAAAATATGTCAATCAGACGCTACAAAATTGTAAACTTGATCTGTAGTTTGACATTTGAAGCTGTTCACACAACACATTTGCATACTTGAGGTTATTTTAAAAATACCAACTTTATATTTTATAAAGGAAAATTTTGCAAGTGAATGGCATGGCGGTTTTGTCGCATGTTATTGTTTTAAAGAAAATTCAATGAAAAACAATGAATCTAATTTTATAAGGCTCTATGAACAAAAGTGCGTTAAGTTATATATTTAAAAGATAACATTAACATGATTGATTGTATATCTGTTTTAAACCATTGTAGATTTCTGACATGTTGCCAGAAAGATTTCAACAAATATATATTCGACTTTACTGGAAGGGAAGTAAATCCGACGACATAAAGAAGCAAAAATCAAGTGCTTTTTACTAGAATAACAGGTAAAATTATTTGCAATACATTCGCTTATGACAAAATAGACTTGTTTTAATTAATGCAAACATTTTAATCATGAATTTTGTATTTTGCTGTAACTAAAAATTTAAATAATTGCGTTTGAAGAAGTCAATATGTATATTGTAACAATGAGTAAATGGCCTTTATTCTCCTTTAAATAATACAAACATTGGGTCCAACTATTCAGCATCCATTACTTTTGTACTGTATCGAGCAATTTCACAATCTTCTCAACGTTAATAATCAGGTGGTTAAAATATGCTAGTACAGTCATTTACCATAATCTTCTCTACGTTCATAATCAGGTGGTAAAATATGCTAGTACATTCATTTCACCGTTACTATTACAATTGTATTCAATGCTATTTAATGATATGCTATGAGATTTCAATACAATGTTATGAGAATTGCTTGCATTCCTTACGAAATTGAAATGAGGACTTAATGATATGGCTATGCTATGTTATGCTATACGATTTGAACAAAAACGCCTCCATATACATGTTATGATATGCTATGGTATGATATGACGACTGAGAATCTGAGTCCAATGCTACGCTATAGATTTCATTGCTATGCTTTGCTATGGTATATGTTGTAAAACATACACATGTATTCTTGAACTGATTGTACATGACAATGATTGTTGTTCCTTTTGTTTGTTATATGAATTGTATCCCTTCTCTATACCGACATGTTCAAATTAATTTACCAGCTTGGCTCCATGTTTACTTTATTTATTATTTTTAGTGTTTTTGATAATAGCAGTTTTTGGATAGACACATTATTTTTGTACAAAATTTAATCCTCCTTTCCCTCTACATTTGGTTCTACATATCTATATTCTATCACTATTAAGTGTATGGTTAATATTTTATATTGCTTCCAAATGTGAACTTCAATTTTGAAAAAAAGAAGAATTCAGAAGATTCTTTTGATACTCATTTCCTTTTCAAATGATTGTTTCTTTTTCTAAGACTTCCTGAGATAATTGTGAGACGATCTTTAACCTTTATTGCAATTATATATTAAAAAAATGTTTAAGTCATTATAACGTCTTTTATTCGATGAATAACGAGTATAAATTTAATGAAAAAATATAGAAGCTTAACTTTCGATCATTTCTTCACTATATATTGTCTTATACTTACCTCATGACTGATGTTTAGAATCTCTAATCAGATCGAGTCTCAGAAAAAAAATAACAACACAACGTGTTCACTTTATACTTGCATTAAAAAACACACTGTGTATAAACTGTCATTAGGATTGACTATTATTTTTTAGAATAAAAAAGGCTGTTCTTCACATAAAAATATATATATAATTTCTATAAATTTTTGTTCTTGATCATTATGAATTTTTTTTCATTTTTGTTTTTGTTTTTAATTGTTTGCAACATACTATACTATTTAGAGATCTCTATCATATTAATTGTACGTGCATATGTGCATGATGCAAAATATACATTCGCATTGAGTTTCATCGTTTGCCTTCATTAATTTCTTTACTTTTTGAGACGTTAAAGTTCAAGTTAAGAAGAAACGAAGAAAAGAAATTACGGTGAAGTTGTTGACATAAAAGTTACAAGGATTGAGAAAACGCAAATAACAGTACATTGTTATAAATGTGTGATACGCCACTATTTAGATTAGTTTTGGAAAATACAACATTACATTTACATATTCCAAGTATGATTACCTCTATTTCTTACGAAAAGTTATAGTTAATTCATAGCTCTATAGAAACAGCCAGGCTTAAATTACATGCCCCGTTTATCGTTTGTCGAAACCTACAGAAAATCTAAAAAAAAAAAAACCAAAAAAAACCCGTGATGATGTCAGACTCAACGTACCTAACGTACTGATGTATATTAAAGCAATTTTGTGAATTGTACTTTCTCTTCACAGTCAGTTTATTAATTTAAAAAAAAAATGTATATAAACAGTAGAATGCTATGATTATCTTTAATGATTCATGCTGGTTATGAAGGTAACAGTCATTGCAGAAAAAAATTCTACAACCCGCTAACGTGGGTTTTGATTTTTTTTCTGCAATGGCGACTCTTTCATATTCTGCATGAATCACCAAAGAAAGCATTTAATTGTTTGAACGATTCTAAAAAAGTTTTAAAACAATAGGTGTGCAACAATACAGATTTAATACAAAATCTATCTTATTTGATTGGTAGATATGCATATTATAAATCTACTCTTGGGATAATTCACGTAGATTAATATGTGACATATATATGCAGTTTTTAATCATATAAAACAACGCATAAAAACAATCATTTGAAATTTAACTCTTTTTAGAATTAATGGTGGACACAGTTCAATGGAAATGTAGTTAATCCTTACGATAACATTGACTCGCACATTTCTGAAAAACCTGAAATGTTTTGCAATTGATGAGATGTATTATTCCTTTTTTGTTTATTAAAATTACATATCCTTGAGTGTTTGACATAGATAAAATGTATTTTTCTTATTTCGTTTCGTCGAAATTGCAAACATTTATTATACTTCTCATTACGACTTTTTCTGCCCTTTGTCTATCATAAATTTAGTTTTTATGGGTTTTTTCAACGTTGTTTTTATTTCTATTTTGCAGATTCATTGTATAATACAAAATGTATGCATATTTTTTTCTATCTTTCTGTTTGAGAATAACGAAATATATTGAATTACTGGAACCTTATTCATGTAGCACCGAATATGCATTGTGTTGTTTGTAATGGTTTGTAATCGGACGCATAGAATTAATAGCTGTATATATGATATATAAGTCATTGTTAAATTTATTGTTTATGCTTAAGACGGTATATTATAAATTGCTTATTCACATTTTCCTTGTAATCATTATGTATCCAATTAAGTATGTGATATAAAATAAAATAAGATTATTATAGAAAGAACATTTTTAAACATTTTTTTTAAATAAAATATGTTTTCCTCTAAGTGTTTCTGGTACATTTTAGGTCCCCGAAGTCACTCAGGTGACCTATTTGTTTTGGTCTATATATTTATATTATTATTTTATTCTGCTCATAGTCTCAATGAAAGAAAATTTAATCCACCTATTTAAGAAAGAGAGTATGAAGCTGTTATCAAAGTTAGATATTGTGAAGGCATTTGAAATGGGTTCATGGTAGAGGGTTATAACAATGGAGTTACCTTCCCTTCTTCTTCAGAATGGAGTTATTTTCCTTTGCTTGTTCATTTTTAGTAATTAACTACTGATTATAATGTAATAACGAAGTTTAATGACCATAAGAGTTATGCAAGTTTTTTTAACATTTAAAACAGAACCAGTTTTTTATATTATTCTTCAAAATGAACAGATATATACTTGTTAATCGTAAATTGAATGTAATATGATCATCTTTGATCAATTAAATATTTCTATTAATATTTTATTGTGTATTACATCAGATATACAATTCTATTTAAAATGCCTCTCGTATTTGTTTCACTTATTCGTTGTTTACCTGTCAGAAATCTGCCATAGACATGATTTACCAAAATATTAATGTTTACATATCTGAATTATCATTCGTGTTTTGACAATGTTTTCCGACATTGTGTACATTTTTACGAGATAAAATATTCTGTTTTTATCCGTAATTAAATCGATCAAATACATGATATCTGGGTTTTTTTTTAACATGTTTATAGCTACCGAAAAATCCCCCTGTTCAGTATATGCAATTTTAATGCTCTTTCCGTAGAGAGAAATCGTCATTTAAACCGCTCAAAACTTCTCTGTACGGAACATACTGTTTGACGTACCGCTTCACTCATCAGCCATGCAACGTATTTTTGACACTTATTTTGTGTTATCAACATTTCTGTATGGTTTATTGTATCATTTATTATTGAATTTAGATGCGGACCACTATTTTTTCCGTATTTTTACCTCAGTATGATCGGTGATTGCTTTTATTTGTCGCCTCATTGATGAACTATGTCTCCGTAGCGAACTTCTGTGTTAAAGTATACTCTTGCACGCACTACTTCAGAAGGTGCTTAATTTCAAAATTCCTTTAGTGTAAAATATCGCAGTGATCGGTATTAAAGCTTCGCGCTTATTTTGATTTACAAATATGTGTCCATGTTATTAAATCAATCCGCACAAGGCTTTCTATAGGAGTAAAATGTTTATTTATTATCTAAATATGTTTGTGCGGAAATAAGGATACTTGTCCGGAATTTCCTAAATCCTAACATATTTTTTGATTCGTGTCAGGACAGACACACAGGTACTGATTGGTTGAAGAAGTTTATAAATATAAGCCAATTTCAGCAGCATCAGCATTTAATCACTCGATTACATTCCGTTCGGTTCAACACTCCTCAGAGAACCCTAGATAAGGAAATAAGCAGATGAACCTGGTCTAGACGATGCTAATTTTTTCAAGGACTTCGCCGTCCAGACAAAATCTGTATAGTATAGCAACCATGTAGACCAGTCTTTCCAGTCTTTATAGTTCATGTTATTAGTTGTGTCTATAAATGGAACTTTTATATTTATTTGAACTGTTTCCAGTTTAAAATTATGAGTTGTCCGGATTGTTCGGAATCCGTATTATTTTACCCGCATTTCCTAAAAAAGTTCGGGTATATTGTTGTTACCCTGTTCGTCCGTCCGTCCGTCTGTCACGTTTTACTTTCTCAAACTGCTCTTACATCTTATAAGCCAGCAAACTGATTCTTGGAGTTTGATGGGGTATCGTGTTGTTTTGTAAAAAGGTTTCAAACATTCTCTGTTAGTCCTGGGAGGCAAATAATTGGTAAAAAAAATGACGTTTTTTTACAAAAAAACTGTCTTCCTCGAACTACTCTACATTTTGAACGGTAGACAAATCATCTTTTGGAATATGTTTTAGGGTATCCTATAGATGCGTAATAAGTTTCGGAATTTTTAATTTTGTCCTGGGGTCATTTTAATAGCTGAAAAATGACGTGTTTTTTTTTTAAACAAAAAAACTGGTTTCAAAAACGTCATTTTTTTTTGCAGTAGCCAAATGATCTTCTAGAAATGATGAGGGTGTCATATATTAAGGTGTGATCAGGTTCCAGAATTTTTTTTTTTTTTATTAAGGGGATAATAAACCCATACAGCCTACTCCGGATATATTTGAAATTCAGGGGACCAGCAAATCATTTCAATATATCCGTATTTCAATATAAGCGAAATTGACTGACGTGAAGCCGCCATTTTCAAAGTTCAATCCCGTTTGAAGCATAGAAAACCAATCCGAAGAAAGTATTAGATCATCATTTATCTATTACAATAAACGATTACCTAGAACATAGTCCTTGAAAGTTTGATTAAAATTATATCCGAAAGTTTTGTAAGTTTCGTTTTGTTTCTATCCTAAACCCAGCTTGTCAATGGCAATGTCATGAAGCAAATCTAGAGGTATAGTATCTTTTAAATTTTACTCATAATATTGCTGTGTTTGTTTTATATTGAAATGTGGTAAGCTAAGTAATTTAGATGTTTATTTACTGTTTTTTTTTTAACCATTAAACATAATATAAAAGGGTTGTTAGAAATGTTCGCGGATAAAGTAGATCAAGGGGAAATTTCATTACTTTGTAGAATTACTTTTTTTTATTAAATGACAAAATAAAATAAGTATGCAAAAGTCATACGATTTAATATATATTTTTAAGAAAAATTTATACATTGGTGTTTACTTTGAATAAATTAGATTTACGGAGCACCAATTAATATTTCGTCGACGTCAGGTGACGTCAAACAACTACAAGGCGAGCTTGTTACTCTTTTTGAAAGTAATCGCTTTTCAGTTCCACACATTTTTCACTGCATTTTTACCAATTTTTCAAATGCCCCTTCAAACCATTATCATTAGTTTCATTGAAATGTTCAAAATCTGACCTTCTTTTAACTAGTTATTGTTACATCATGTGATATGTTGTGCATATTATGCGCTTTGAACAGTGCAATTTTAAAAAAGAACAATTCTTACAAATAAAAAAAAATATATATTTAAACTGTCGTGCACCGTAAAACATATCGCATCATATTAATTAAGCTGTTAATTTTTTTATGGTGCATTCAACGAAACCAACTCTGTACATATTTCTTAAAAATGCGTCAATTTTAAATCTGAAAAGTTCGCTGGTATCATGCGAATAGTCCGCTTAAAATCATACTTGTCTGTGAACCTTTCTACATGTAACAACCCTCGTACACTAGGATTCAAAAAATATCTGTATTTTGTTATCTGTTTTCATTTCTTTCAGAACTTAAAAAAATACAAATTTGTTAAAGGTTCCGAAGAAATTGAAAACAAAATTAAAAGAATGCATTTAAATTCTATTGTAACTGACAAGTAAAATCAGACCTTTTCATTGGGGCACTTTTAGCTCACCTGAGATGGAAGCTCAAGTGAGCTTTTCTGATCACATTTGTCTGTCGTTCCGGTCTGTCCGTCCGTAAACTTTTAACATTTTCAACATCTTCTCAAGAACTACTGGGCCAATTTCAACCTAACTTGGCACAAATCATTTTTAGGGAAAGGGAATTCAATGTTGTGAAAATAAAGGTCGACGCCTTTTTTCAAGGGGAGATAATTTGAAATTAATGAAACAAATTGAGAAATTTTCAAAAATCTTCTTCTCAAGAACCATCAAGCCAGGAAAGCTGAAACATGTATGGTAGCATCCTCAGGTAGTGTAGATTCAAAGTTGCGAAAATCATGATCCCCGGGGGTAGGGTGGGTTACATGGAGGGTCGAAGTTTTACATAGGAATATATTGGAGTAAATCTTTAAAAATCTTCTTCTCAGAAACTAATCAGCCAGGAAAGCTGAACTTGTGTGGAAATATCCTCGTAGTTTAGATTATACATTACATAGATGTATAGTTATAGATTACATAGGAATATATAGAGTCAATCTATAAAAATCTTCTTCTCAGAAATTAATCAGCCAGATGACTCTTTTTAATTGTTAAGACTTTGGCCCCTGGACAATTCTTCGAGCTCACAAAAAGGTTCAGAGTTTGACGTAGCTTTATATCCCATATACATGTATAAACAATCGTTAAGGATCTTTTTGAGAACTGCAATACTCAACATGTGATATGACTATAAAATCACACTGTTAGAAAAAGGGACTAATGATTATCCAGGGGGGAAATGGATTTCATTTATACAGGATCTACATATATTTTTGTACATTGTCCAGATAGTTTGTATAATGACTCCATTATATCATACATGTACCTAGTGCTCCTCAGGTGAGCGATGTGGCCCATTGGCCTCTTGTTTGAAATGCAATATCACTTAATTTTAAGTTAGTTACACTTAATTTTAATTGACATAATGTATGAGAATAGTTGTTTATATCCATGTCGGCAGTTTGTGTAATATATCTGTAATTTCACTGCACTGATTGCATAAAAAATTCAAATGTTTTAATATGTTACATATATAAAGATGAATAATCAACAGTCCAAATGATGAATAATGAGACTTAAAGTTTATTAACGAAATATTTATTGCCTAAAGTCGTTGTATTTATAAATTGCAAATTAAAACAATTATTTTATTAAACCTTTAAAAAATCTAATTTCCTAAACATTTATTCTGATTAAAATCAATACACATTGAAAACAATTTGAATGTCACTCATTTTATTGAAATTTTTATAGTGATTTTTGTAAAAGAGAAATTAATATATTAAAAAGCCATAGATTTATTAGTTTATGTTTCATTTCATATCAACTCAAAATTTGATTGTTTATTCTCTATTTAAACTTCTCAGATTTTACATTGAATCGAAAATCATATACTGTAAATGTCACATATTTTATGAGATTGTTTTAATATTACACAACACATTTGCATACTTGAGGTTTATTTTAAAAATACCAACTTTATATTTTATAAAGGAAAATTTTGCAAGTGAATGGCAATGGCGGTTTTGTCGCATGTTATTGTTTTAAAGAAAATTCAATGAAAAACAATGAATCTAATTTTATAAGGTCTATGAACAAAAGTGCGTTAAGTTATATATTTAAAAGATAACATTAACATGATTGATTGTATATCTGTTTTAAACCATTGTAGATTTCTGACATGTTGCCAGAAAGATTTCAACAAATATATATTCGACTTTACTGGAAGGGAAGTAAATCCGACGACATAAAGAAGCAAAAAATCAAGGATGCTTTTACTAGAATAACAGGTAAAATATATTTGCAATACATTCGCTTATGACAAAAATAGACTTGTTTTAATTAATGCAAACATTTTAATCATGAATTTTGTATTTTGCTGTAACTAAAAATTTATAATAATTGCGTTTGAAGAAGTCAATATGTATATTGTAAAATGGAGTAAATGGCCTTTATTCTCCTTTAAATAATCACAAACATTGGGTCCAACTATTCAGCATCCATTACTTTTGTACTGTATCGAGCATTTCACAATCTTCTCAACGTTAATAATCAGGTGGTTAAAATATGCTAGTACAGTCATTTTACCATAATCTTCTCTACGTTCATAATCAGGTGGTTAAAATATGCTAGTACATTCATTTCACCGTTACTATTACAATTGTATTCAATGCTATTTAATGATATGCTATGAGATTTCAATACAATGTTATGAGAATTGCTTGCGATGCCTTACGAAATTGAAATGAGGACTTAATGATATGGCTATGCTATGTTATGCTATACGATTTGAACAAAAACGCCTCCATATACATGTTATGATATGCTATGGTATGATATGACGACTGAGAATCTGAGTCCAATGCTACGCTATGAGATTTCATTGCTATGCTTTGCTATGGTATATGTTGTAAAACATACACATGTATTCTTGAACTGATTGTACATTGAACAATGATTTGTTCCTTTTGTTTGTTATATGAATTGTATCCCTTCTCTATACCGACATGTTCAAATTAATTTACCAGCTTGGCTCCATGTTTACTTTATATTTATTTTTAAGTGTTTTTGATAATAGCAAGGGGTTTTTGGATAGACACATTATTTTTGTACAAAATTTAATCCTCCTTTCCCTCTACATTTGGTTCTACATATATCTATATTCTATCACTATTAAGTGTATGGTTGAATATTTCATATATTGCTTCCAAATGTGAACTTCAATTTTGAAAAAAAGAAGAATTCAGAAGATTCTTTTGATACTCATTTCCTTTTCAAATGATTGTTTCTTTTTCTAAGACTTCCTGAGATAATTGTGAGACCGATCTTTAACCTTTATTGCAATTATATATTAAAAAAAATGTTTAAGTCATTATAACGTCTTTTATTCGATGAATAACGAGTATAAATTATAATGAAAAAATATAGAAGCTTAACTTTCGATCATTTCTTCACTATATATTGTCTTATACTTACCTCATGACTGATGTTTAGAATCTCTAATCAGATCGAGTCTCAGAATAAAAAATAAACAACAACAACGTGTTCACTTTATAACTTGCATTAAAAAAACACAACTGTGTATAAAACGTGTCCATTAGGATTGACTATTATGTTTTAGATAAAAAAAGGCTGTTCTTCACATAAAAATTATATTATATAATTATCTATAAATTTCTTGTTCTCTGAATCATTATGAAATATTTTTTTCATTTTTTTGTTTTGTTTTAATTTGTTTGCAAACATCACTAATACATATTTAGAGATATCTTATCAATATTTAATTGTACGGTGCATATGTGCATGTAAATGCAAAATATACATTTCGCATTGATGGTTCAATACGTTTGCCTTTCATTAAATTTCTTTACTTTTTGAGACGTTAAAGTTCAAGTTAAAGAAGAAGACGAAGAAAAAGAAATTACGGTGAAGTTTGTTGACATAAAAAGTTACAAGGATTGAGAAAACGCAAATAACAAGGTACATTGTTATAAATGTGTGATACGCCACTATTTAGATTAGTTTTGGAAAATACAACATTACATTTACATATTCCAAGTATGATTACCTCTATTTCTTACGAAAAGTTATAGTTAATTCATAGCTCTATAGAAACAGCCAGGCTTAAATTTACATGCCCCGTTTATCGTTTAGTCGAAACCTACAGAAAATCTAAAAAAAAAAAAAACCAAAAAAAACCCCGTGATGATGTCAGACTCAACGTACCTAACGTACTGATGTATATTAAGAGCAATTTTGTGAATTGTACTTTCTCTTCACAGTCAGTTTATTAATTGTTAAAAGAAAAATGTAAATATAAACAGTAGAATGCTATGATTATCTTTAATGATTCATGCTGGTTATGAAGGTAACAGTCATTGCAGAAAAAAATTCTACAACCCGCTAACGTGGGTTTTGATTTTTTTCTGCAATGGCGACTCTTTCATATTCTGCATGAATCACCAAAGAAAGCATTTAATTGTTTGAACGAATTCTAAAAAGATTTTTAAAAAACAATAGGTTGCAACAATACAGATTTAATACAAAATCTATCTTATTTGATTGGTAGATATGCATATTATAAATCTACTCTTGGGATAATTCACGTAGATTAATATTGACATATATATGCAGTTTTTAATCATATAAAACAACGCATAAAAACAATCATTTGAAATTTAACTCTTTTTAGAATTAATGGTGGACACAGTTCAATGGAAATGTAGTTAATCCTTACGATAACATTGACTCGCACATTGCTGAAAAACCTGAAATGTTTTGACATTGATGAGATGTATTATTCCTTTTTTGTTTATTAAAATTACATAATCCTTGAGTGTTTGACATAGATAAAATGTATTTTTCTTATTTCGTTTCGTCGAAATTGCAAACATTTATTATACTTCTCATTACGACTTTTTCTGCCCTTTGTCTATCATAAATTTAGTTTTTAGGGTTTTTTCAACGTTGTT
This sequence comes from Magallana gigas, assembly GCF_902806645.1. Taxonomy (NCBI): domain Eukaryota; kingdom Metazoa; phylum Mollusca; class Bivalvia; order Ostreida; family Ostreidae; genus Magallana; species Magallana gigas. The sequence goes on from NC_047563.1 coordinate 60,843,333, forward strand.
TTTATTTCTATTTTGCAGATTCATTGTATAATACAAAATGTATGCATATTTTGTTTCTATCTTTCTGTTTGAGAATAACGAAATATATTGAATTACTGGTAACCTTATTCATTGTAACACCGAATATGCATTGTGTTGTTTGTAATGGTTGTAATCGGACGCATAGAATTAATAGCTGTATATATGATATATAAGTCATTGTTAAATTTATTGTTTATGCTTAAGACGGTATATTATAAATTGCTTATTCACATTTTCCTTGTAATCATTATGTATCCAATTAAGTAATGTGATATAAAATAAAATAAGATTATTTATAGAAAGAACATTTTTAACATTTTTTTTTAAATAAAATATGTTCCTCTAAGTGTTTCTGGTACATTTTCAGGTCACCGAAGTCACTCAGGTGACCTATTGTTATTGGTCTATATATTTATATTATTATTTTATTCTGCTCATAAGTCTCAATGAAAGAAAAATTTAATCCACCTATTTAAGAAAGAGAGTATGAAGCTGTTATCAAAGTTAAGATATTGTGAAGGCATTTGAAATGGGTTCATGGTAGAGGGTTATAACAATGGAGTTACCTTCCCTTGCTTCTTCAGAATGGAGTTATTTTCCTTTGCTTGTTCATTTTTAGTAATTAACTACTGATTATAATGTAATTACGAAGTTTAATGACCATAAGAGTTATGCAAGTTTTTTTAACATTTAAAACAGAACCAGTTTTTTTATATTATTCTTTCTTTAAATGAACAGATATATACTTGTTAATCGTAAATTGAATGTAATATGATCATCTTTGATCAATTAAATATTTCAATTAATATTTTATTGTGTATTACATCAGATATACAATTCTATTTAAAATGCCTCGTATTTTGTTCACTTATTCGTTGTTTACCTGTCAGAAATCTGCCATAGACATGATTTACCAAAATATTAATGTTTACATATTCTGAATTATCATTCGTGTTTTGACATTGTGTTTTGACATTGTGTACATTTTTACGAGATCAAATATTCTGCTTTTATCCGTATTTAAATCGATCAAATACATGATATCTGGGTTTTTTTTTACATGTTTATAGCTACCGAATAAATCCCCCTGTTCAGTAATATGCCATTTTAATGCTCTTTCCGTAAGAGAAATCGTCATTTTACCGCTCACAAACTTCTCTGTACGGAACATACTGTTTGACGTACCGCTTCACTCATCAGCATGCACACGTATTTTGACACTTATTTTTGTGTTATCAACATTTCTGTATGGTTTATTGTATCATTTATTATTGAATTTAGATGCTGACCACTATTTTTCCGTATTTTTACCTCAGTATGATCGGTGATTGCTTTTATTTGTCGCCTCAATTGATGAACTATGTCTCCGTAGCGAACTTCTGTGTTAAAGTATACTCTTGCACGCACTACTTCAGAAGGTGCTTAATTTCAAAATTCCTTTAGTGTAAAATATCGCAGTGATCGGTATTAAAGCTTCGCGCTTATTTTGATTTACAAATATGTGTCCATGTTATTAAATCAATCCGCACAAGGCTTTCTATAGGAGTAAAATGTTTATTTATTATCTAAATATGTTTGTGCGGAAATAAGGATACTTGTCCGGAATTTCCTAAATCCTAACATATTTTTTGATTCGTGTCAGGACAGAAACACACAGGTACTGATTGGTTGAAGAAGTTTATAAATATAAGCCAATTTCAGCAGCATCAGCATTTAATCACTCGATTACATTCCGTTCGGTTCAACACTCCTCAGAGAACCCTAGATAAGGAAATAAGCAAGATGAACCTGGTCGTAGACGATGCTAATTTTTCTAAGGACTTCGCCGTCCAGACAAAATCTGTATAGTATAGCAACCATGTAGACCAGTCTTTCCAGTCTTTATAGTTCATGTTATTAGTTGTAGTCTATAAATGGAACTTTTATATTTATTTGAACTGTTTCCAGTTTAAAATTATGAGTTGTCCGGATTGTTCGGAATCCGTATTATTTTACCCGCATTTCCTAAAAAAAGTTCGGGTATATTGTTGTTACCCTGTTCGTCCGTCCGTCCGTCTGTCACGTTTTACTTTCTCAAACTGCTCTTACATCTTATAAGCCAGCAAACTGATTCTTGGAGTTTGATTTGGGGTATCGTGTTGTTTTGTAAAAAGGTTTCAAACATTCTCTGTTAGTCCTGGGAGGCAAATAATTGGTAAAAAAAATGACGTTTTTTTACAAAAAAACTGTCTTCCTCGAACTACTCCTACATTTTGAACGGTAGACAAATCATCTTTTGGAATATGTTTTAGGGTATCCTATAGATGCGTAATAAGTTTCGGAATTTTTAATTTTGTCCTGGGGGTCATTTTAATAGCTGAAAAATGACGTGTTTTTTTTTTTAACAAAAAAAACTGGTTTCAAAAACGTCATTTTTTTTTCGCAGTAGCCAAATGATCTTCTAGAATATGATTGAGGGTGTCATATTAAGGTGTGATCAGGTTCCAGAATTTTTTTTTTTTATTAAGGGGATAATAAACCCTATACAGCCTACTCCGGATATATTGAAATTCAGGGGACCATGCAAATCATTTCAATATATCCGTATTTCAATATAAGCGAAATTGACTGACGTGAAGCCGCCATTTTTCAAAGTTCAATCCCGATTGAAGCATAGAAAACCAAATCCGAAGAAAGTATTAGATCATCATTTATCTATTACAATAAACGGATTACCTAGAACATTAGTCCTTGAAAGTTTGATTAAAATTATATCCGAAAGTTTTGTAAGTTTCGTTTTGTTTCTATCCTAAAACCTCATCATAATCTCGGATCGCATTCTTTTACGTTTTAGAAAAACGTTAGAGAAAAATCACCACACTCATACGCTTCAAATATTGCTGAACGCTGCTTGTATATCATCGTAAGTGTACACGCGATAATCTCAAAATCCTTAGCTATTTCGAATTAAGGCTTTGTTCTTTCATCAATAGCCATAACTAGTTTGTATTTAGCGTCCTGAGATAAGGTATATTTTTTCCGTTGGGTTTCCATATTACGTCTAGCCTCAATACATCCGTATTCGTAAAATCACAATTTAAATAGTGAATAAATTTTACTTTTTAATAAAAGTATAAAAACACACATGAAGAGAACTTATCAATGTACACCTTTGTATATCAACCGGTCAGTCTGGCATAATTACTGTCACCAACCGTGACGACAGCCGCCAGGGAGAACGTCAATATAACCGTTATAAAAACAACTAATTATCACCTTTGGGGACCAATCAGTGGCTTCAATATAAGCGATATTTCAAAATAACCGATTTTATTATATCCGTAAAACCAATGCAAAGAATATGAGAGACAAAAACTGGGGATTTATTTCTATTTCAAAATAAGCGGAATTTCAAAATAAGCGAGTTCAATATAAGTGGAGTAAGCTGTATATTGCCAGTAACAGTCAATATATGATTATGAAAACCCTATATTATTATCTTTGTCCGTTTTAAAGTTACCATTTACAATAGAGTCTTATCGATTCTTCCTACAAGGTTCAATGCTAGACCCCTTTTGATACCCCCGCCCCCCACCCCCCCCCCCCCAAAAAAAAAAAAAAGTGGTTGTCTAACCCAAAGTGAGAACAATCAAATCAGGGTGCACAACTAGATATGCAAGCCTATCATATCCTAGAGTTTTGTACAATTCTGTTGAGCCATCTCTGAGAAACATGTTCATAGCGGGAAAGAAGATCGAAAAGAAGAAGATGAAGAATAATAATACATGTATTAAGAACCATACAAAAACAATAAGTCTCCAAATTTCATTCGGGAGACTTTATAATAATAAAGATTAAATAGAGATAGGATCATCAAACATCAATAATTTAAAGATAATTGACAATTTCTGATTCTAAGGGGGTCGCGATCAGGATGACCCCTTAAGGTCATGACTTATGCCATAATGATCTGATGCGCCATGACCTAAGGAGGAATAATATCTTTGGATTAAGGTGGGGATCTCAATGGTTTTTATGATATTTGATAATTTCAGGAAGAACACTTGGGATCATGTCCTACATACCATCTGAAATGCCTTGAACAAAGAAACAATACTATAATATGTACATGATATATGGGTCAATTTAAGAGCCCAGATATAGATCAATCATCTATATATTGTAATACCGGTACTTCCTATGTAAATATACATGTATTAGTTTGTGTTTTGTTCTATTCTATTCATGTCCATGACTGTAGTATGGCTTAGTCTTATTTTAAATTACATTAAAAAATTGTCAAATATATATGACTTGGAACCCCCACCCCCAAACAAACTCAAATATAAACTGTCCCCCACCCCCTTAATTGTCGAATGATCTATTAAAATCAAAATATAATTTGGGTGTCTAAAAACTTTTATAAACTTGTAAAAATTGTTATTCTTAAACAAAACTACATTACACCTTGCATAATTGACAAATGATCTATTGAGATATGATCAGAGGTCATATTTCTACCTTGGGATCAATAACTAGTATTCATTGACAAGTTAAAATTAATAACAATATATGATTCAAATTATAAATGTTTATGCTCCACACTCACCCCCCCCCCCCCCCATTCTAACCTGGTTCTAAAGATTCAGTCTTCTTAACACATTCTTACATGTGTGCAGTAGCAAATTTTAAATCATTTCTTGGTTGTTTTTTCTCTCCTGATGCACATTAACATTTTGGATATTGCTTAATTCAATTTTTAAGATTGATAAACAAAATGTTATATGCATGTGTATTCACCTATTTGGGGCAATTGTAAAGTCTCCTAAACAAAGCAGTGACATCATTAGGCTAGGAATTACCCACATGGATCAAACACTATATGAACAAGCATTCTGAGGGTATTGCATAAGCAATACACGTCCCCTACCGGTTTGTAGGAATTTGTGAAAACAATGCATTGTTATGCAGAATATCATTCTTACCGTCTTCTGTACCCCGAATCAACAGACTAATCCGATAACGAATCCGATTGTAATTATACAAGAAACCCTGTCGATTAAATTAACAACACAATGCTTGAAACTATTTTATAGAACGTATTTGTTTGTTAGAAACAATAAAAGGGATGGTTGAAGTAATGCACAATATTATTACTGACTACATACTTTTCTCGTTTATTCAATACACACCGAACCCGATACCGAACCCGAACATTAAAATATTTGAATAAAAAAAATTAATTTTCTCGAAAATATGTCAATCAGACGCTACAAAATTGTAAACTTGATCTGTAGTTTGACATTTGAAGCTGTTCAGCAAATTTCATGTTATTCCTAAAACGCATAAAGAAAAAAAGCGTGGAAAACTGAAGTGGGACAGACAGACGGACGGACAGACGGACAGACAGACAGACAGACGGATGGACGGACGGACGGACGCAGAGGAAAGCTATAGTCCCCTTCGGTGAAACCGGTAAGGGACTAATAAGATAAAATACTTTATTATTTCTAGTTCTAGAATGTCAGGGTGTCTTGAAGGGGGCATACTATATTTACAGTTTTACGCGCAATGACACAAAGAGCAAGAATAAATTATATGGTTTAGGGATGAGGATCTTAGATCTCAGAAGTTAACAAAATATACAGTGTATCATCACTTCCTATTTCATAAAGGGGGTGGGGGGGGGGGGGTTAAAGACAACACCTGGGGGGTCATTATTGTACTTTACACCATTTGATGCATCAAATGTCTTTGGTTCAGATTTAGTTAAACAAGAGGCCCAATGGGCCACATCGGTCACCTGAGCAACACTGATTTTATATGGGCGTTCAATAAAGAAATAAACGGCAATTTGAAACGTTCACCGGGATATGAATTTGGTTTGTCACGTGATCAAATCCTGTGAAGGGCTTCTCAGTAGATTTGATCACGTACCAACCAACTTCATATTCCAGTGAACTTTTTAACATTGTTATTTATTACTTATATTTACGTTTGAAAAAAGACAAATCGTTCAGAACTGTTAAAATTATCGACATTTTAAGTTTACAATAATCCAAGCGATAGGCGTGTGCTATGATCATTTTGACGTCCTGAAAAAGTTCATACAGAATTGAATGGTTTTTTTTTCTATTTTATAGGTTCATATAAGGAAACTTCCATGCAAATGTAAATATACAAAATTGAACGTTTTCGCTTTTCTTTAGGTTCATATAAGGATAAATATTTGCAATTGTAAATATAGGATATTGTGAAATGTGGCCCCTCGGTAGACTAACCAAAAATGAAAAGTTATCCAAATTTTACACTTATTTTTCCATATACTTAATCTTTGACATGTTTACCTTTATGGAATACCATTCTTACCAAAAATAAGATCATGTGGAATATAAATAACTAAATTTTCAGTTGGTGTTCACGGTTAACTTCAAGTTCCCTTTTTAACCCCCCCCCCCCCCCATCACTTTATAAAACGATTAAAATACATGAGAGCATAAAGGTACATTTTCTCTCTCCACTACTCACTATACTCTGTCCCGATATTTTGCTTCCACAACTTTTTGCTTGATATTTCAATAATTGTAAATATCTTTGTGCTCAAACTACGTTCATCCAATAATATGAAAAATGTCCAGATTATTTGTTTTAAAACGCCCCCTCTACCGCTTCAGGTTTCAATACACATCCTAAAATTGAAAGTCTACGGAGATTTTGCATTGCATCAGCCATTAATAAGCCCGGATGATAACGTTAACAAATTGAGCAAGATATCCCGAGTACTTCCGAATAGACAAAAGATGTAAACATTTCCAATTATTAATTTCCGTAAGGAAATTGTATTCGTTCCTGTGAAATTTTATGAGTGAAAAGGGATAATTGTTCAATGAAGATATCTTGGATATATTCCTTTTTATCGATTTTAATTGTATTTCTTTCACAGGTATGTGTATCTTTATCAAACATCATCAAAAATTTATGGAAGCAATAACTTGGGACAGACTATAATATGAAAATTGTCCAGATTATCTCTTTTGAAACGCCATCTCTACCGCTTTAGGTTTCAAAACACATCCCAAAATAAAAAGTCTACGGGGATTTTGCATTGCATCATTCATTAATAAGCCTGGATGATAACGTTGAGAAATGGCGCGAGGTGTCCTAAGTACTTCCGAATGGAGAAAATATGTAAACATTCCCATTATATATCTCTGTAAGAAATTTGTTTTCGTCCCTACAAATTTTTATCTGAGTAAAGGGATAATTTGTCAAAGAAGATGTCTTCGATATTTTCCATTTCATCAATTTCAACTGTACTTCTTTCACAGGTATGTGTATTTTCATTTAAAATCATCAACAAGTGATGGAAGCAATAACCTGGGACTGACTATAGTTATTTTATTTTTAAAAATCCGATATGTGAAAGATGAAAAGTGTACCTCAATCCACCGGAATGATTTCGCTCAATTCCTCAAATTAAAAAACATTGAAAAATATAATAGGCCTTATCCATTATAAACGATTGTTGTTTACCAGGCATGAATTCATTTCGTATGACGTTTCATATCCTTACTCACTTGATTGATGAATGAACATAACTGAAAAATGTTGTCACATATGTTGATTAGGTATAATTAAAATTTATGTATTGGCAGGCATGTCGCTCTATTGTACCAAGGCCCCCTCATTTTTTCATTTTATTGCTGAAAAAAAACAACATATATCTACAAAGATGATTTTCCGTTGCAATATTTTTAAAGAACACCGATAATGCTTTTATCTTCATAATAATAATGTGTCAGGACTATGGAAACTGTTTAAAAGACGTCGTTTTTATTTAGTTGTGTTCGAAAAACTATCAAAAGTTTGTGTATATTTTATGCAATTCATCGTTGAAGAAGGGGCACCAGAGAGTAGTTACAGCATATCATCCTTTTAATAAAACATTTCTAGTGATCAACCAAAATTTCAGCGTCAATCGTAGAATTATAAGAAAGATACATAGCTTGGTTTGAGTCGTGTTATTGTTCACATGAGTTTATTACATTCAACTTTAAGGTTTTTAAACTTGGTATTTCCTATTCAGCATAGCTGCATTTTAAAATAAAAATAAACTAAAGCATGACCTCAGCTTTGTGTACAAACATACAGTAGCATTGTGTGCAAAGCACTGTGTCTTGCTTATAACTCGAAGCTTGACTCTCAGGTTAGTAAATAGTAAACAATTAAAACAAGAGAAAAATGCACTAAAACAAAGAAAAAACACAATTTATTATTCATCATATATATACTTACATATTTCTAGCAGCGAGAATAATCTCCGTTATGAGTGAAAATTGCTGAGCATCTTAATAAAACATGTTGCATTAATCAACCATTACGTAGAGATCGTACCGATTACATGTAAGAACAAAATGAACAGTATTTTATAATATGTTGTTAGTGAATCAGATTTTGCACAGGTACATGTAAACAATCAGCTGTCTGATTAACCGGTCTACACGTACAAATTTTAATTTCGAAAATAAAGACGACGGTTCTTCTCAAGTTAGACTAAACATGCTAAACGAAAATCAAAGCAAGCTAAAACCACCGTCACAAATGAAAATATCAACGCATTGAAATATTTAACATCAATTTACTTCATATAAACGGCACAAATATATTTTTGATGTTTCAAATATTCCATTCGCACGTACACTGTTGCAAAAAAAATTAACTCGTCTCCGGGCAGCTTCAAGATTACTGCTTCAAAAATAGACTGGTTTTCGATATATGAAATATCGATCCAGAAGTTAAAGTGATTGACCCCAATTCTATCTGCCTTATTACTATTTTCGTAAATTACTCAAATTTGAAACAGAATTAGCCCTTCACTTTTGCAATTTATATTTTCCTTCCTATAAGGATGGTTGATGCTAAACTACGTTAAATTTGACTCAGTAGTTCTTGAGAAGAAAATGTTTAAAAATGACCCCTTTTTCCACAGTTTTGAGGTTTTCTCCACTTGGAATAAAGATCAGTCTTTCATTTCTACAATTTATATTTGCCTTCCCATAAGGCTGCTTTGTGCCCAATTTGGTTGAAATTGGCAAAGCAGTTTTAGAGAAAAAGTTCAAAATGTAAAAAGTTTACATAAGGACAGACAGACGGACAGACAGACGACGGAGAAAATATGATCAGAATAGCTCAGTTGAGCTTTCAGCTCAGGTGAGTTTAAATCTTATGACCAATTGTGTCTTTTTTATATCGAAGTATCTTTTCAGATAAGAGAGTAGCAGCTGTAGCTTTATGATGCAAACCTGTTTTATGTCTCTTTTATGAACTATAGCACATGCTGGGAAAAAAAAGCATGAACAAGAGCCACATCTTTACAGTGATGATAATCATAACGGCAGTTAGGGCATGAAATATTGAATGTTTCTAGAACATGGATACTGCATGATTTGGCAAAATTTAATAATAATCATTTAATAAAACATCCAGTTGATATTCAGCATAATGTAGGAATTCAAAGATTATTTAAAGTACGTAGGTAATTTATAGTTTACCTATGTTTCCTTTGAAACTAACTTAGACACTTTTTGATAAAACATAGCCAGTGCGCATGAGGTAAAGGTCCCAGGACCAATGTGGCATGCTAGTAAAAATCTAAACCCTAGAATATATTTTATTTTCACATGAAAGAAAAACAATCAGGGTAAATAAATTAAAGTCAGGGGTAACAAATTGTTGTCAAAGGCTAACACAAATGGCCATGCAATGACATGTTTAATTTGCAATAAAATTTGCAAAATGTTTACAAATACAGTATTGCAATATAAATATAATTGACTGCCGTCACGAGAAAAGCGCCCTTAAGGTCAAAATTTCACAAATTCACTTTTTTGACAATTCCAATTAGTGAACTCTTTCTGAACACAAATATACAAAGATATCCAAGATCTCGTGTGTTTTAAGCATTTTATGACATTTTAAGTAAAAGATGTTTACACAATTTTGACGTAGCTAGTCGAAAACGTCACGACGTCACGAACGTCAAATTTTGTTTTGCATCAATTTTTTTCTTCTATACTTCCTTTCATCGTCTTTAAATGTTTGAAGTACATATATGTAGAATTAATTAATAATTTTCTGTAATTCTAGATTTCTTACAATTTTTGAAATGATAATAAAACTTTTTGATCATCCATATATAGTTAAAGTTTTGCAACAATCCAGTTACTCTTCTGATTAATCCACATGCAATACCCCCACCCCCCCCCCCCCCCCCCCCCGAACATAATATAGATAGATAAACGATATTAAGGAAACAAAAATCAAATTTCTCCTCAACCTTTAAAAACATCAAAGTCATTTAAGCTAAATAAGCAAACAGGTAACAAACATAGATAAAGATGGTCAAATTTGATGCGTATCTTTCCCCAATTTGGGGGCTATGTTAAATTACATACACGAGTTTATTTTCAAAAAGAAAAATATTAATTCGTTTTTATCAACCTTTTGCACAGAAATTTTATCGCATATTTACTGATATTACTTTTTAAGTATCATAAGTTTATAGTTCTGAAGCAAGTCTAAAATCAATAGCTGTTTTTAAAACTCGGAAGTTATGTGGTGTTAAATAATTCTCCTGATTTTTCTTTTCTTTTATACGTTATTAACACTTAATTCTTATAAAATTACCTGTAAAATAAATCGGCTTTGACTGTCTCACTGAAAAGTTGCAACACCAAAAAATGTGAACAGTTGGTTTGAGAGGAAATGTTTCAACAAAAATTGCATTTTATATTTATCGATTTAAATTTACATAAACTAAGTATGATTCCCTCTATTTCTTTGATTGTAATTCACAGCTATATATAAACAGACAAGACTGAAAACTACTCGGTCAAGTTCTAACCATGCAGTTTACCGATCGGTCGAAATCTTCAGCAACCTAAGAAAAATCACGGATTTCACGAACTAATCATGATGATGCCAAACTCAAATTCCCATATAAGACACTTTGGCCACAGCTTTCATCTAACGTACTGGTGTACATTGACAATAATTCAGTGACCTTTGATTACTTTTTACAGTCAATTAAATTCATCAATATATTAGCAGAAAAATGTAAATATAAACAATAAAATGCTTTCTTCGGTGATAAATGCGGGCTATAAAGATAGCCACATTACAGAACGCGGGTTACGTTAATTTCTTCGGTAAAGATCGCTACCTATTGCTTATGTTTATCGTTTAAATATACTCGTACTCACCTACATATAATTAAGTGTATTAAATTAAACAGATCAACAAAATGCAAAAGCCATCCAAGTGCTGAATCTACACTTCTATAAAATCGCTAAGTAAGTTCACGCGAACCGTTGTATTTTTGTGAAGCGATTTTTCTAAACCATAATCGTTGAAATAATTAATTATATAAAAGCATCATTCACATTTTTTTTTCAAAATGCAGGATTGCATGTAACTTCCAATAAGACTTCTGCTTTATTTATGTCCCTTTTTCGCACTAATCGATAGTACAGTGCCGATAGACGTAGCTTATACTCAGTGAGAAGTAACATTTTTACATGTTGACTAAATATAATTTTCTTATTATCGATGTTACACAATGAAGAATGAATAAATATTCCTATATTCTCTCTCTCTCTCTCTCTCTCTCTCTCTCTCTCTCTCTCTCTCTCTCTCTCTCTCTCTCTCTCTCTCTCTCTCTCTGAATACAAAAATCGGCCAAGTGATTATCAATTTAAAAAAATGAAAAATTAAATAATAGTCGTTTATAGAGTGCATATAGTTAAAAACGGCATTCCAAAGTTTTAAAAAAAATCGCGATTCTCGGATTTTTTTTTATTGCTGTACATTGTAACAAACACACATAAACATTGACTTCAGCATCACCGAAATTTGTATCTTGTATACAAAAGAAAAGATGAGAAACCTTCATCTATAGAGATGGATTGTACGTCATGCATGTTATAAATTGTAAATGTCGCACAGGTAGTGTTTATATTCATCGATAAACATTATTTTTTTTTTTTTTTTTACAAATCGGCAATTTCATCGACTTGATATCAAAAGTAAAATAGTATAATGACTTCATTTACAACCTGTTTAGTTAATGGAATTTTGAATCATTTATGTAACTTATTTCAGATGAATATAATCAAATAAAAATGCTATAAATACATGAAAATGTGGTGAGTTTTCGGGCATTTTATGACTGATTTTAAAGTAAAATAGCTCAAAACGTACACACAACATGTGGATTTGGGTTGTTAAATTGCACAAGAAAACAAAATATGTTGCGCTCAAATAATAAATAAGTTTTTCATTCGTGATGGTATATACTTTTGGTGTTGTTTCTTTAAAGGCACTGTACATGAAAATGTCACTAAGAATAAGATTTTTCCACGAAATCAAATCGATATATCAGAGTAGATTTTTACGCTGTGAAAATATTTCTCAAAAACTTCATATCCGTTAGTTACATGCGTTCTAGTTCGTTAAATAATTTTAAAATTTGATCGCAAATTCTTTATTAATAGAATATGCAAGAATTTATTTTGTATGTCGGCATTAGCACTATAATTGAGACGTGGCCGCTTCACTCGTGTTCCTTCCGACTAAAATCGTTTCCCGTGCTTATGATTTGAAATATTTGACTTGTATTGTTTCACAGTAATTACTGCGCAGATAACTGTTGGATTTAAAAAAAAAATAAGCCTACTCTGCATTGATTCGGTATGCCTCGGCCTTTATCCCCTCTTATCAACAACGAGTAAGCGGTGTAGTTTTTTTTTTTACTTTTATAAATCATACATGTATGGCTTATGCAGATCTTGCTCATAATACTTTATAAATCATCATCATCACCAGTCTCGCATTCAATTATACGCAATGAGTAAGTGTATGCGAGACGGGCCTTTGGTTTCCAACGATGATTTATAAAAAAAAAAAAGTGGTTTCCAAATTAGAGCATATTTTCATCACACAGTAGAATGGAAAATGTAATGTATAAGTTTCATAGCGGATGCAAAAGCAGCATTTGTATAATATCTCAGCATCAACTTGTGTGCAATAATGCGTTCGAAATGTGTAGATATTGGTGTTACATGTGTATATTTTATTTATTAAATGTTTATTTTTTAAAATCCCCATATGATACTAGGCTGAAAAAATATTAAACGCGGTATTAAAACAAGGTTAGGCTCTAGTTATTAATTAAAATAACACAGACGCAGAAAAAAATTAGAAACAGAAAATTAAAAAACATGCGTTTACAATGCCGCTACTTTTACGTCGTTTTCTGAGCATTGTGACGTCAAATGATAAGGGCCCTTTTCTCATGACGGCAGTCAATTCATTTCAATCCATGCATAACTTAACTTGAACTGTGTTATTTCTTATATCAATATGGCTAAAGGTGGTAAGTGAATAGGAATTCAATGTTTTCTCTAGATCTGCTTTAATAGTGGGAATCTCCTTCAACACAATATATTGTGAAACTGGGCATAACCATTTCTTGTATGTAGCAACACTTGTTTTTTTTTTTTTTTTTTTTTGCTTAAAGTGACGTAGATTATATATTCGCGCACATAAAAAATGTGTTCAATTTTCAACCTTGTTGTCTTTTTGTGGTTTTTAATTTGAAATAAAGATCAATTTATTTAAATGAAAAAGATTGGAAATAATTAATGTGAGATTAACATATTTTTGTAATATTACGAGACTTCCTCATATTTTTGTTATATTATGAGGCTTCCTCATATTTTAATTAGAAGTTAAGTGCCTTTGAAGACTGGTATAACATTCACCTCTTGTCCAATTAAACATCCATTTTACTTTAATCTTTACTCTGTATTGTTAGGAAAGAAGAACAGAAAGCGGTAAGAACTTAAAGATTTTTTTCTCAAAAAGTTTCATGAAAATTTATATTGCAACTCCGGCTACTATAAATATGAAATGTATATCTACCTTCGAATCACTAGCATATATTGCTATATACATTAGTTAGTTCTAATGATGCATGTCATCATTATCAAATTAAATTGTTTTTCTATATATCTTTATCATCACCAAAATGACTGAGTATCGAAAGGTGGTTCTTAATGACGCAATTAAAGATTGGGTGTCAAAAGATAATTCTTAATGACCCCTCCCCCCCCCAAAAAAAAAAATAAAAAAATTAGAGTTTTTAAGACCCACTGTGATTTGAAAAAAAGAAAAAAGATGGCTTTCTATTAAGTGCATCTCTTAATCATAAGCTTTACAATTCATAGAGCATAAAAGAGTTAATATGAAGCCGTTTCTTAAATATAAAAAAAATGATTTAAAAGCCTTTAAATATACATATTTTTAATCGTTGCATACTAATATTGTATACAGACTGTTTTACCACGTGTTATTTTAGCCCTTCAACACTTGCAAACTAATTCGCCCAGTCTTGAATCTGCCTAGACAAAGTTGTGTTATAAGATATATTATTTGAGACACTGTGCGAATTTTAGTCTTAAATTCGCCTCATGAGAACGAGGGCTAAAGGGGCGATAATAAAGCGGGGGCGACTATTTCCTTGCATATAGTATGTGAATTTAAAATCATCAGATTAAATAAACAATTAAAAGGGAAAATGTAGGGTTATTATCAGATACTGTAATGTCCTTATAGCATACCTCATGTAACGCTATCTGACACAAACGTATTGCCTGTTACCATAACAGACGTTCTATATTAGACTGTTTATATGTAATTCCCGATTTGATTTCAATTTGATTCAAACATCACGATTTGGAGCGTTTGTGTACTTGTACATTTGTTAGATACATATCATGGACATATAATTATGCTCTACTGCGATAAAGCACGATAATGATTATTTTCACGATGAAACTCACCACGACGGTAGGTGATTACAATTTGAGGTATCCTTGGATCCGACGATTGAATAGCCTGACGAACAATGTTGACACAAGATTATTACGATTAAGAAGCTCGATTTAATGCGACATATTGTGTTTGGTAACGATGCATTTCGATCTGGGTCGAAAATAACGACTGATTAAGATTTGAACGAAATCGGGATGTATATCGCAAAAGTCTTTTGAAGAACAAGAACACTTCTACGAAGAACACGATTGTTACGACTAACCGCAAGATATGTTGATATGTTATACGATTACTACAAATTTTGTACAATAACCTTTACGATTTTGAGAAGTTAGCATTATACCGCAGTCACACATTCACGGATTATATGCCGGATTAGCTACGGAAGCGATCCAACATCATTCGTGGCGATATGTATTGACCCGTGGCTTTTCCGTCTGTTATCGTATCCAAACGTAGCAATACTTGTATAGCTGCGACAATTTTTGAACATGTTCAAAATTCCATTACGCATTAAACCACCGGTACGGTAGTACTTCCTTAGTAAAACTTATAAATCCCTTTTAGAACGTTGAAGTCCGTTATAACTCCGTACAAATTCATAGTAATTTGTATGTTTCAATTTCTATCCATTCCGTAGTGCATCCGTGTTAACTCCGTATCAATTAACGATCATCAAATTTTCCGGTGTCAAAATAATATTTCATGAAAGTAAATGTCAAAGATTACGTGTATGCAAAAATAAGTGTAAAATTCGAATACTTTACAATATTTATTTTTTGTTATTCTACCGAGGGACCAACATCTTTTGAACGCCCATTGTTGCTCAGGTGAGCGATATGCCCATGGGCTTCTTGTTAAGGTCTTCCGTTTCCAACGGAAGACCTTGTACTGATTCTGTTGGAAATTCTTCATTATTATTTTTCTTCTTCTTTTTCTTCTAGACGTTTCTTTAAACCTTAATATCTCGCTTGTTTGTTATCCGATTTTATTCAAATTTTCAGGGTACATTGGAAATGTCAATAGCTCACTATGACTAAAAGGATTTTGTGATCGGTACTTCCGGATTTGAGTTATTCCCCTTTAAATATTTTTTTAATGGGTCTCGTGTACCTGCAAAGGCTCCGAGATGGTCGGTAGAAAGAAGTTTTAAATTACAAATCTTCAAAGTAGACAC
The DNA here is from genome assembly GCF_902806645.1 of Magallana gigas. NCBI lineage: Eukaryota > Metazoa > Mollusca > Bivalvia > Ostreida > Ostreidae > Magallana > Magallana gigas. The sequence goes on from NC_047563.1 coordinate 60,859,402, forward strand.
CTTGAACGTTGTCCTCTCAGTTTTATTTGTTTTATTAACCTATGTATACTACTAACAAAATCAAATCGAAATTTATGTTTTAAAAAATGTTAAATTTTGCTCATGTTTTTTCACCATAACTTTTTAGCCCTAAATATTTCCTAAATACATATAGAACAAAAGTTGTGCAAAATACCAAGGGCTTTCATTCGGTATTATGAAAAAGGGGCTGGCCCCTTAAATTAGGGATCTAGATCCCTTAAAATTCTTTGCTTTATAACTCTAAAACGGTAAATTTTTCAATAATGGTACCGCTAAGAAAAATGTTGTTTGTGATCTTATTAATCTCATAAAACTGTTTTTGTGTCCAGGTATTGCATAATAAGAGGGTAAAAAGTAATACATGTAGACCAGTACTCGTGGCAATCTGGTAAATAAACGGCACCTGCTTGTGCTTAAAAGTGAAACAAGACGCATAAACGTTGATTCTGACTAGTTGGAATGCTACACATTATCAGAAATATGCGTTTACGTGTCCAATTTTTTTTTTCCAACACGTTTATGGATATTTGCAAATTTAAAAGTTCATTTATAAAAACAAACTTTAAAATTTAATTTAATCTTTTCACCTCCACCCCTTTTAATGTTTGGGCACATGGTATAAATGAAAACTATTGTCATATCATAAATGCAATTGCATTCTAAATCCATCCTTCCCGTAAGCTTTGTGTGTATGGTTACATAACTCATCCCTTACATGTGGTCGAGGAGGGGCGTGGATCCGCTAATGACACAAAAATTTTACATTTTACCTACCATTTTTTACGTGTGCAATGACAGGCAATGGCTATGAAATTTTAAAGAAATAGATTTTGTGGTCATCACAAATTCATTTATCGGTTTTTTGTTTGTTTGGTTTTTTTTTATGATAATAAGTCCGTATGTTACTTCTTTACATGCCATGTTATGAACTGCACCGAACTTAGTGCAGTGATCGATGATCGGTCAGTAAACCAACCACATGTTAAAGATAATTCTTAAAATTGTATTGACATAATTTAATATGTTCTATGCTATAAATTAGAACAGCGTTCAATAAAACGCTCCTCGTAATCAATGAAATTAATATAAATAAGGTTTTCGTGTTATTCACGTTACTAGCAGCACCTCAATTTTTAAAAAAGCGCCATCTAGTGAGACTGAGAGTTTGTCAGTCTTATGAACTCGTTTTGTAATTTACTTTGAACATATTGATGCTTTCTCTGTGGTAGCCTATACTTAATACGAAGAAAGGAGATAGAGAGAATCATCTGTGCGAAGTTGAATATCACCAGCTGTAAGTGTTTTATGAGTAAATGGGTAGCAAATATTGGAACAAAATGTTGCTTTGAGTGTTTTGACTTTTCACGTTCTGTTTTGGCGGTTACGCATTGTTGACTGTGTGTTTTCCTCGGGCACGTATCTTGAAAACTACGTCGACAATATTAGGTTTACACGTTGTACAATGATGCAGTTAAAATTTTGACTTTTTGTCCGTTTACCCCGAAAAATTGTAAAATGGCCTTGTAACCCTTTATTCAGCGATAAACTCGTCCATTACTCGGATAACATACTGCAAAATTTATTTCGTTGTGGTTGAATCTGGGTGTCAATACATTTTTTTAAACTGAAGATGTTTATTGACATTGGTTAATATATATATCCTGTTATTTTATATAACATATAATGAATATATTCTAAATATGCATTTTTGAAAATGTGCACCATGAACAGGTCCTGTGCAATCACATGATTTAGCTAAGTAGCTTGATTTACCTATATGGCTCTTGTTACCTACCTTAAAAGCCGAGAAAATAAGCAACGCCGTCAAATTTACCTGGTCAGTGTTCCCCTGTCAATCAACTGAGTTGAGGGGGCCCAGATTGGATGTTAGAAAATGATTGACACTCGTTTACTTGTCCTGTGTATACCATGTCTAGCGCTTGCGACGATCGTGCAATTAACTTTTGTCCTTTGATGGATACCGTGACCATAAAACGCAATGTCTTTATAATCAAAAGAAACTACTGTGGACATCGATAAAACTAAATTAAATTTTCTGCTCTTGAAAATTGTGAAAGATATGAATTAAAAAATTACTCGTACTTGGTTTATGTACCACGCAAAACGCGCCGATCACCTGCAGTCTTTCAAAATCACGTGGTGCCAATCATTTATTAGAACTTTCTTTTATTAATAAAGATGTTTGTGAATAATTGAGAATACAGATTTAAATTAAATCAAATATTAGGCCCACGATTTATAACTTTAGTTATCATATTTCTTTGAGAATTTTCACGAGCCGAAACCGGAAAAGAAAAAGTACTGACAACTCTGGAACATGCGCAGCAGGTAGAATCGTGCACTTTAGCAGCTGTTCGGAGAGGTAATACAAACGTATATTGTATAAATGTTGCATTAGTATTTGAGTACAGTATGATGATAACATTGCATAAAACATTGCGATAAACTCTCACTAGATCCCGTCAGAAACTTATTTAAACAAATGAAAGATTTCGGCCATGTCGCACATGGTTATTTCATGCCTTTATATTCATCTCAACAATCGACAATTTGCTTTTTGAAGTACATATATAAATACGATATTTTTCTAGATCATCGAAAAAACTCTGTTGAGAGCATTTTAACACCCTGTGTATATAGACATGTATAAACAAGCGAGTGAGTTTCCCTAGGGGCTTCACATCTATATTGATATAGACTCCACCCCTACCTTAACTTACCTGAGGTAAACCACCCGGTTTAAAACCTTTGGCGTAATGGCCTTGAAGTAGGTTTTTTAAGGTACTTTTATGCAATTTTTCTTTTTTTGTCAAACAGACAAAAAGTTTCATGGTACTGTCAACCTTTATAATATTTCTACTGTGTTGTAGCTGACATGAATTTATAAAAAGTTTGGTTGCCATATAAGTTTTAATTACTCCTTAACTGCTACTGGTGTAAATATACAGACCAAGAAAGTTACAGTCAATAGCTTTCCGATTAAGGCATTTATGTTGCACCGACATCTTAATGTATTGACTACACACACTATATATTAATATGTTTGTAAAAAAGAATTAACTACTATCAATAAAACATAAATGATTGTTTTTTTTCTGTGAAAGAATTTCCAATGTATTCACATTATCTTGCACAGATAGAGCAGTGCTGCTTAACTTCGCATGCATATCAAATGCGTGTGTCGTTCCTACTGAATGTATAAGTATAACGTCTTCATTTTTTTCGTAGACCTTGGCTGCAGTACACTAGAGACAGTATATAAGTGATAGTAAATTTAAGAGAGTAACAACATAACATTGATTTTATCAGTTTCAACATGAACTCTTTATTTTCAAAAGTCCATGCTGCCCCTGCACGATCCTCTACAGTGTGTGGTTTGCGCATGTTCGATGAATGGTATGACACAGGAAAGTGCTTACGATGATCAAAGATTTTTGAAATATGTATGCTTGGTTTTTTTTTCTATTTTGTTTCGTCTTTTGTTGGATATTCCTTACCAGTGCAGGTTGCAGGTTGTCTGTTTATTTATGTTCAAAACATTTCTTCAAATTTTTACCTCCATTGTAACGTGTTCGGGTCAATGAAATACCTGAAAGCATGTAAATATGAATAGTGCACTTGGTCTTATATAGGGGTTGTGTAGTGATGAGCAGAACAGAAGAATTTGACAAATAATATGGTGGTAGTTGAGATAAAAGGGAAATAATGGGTATTTATGAATTCATGTCAGCTTTAATAGAAGCAACCCAGAGCAGAAAAAGTTGCTGCTTTTTAGCAATTTTAAGGATAATATGCATTTCTATTGTTTGAGTAACTACTGTATGACACCTTGTGTGTAATGGGACAGGTATAATTATACTTGGTATATTGGTTTCACCCTGTCCGTCTGTCTGTCCGTCTGTCCGTCTGTCTGTAGACGCAACTTTGTCCCCCTATAGAATTTTTTATTACTGCATGGAACAGTTTGAAAATTTGTACATATGTTGAACACCATCTGAAGATGTGCACCTGCAATTATTTTTAAGATCAGACAAGAATTAATGATTTTATGACAGTTTTTATTTTCCTTATTCTATATATTGTACACTAATGTTGAAAAGTAAGGGAGGTAATCCTAACAGATTTTATTAATTAATTAATAGTATTAAAACACTCTAAAATATATTTATATAATACATCCAGATGGAGGTTTTTTTTCTTTATGTCTTAATTAATAAAAAAATTATTTTTTATAAGTATTCTATCAACTGACAATGCAAAGTTTTTGTTTGTCAATGATAAATTCTTAGGAGCTAATAAGAACATCAAAGACAAGTGTGGCTGAATTCATTTGTCCCAAGGGAGCCATTATCTGAGCCATGGTTCAGATAGAGCATGTGTTTAGGGGAAATTGTAAATCTGTAAAGTGGGTGATGGTTTTGGGGCCATTTTAAAACTGTTTCATGTAAACCAAAAGTTCTATCATAAGGAAATAAATAATATCATTATTATTAAAGAAGTTAAACTATTTTTAGAGGTTGTTTAAATTTATTTGTCAAGTAAATTGATGAAGTGACCCTATTGGGCATTAATTTAAATGAAATTCAAAATTACTGATATGATTGTAGTGTTTTGGCAATTTTAAAATTGTTTGTAATATTAAATTTTCTTTTTTACATATTTTTACATAGTATGGTAATTATGGTAATGTTTTGGGAGTTTATTAAATTTAGCAAGCTCATCAAAGAAAATCAAAGTCCTATGGGATCAATTTTCTGATATGGAGTTCCATTGTGCCATAGGAGAAAGTGAGGAAAATTTGAAACAACTAATTGCATCTGTCAAGACTCTTATTAGAAAGATATTGAAAGTTTTATCAACAGAAGAGCATTGCTTGGCTACCAGTATTTCCATTTACTGCAAAGGGAGGGGTTATTGTCATTTTGTTGGTTTCTCTTTAAATCAATTAAATTTTAAAAAAAATATATCATTAGATACATACATTTGTAAATGTATTACTGTTATAGATATGTATTTACAGTGAAATTCTGACAATTTTGATTTTAAATTTTCTTTAACTAATTTTTTTTTTTTACAATTCTAGAATTTTTTTTTTTGTATGTGTTCCAAACCTTTATTATTCAATTCAATAATTTGTCCCATTTGAAATTAGCCTTGCGGGGGTATTAATCCCATTAGGACAGTTCTAGTTGTGATTACTTCACATTGTGCTGAATTATTACCAATCAATCATCATGTTGACCAGATCTGTTCTTCTTTGCACATTCCATTTAAGAGGTAGCTGTTTGGTAACACATAAAAAGTTATACATAGCCTCAAAACTTTTAGAACTTTGACTGCATTTGCCCTAAAACAGCAACATTTTTAAAGCTGCAGTTCAGTATCAAATAATTTTTCAAACTAATTTTCTTAGAAAGTTGTAGATTTTCATTCATTTACACTAGCAGAATTGTTCTCCTTTCAAAGTTAGAAATATTCATAGTAAATTAAAAAAATTCTTTATGGCTATACAAAAAGAAACCAAAATGTAGCGCAGGAATGTGTAGAAAAGTGAACTGTTGGGTGTTGTCCCGCTAATAATTGGGTGAAATCAATCCGCATGTTATGCATAGATTGTAAATAAAACAAACTAAAGAAATATTAGTGAACAAAACATACATGTCTTTAAAAAATTGTTGATTGACCAAAATTAAACTTTATGATCTTTATTTATAGCAATGTCAAAGTCATAAAACAACAATACAATCATTTCTGCCTTGATGTCAGGGGCATATTTAATGTGGGGGAATTAACACGATGCCCTTTTATGTAGTTTCTGTTGTAAACAAAATTTTGAACATAATTTTTTTCATTGAAATATAGCTTAATTGACTGAAGTGAATACTGCATTGCCTATTATTATACACATACTTACTAGCATAACCATCGTATAAGAGCTAACACAAAATTTGATAAAAAATTGGACCAAGCAGCATTAATACTGATTAATTCCTGAATGGTTTTTAGGAGTTTATTTTAATCAACTCTCCAATGCAGTTACTCTGGCAAACTGAAACAGTGTTTGGGCCCATACCAATCATCACCGCTGACAAGACTTAAATCTTGAAAATAACAGATAAATTCGCTGTATTGTATGTTGAACCATTAATTTTCAGGGAAACATATTTATATATACCTTAAAAATAGTCAGATTTTACGAACAATTTAGATATTTTTGCAGTCGTATGTATTCCTTTGCCAGAGTTCAATTTAGTCTCGTTCAACCAGACGCTTGGCTGTATCCATAAATCTCCAACAAACAAAGAGTCTTTCTTGGTAGTCAGAGATAAACGGAAACTACCGAGCGTCTGGTTGAACAAGACTAGAGTTCAATATTGCTCGGATCCAGACATGTGTTCAATTTTTAGAAATATTTCGATTAATGATACATAGTTTGATGGAATTAATCATATGGGGTTTTCTTTAAATTCTTGTCAGAAAAGTTCGAGAATTCATATTATGAAAATGTGCGTCATTCAAATACATATTAGAAACTACTTGCCATGCAAAATAACATCTCGTTGATTTTAAAATGAATAATAATGAATAAAATCAACTCCCGTCAGTACTTTGGTACTTTTTAGATCACCTGAGCCAAAGGCTCAAGTGATCTTTTCTGATCACAATTTGTCCGTTGTCTGTCGTTGTCGTCGTCGTTGTTGTAAACTTTTCACATTTTCATCTTCTTGTCAAGAACCACTGGGCCAATTTCAACCAAACTTGCCATAAAGTATCCTTAAGTGAAGGGGATTCAGGTTTGTTCAAATGAAGAGCCACACCCTCTTTCAAGGGGAAATAATTTGGAATTAGTGAAAAAGTAATGATGTATTTTTAAAATCTTCTTCTCTAGAACCAATTGGCCAGAAAAGCTGTAACTTGCGTGGAAGCATCCTCAGGTGGTGTAGATTCAAGTTTGTTCAAATCATGATCCCCAGAGGTACGGTGGGGCCACAATTGGGGGTCGAATTTTTACATAGGAATAAATAGAGAGATACATGTATCTTTAAAAATCTTCTTCTCTAGAACCAATTGGCCAGAAAAGCTGTAACTTGCATGACAGAATACTCAGGTAGTGTAGATTCAAGTTTGTTCAAATCATGGTCCTCGGGGGTACGGTGGGGCCACAATTGGGGGTCGAATTTTTACAAAGGAATATATAGAGAAATATCTTTAAAAATCTTCTTCTCTAGAACCAATTGGCCAGAAAAGCTGTAACTTGCGTGGAAGCATCCTCAGGTAATGTAGATTCATGTTTGTTCAAATCATGATCCCCAGGGGTACAAGGGGGGCACAATGGGGGGTCGAATTTTTACATAGGAATATATAAAATATATCTTTAAAATTTTCTTCTCAAGAACCATCTGGCCAGAAAAGCTGTAACTTGCGTGGTAGAATCCTCAGGTATTGTAGATTCAAGTTGGTTCAAATCATGATCCCCGGGGGTACGATGAGACCACAGTTGGGGGTCGAATTTTTACTTAGGAATATATAGAAAAAAATCTTTAAAAATTTTCTTCTCAAGAACCAATTGGCCAGAAAAGCTGTAACTTGCATGACAGAATACTCAGGTAGTGTATATTCAAGTTTGTTCAAATCATGATCCCCGGGGTTAGGTGGGGCCACAATTGGGGGTCAAATTTTTTGCATAGGAATATATAGAGAAATATCTTTAAAAATCTTCTTCTCTAGAACCAATTGCCCAGAAAAGCTGTAACTTGCTTGGAATCATCCTCAGGTAGTGTACAATGGGGCCACAATTGGGGGGTCAAGTTTTTACATAGGAATGTAAAGAGAAATATCTTAGTTTTGAAAATCAATTGAGCAGAAAAGCTGTTACTTGAGTGAAAGCATTCTCAGATAGTGTTATATATATAGGGAAAAATCTTTAAAATTCAAATAAAAAAGGATAAATCTATAAAAAAAAAAAAAAGGGGGGGGGGTCAAATTTTTACATTGGAAATAAATTTGATAATCCTCAAAAATATTTAGTATATAGTATTACAGTTAATGGAGTGATCTTCACTTGCTTCTTCATAATGGAGTTATCTTCCTTTGTTTGTCATATTTAGGGATTATTCATTGATTATAATTTAATTAAGATGTTGTATGATCAAAGTTATGCAAGTATATTTATCATTCGAAACAAAAAAAGTTTTTAAACTTTCTGAATAAACAAATAGACTAGATAATAGTAAGGCCATTCCAAGTTTTTTCTATGTTTAGCGTCCGCGGTCAGATTGGTTTTGAAATAAAAACAAAAAAAACACAACTGTTGTTCATAAAATTAGATCTCTTTTTCATATGTCGGGCTCAGGATCGCATTTTTAAATCCGGATCAGAAATCAAACATAACAACATTCAAAATGGAAATCATATAGTGGGTATTTGTTATTTTTGTTACAAAATGAAGAAAATACTTCAAAATATATAACAAATTTTATTTTGTTGAACCTTTGAAGTTGTGGGTTTTTTTTCTAAGGTTTGGGTTTTTTTTCCTGATAGAAAGACAAGTTTTTGAGTTTTAGGTGGACGCTAAACAAAGAAAAAACTTTGCAATGGCCTAAAGTAGTATTTGGCCAACCAAAATCACTGATAAGCAGTACATGTAAAATGATTTTAGTATAAATGTAGATGTTGACAACATCTTCCAAGATGGAACAGGAGAAGTGTGTAATACAAGAGAAGCTTTCAATAGTTGTTTTTTTTAAAATGCCTACAGGGAGAGTTCAGAGTTTCCGAAAACTACCAGTCCTACCGGCAAAACTGATAGAAAATCAAAATGTCCGATAGCATTTCATATATTACTGGTCTGTGTGACCGGTATGTTCCATTTTCACAAGCATGTTTCTATGCTCCGTTCTTGTCTTTTAGTCGTAATCTTCAAAACGCTTTAGGGAGTGTTTAAATTTAAGTTTCTTCTGAGCGCTTATCTTACACTGATATAGAATCATGTCGTGGTCGCTGTCCATCACTTTTCTGTTTGTACGAGGCTAAAAGCTATGTGAGGATTGAGAATAAAGAAAAGTATGAAGATATTTTAATCCACAACGGCACGAAATTGTTGAAATGTAGCAAGGTTAATGGCATGACTTGTTTCATATTATAGAGACGGGTCAATCATTGGCGTTTCATGAATCAACTCTCACTTTTGATTCCATTAATTTTCGATTGTATAAGATAATATGTTTGTTAAGATTTAATGAAAATTAACCAGTCCAGTACAGCAGCTAAAAATCGTGATTTTGTGGCACATACACTACTCAAATATCTGAAATGGAGCAGAATAAAAACGAGGAAAGAATAAGATAAATTGTAAAGAGTCATTAATAGAAACAGAACAGAAATTAATTAAAGATTGGCACTATTTATTTAGAAACAGAGTAATTACATAACACTGAACAACTACTGTAACATTAATATCTGTTTTATTTGGACTGATAAAATTTGTTTCGAACTGGTAGAACATGCTAAGTCATCAGTCAGAATGACTGATAGAATTTTTTGGTTTTCAGAAACTCTGAGAGTATCTGTCTGCCCCGGGGGATGGGTGGTTGTTTTAGATAATACCTGATATGAAAACTGTTGCAAACTGGTGGTTGTTTTTTTTTAATCTCAAAAGATATGTAACACTCTAAGACAACTTGATGGTTGTAGCCATCTTTAGACAGTACTGATCTCGTTTATTTACAAATTTAGAAAAATACCCAATTTTAAAAGATAAGTTTTACAGATTACTTCTTTACAAAATAATAGCTAAACAAATCATACCAAAAAATTTTACACACATCTGATGGTTAATTTGTCTACCATCGTGCCTCCTTAATGGAAAACAATACAGCATACCTCTTATAAATTTCAAAGTAACTGCAAATACCATTTCTTAATTTTAAATTAAACCATAGCATGGAATTTAGTGACCCTATTTTATAAATATAATACAATTCATTTCCGATTAGATTATTAGCTGATAATCAGTTGGTAATGGACTAATGGTCAACTGATTCTGCTGATTAATCGATTATGATTTCTAATTGATTTGACAACGCTAGTAGCTGCTATGATCTTGAATGCAGCCATGATCATAATTCTTAAAAATACAGCTGTAAAATATTTATTTGGGAATTTGTCATTTATGGATTGTTTAAAATTACTGGAGACTTTTATATTTATGTCCCTGGTTTTACTGATAATTTCTGAGATTTCAATTTGATAAGGATTGGATAACAATTATAAGTATATATTACCATAAATTGTTTAAACTATGGCCCCTGGATGATTATTGGGCCTTACAAGGGGTTCAGAGTTTGATGTAGGTTTACATCCTGTATATAGACAATTGTTAAGGGTCTTTTTGATAACTGCAATGCTGAATGTGATATGACTACAAAATCATCCTGTTACAAAAGGGACTTCATTATAAATATAAGAATATCCAGTGGGAAACATATTTTTTTGTATAGGATCTACATGTATTGTACCACATTGTCCAGATGTTTTGTTTCATGACTCCACGAAGCTGATTTTATCATGCCTATTGTTGCTCAGGTGAGCGATGTGGCCTGTGGACCTCTTGTTCTTTAATTTTAATTCTGTTACATGAAATAGATACCTTCAGGGTGACTGTGGTAATGCTATTTTGCAGGTCAAAACGACATAGGCAAAATATTAAGTAAAGTCAATAGTTTTATTTGTCATTAAATTATCTACTTAGTAAAACTAAGGCAAAATATATAAATTTGCCCTGCAAAAGAGCAGTACCATTGTAACCGTGTAGGGGTGTATGGGACACATAATCCAATTGGTTCATTTATTTGAATAAAAAGTGGCATCCATTTGCTGATGTAATAAAACGAGGGTCAGACCTGTACCACAAGTATAACCTTTGCTACTTTGAATTCAAGGCTGTATACATTGTTCTATTAGATATGAATGTATTTCCAGATGCCGAAGAAAAAGAAAACAAACCTGAAAGCCATCAAGCTTAAACAGAGAGAAAGAAAACGAGAGAAGAGGCTTCATGATGTGTCCTGCACTACTGATGTAGAGAGTCTGACTACAGAATTGTTACAAAAGGATAAAAGATCCTTAGCCCAGAATCAGGCTTCTCTTAGAGAGAAAAAGATTCATTCAAATGCCCTGGGGGTTGCATCTCCCCAGGGAAGTCTGAGTACCGTATACGTGTGTACGACACCGATCTCTGATTCCGTTTCATTGAGTACTTCTGAGGAAGTATCTGTCTCTGATTCGGTCTGTACTCCTCTGAGGGTACCCTGGCACAATGATGGCTTAGCGCCATGCCTTGCAGATCAGACGCAACCATTTCTATCAATGCAAGATAGTATGGTTATGGAAAAAGATGCTCAAATGTCTAACTTGGTAACAAAAACAAAACAGTCTAACTGGGTAACAGAAAATGAGAAGTCTGACTTGGTAACAGAAACTGAAAAGTCTAACATGGTGATTGAAAATGAAACATCTGACAAGGTCACAGATTCAAAAAGTTACTGCAAAATTGCAAAGAAGTCATCTGCAGTTGAATTGATGGAGTCAAATGATGAGATGCAAATGAATAACATGTATACCTCAGTTCAGGGAAACTTTCATCAGGCAAATGACTTGTTTGGATTAAATGCTGGATTACAATGTGTTCCAAATTGCTTATCAGCATTATCATACCATAAAAATAAACCAGCCCATTTATGGCAGTCATCAGACATGGACAAAATTTTGACAACTGGAAATGAACTGTATGATACATTGCAGAGATACACAAATATTGGACATCATTACTTGCTTATATCAGACCTCCCAAGGAATCTTGATATCCATTCAGAATTGTTTTCGATGTCATTTGCTGAATCAATTGCCACTTTGATACCCATATCAATGGAGCAGGAAATGCCAGATTTAAGTCAGTTTAATGCTAAACCATTGAAAGAAGCAATACAAAGCAGTCTTGAAAACACAGATGGCTGTTTTATATGTTTTGGAGACAATACATTTTTGTGTGGTGTTTTAAACAACGGTTTCTTTCTGTTTGACTCTCATTCTAGAACATCATCAGGAAGAATGTCTGCAAATGGGAAAAGCACTTGTAAAATTGTTAAAACTGTTGATGAAGTTCATGTGCACATTATTGAATTGGCACTTTCTATGGGTTTTTCTAATGCTATAGAATGTGAAATAACAGGAATGTGTTGCAAGAAAGATGGTATTGAAGAAAATGTTGAGAATGAACAAGTTCAAGCACATAATCTAATGTCTTGTGATGTTGTTTACATTCAACAAGAGAAAACTCCTAAAACAGAATTTCATCAGTTGTCAGCAAATGCCAAGCTAACGCTTTGTTCAAACCTGCAAATCCCGTTTATAGCAAAGAAACTTTGTAGCGAAGGAAAAAAACCAGATACAGCCAGGTCACCTCTTCAATGCAAAATAGTTTTGGGTGATGGAAATTGCTTCTTTCGAGCTTTATCAGTATGCCTCTCAGGCTCTGAGGAATCGCATGAAATTTTAAGGTCTAAAATGTGTACACATGTCACACAAAACAAGGCTTTGTTCAAAGGACTTTTAAGATCACCCAGCCAATCATTAGAAGATTACTTAATGAGTATGAGTTGTGTTGGTACTTGGGCAACTGAATTTGAAATAATAGCCATGTCACACATGATGAATGTCAACATTTTCACATATTCTGATTGCGCATGGAAAAAATATTCAGGCAGCCTTGTAGACAGACTATTCTCACCAATAGATGGAAGTATTTATCTTAATCATGTCAATGGAAATCATTACAATGTTGTAGAGTCTGTGTTAAACACAATGGTTTTACCAAATGGAAATGAAAGCAATTGTGACGAAGTCGTAAACGCCAATATCAAAACACAGAAAAGGATGCACACTAAAGAATCTGAAGATCATTCAAGTCGTGAACAGGATAAAAAACGAAGGAAATTGTGGTTCCAAAAGCAGTATCAAAACAATAATCAATTTAGGGAAAATATACTTCAAAAGAGGAAACTTGATTATCAAAGCCAAAGAGAGAGCAAATTAATGAAATTGAAAACAAAATACAAAGAGATGGAAGGCTTTAAAAGTAAACTGAAAAGGTGCAGTAAGGACAAGTATGAAACAGATGAAAAACACAAAAGTCAGAAAAAGGATTACAGCAAACGAGAGTACAGCTCAAATGTAAAGCATAGAGAGAGGAAAAAGGAATTGAGCAAAGAAAAGTACAACACAGATAAAAAGCATCAAGAAGAGTTGAAAGAAAGAACTAAATCAAAGTACAAAAACAATCTAGTATTTCAGAAAAAAATGAGAGAGTACAGCAAAACTAAATACAAAACTGATGTTGTTTTTCAGAAGAAACTAAGGGAGTATAGTACAAAAAAGTACAATACTAATGACTCATTCAAAAGGAAATTGATTGAGTACAGCACAAAAAAATATAAAACTAATGAAGGTTTTAGACAAAAGGTTAGAAAGAACCTAAGACTGAAGTACCAAGACAAAGATTTTCAGCAGAGAAAGAAAGAATATGGAAAAGAAAGATATCACAAGAAACCAGAACTCAAAGAAAAAGTAATGCAAAGCAAAAAGAGACGAAGAAATATTAATGCATCAAAATGTGTTGATACAGATTATGTATTGGAGAATTTCCAGAAGAAAGCTTCAGAGGGGCCTTGTTATGCATGTTCTTCATGTCATCGACTTCTATTTAAAAATCAGGTGGAGAAATGTGATTTGGAATCATTTAAAGAAAAATCAGAGTCAATATGGAATGTTGCAAGACAATGCATATCTGACAAATATCTACACACTTGTTCAGCACATTGTCCTCTAAACTGTACTTTCTCCTCTCATTGGATATGCAAAACATGCCAACGAAAAATTATGAGTAGTCAAATTCCTGCCGAATGTGCTGCAAACAACATGCAACTGTTTGATGTACCAGTTCAGCTAGAGTATCTAAATACACTGGAAAAACATTTAATAGCACTGCACATTCCATTTATGAAAGTTGCTGCATTGCCAAGGGGAGGTCAGAATGCTATATATGGCCCAGTTGTATGTGTTCCATCAGACCCAAAGAAAGTCGAAGCTCTGCCAAGAAGAGCAGAAGAAGATATGGTAATAAAAGTCAAGCTTAAACGCAAACTTTCGTACAAGGGTCATTATGAATACCAATTTGTCAATCCACTACATGTTCAAGAAGCATTAAGGTATTTAAAAGAACACAATAGCTGGTATTCAGAAATAGACACTACAGAGGACTGCATTCGCAAAGATTTGGACAAGGAAGAAACTTCTTTGGATGCTGAAAATGAAGGAACAACAGAACAAAATGATTCAGAGCAAGATCTTCAGACTGGAGTTCAATATGACACTTGCCTACAACCAGTTGACATAGGTCAGGAGGTTCTTGATCATTATTTCAATGATATATACAACATAGCACCAGCAGAGGGAAAAAATCCAGTTCGAATGCTTCAAGGAGATGGAAATGAAGCAAAGTCTTTTCCACATTTATTCCCAAATGGGAAAAACACATGGACTGAGAGTAGAGAAAAGAGGATTACACTTGCAAAGTACTTTAACAACAGATTGATGAATGCTGATGGTAGGTTTGCGAAAGATATTGATTATATATTTTTCAGCCAATATCTATCAGAACTGAAGCAAGTTATTGATAAGACACAAATATCGATTCGAAAGTCTTCTGTGAAAACAAAACAAGGGACAAAAGTTACAGCGAATATGTTGCATGATCCAGAGATTTTGAAAGAAATGTTTAAATCTGATGAAGCTTTGCGCTTTCTTCAACCCATACGTGGAACACCATCATTTTGGCAAAGTGTACAAAAGGACTTGTTTGCAATGTTAAGGCAGCTAGGTATACCTACTTGGTTTTGCTCATTCTCTTCGGCTGAATTCAGATGGCATGAAATTATTAATGTCTTATTGCATCAGCAAGGTGATGACAGAAAAGTGGATGAGCTAGACTGGACGGAAAAGAGTAAATTGTTGAAATCAAATCCCGTAATTGTTGCACGCATGTTTGAACGCAGATTTCATGTATTTCTTCATGAAGTTATATTAAGCCCAGCAGAACCCATTGGAAAAATTCAGGACTACTTTTACCGAGTAGAATTTCAGCAAAGGGGTTCACCACATGTGCATTGTATGTTCTGGGTTCAAAACGCCCCAAATTTAGTGCAAGACGGAAAGCAGACAGTGTGTGATTTTATTGACAAATATATCACCTGCTCCATTCCAAGCGAAGAGGAAGATTTTAAGTTGCACAATGCTGTTCTCCAAGTCCAGCAACACAGTAAAAACCATTCTAAGTCGTGTAGAAAAGGTGGGAAAGAATGTCGATTTAATTTCCCCAGACCGCCATCAAGCAAAACGTTCATTTCATCACCAACTGAGGAAACATCAAAAGCTGAAGTCGAAGTTGCAGATGATGAAATAAAGCTACAAAGATCAGAGGCAAGGAATGTTTTACAGAATGTTTGGGAAAAAATTCAAGCCGATGATTTTGATGTTGATAAAACAACAACAGACATTTTCAAAGATCTTAAAATCACACAAGAGCTCTATGAAGAAGCGTTTCAGTTGATGACGGCGAAACAAACTATTGTCCTTAAGAGAAACCCCAAAGAACAGTGGATTAATCAGTATAATCCATATTTACTTAAATGCTGGGATGCCAATATGGACATACAGTTTGTTCTTGATCCTTTCAGTTGTATTGTCTATGTAGTCTCCTATATATCAAAAGCTGAGAGAGAAATGGGCATGCTTTTGAAACAGACAAAGATAGAAGCTTCTGAAGGAAACATGAATGCAAAGGAAACTATGAAAAAAATTGGATCGGCATATTTATCAAATCGGGAGGTCAGTGCTCAAGAGGCTGTTTTTCGAATTTGCAATCTGAGAATGAGAGAATGCTCGAGAAAAGTGGTGTTCGTTCCAGTAGGAGAAAACCCGACAAGGTTGAGCAAACCACTCTCTGTATTGACTAAAAACAAAACACAGATCCCTGAACTGGAAGACGGTGATTCAGAGAACCAGAACGATGAAGATGACATTTGGATGACGAACATTGTTGATCGCTATCAACAAAGACCCGTTTGTGAACCTTTTCCAAATATGTGTCTAGCAACATTCTGTTCTGAATACAGAGTTCTGTCAAAGTCACAAATTCCCCAAAAGCAACGCGAGGGTGTTTATATGTTGCAGAATAACAAAGGGTTTGTTCAAAAAAGATGTAAAACTGATCCAGCTGTTATTCGGTATCCGAGGTTCAATACAGAAAAGAACTCTGAAAAACATTATCAATCTCTTCTTCAGTTGTATCTACCTTACAGGCAAGTAGTACATCTAAAGCCGCCAGGGTTTGACATGTATCAAACATTTTACGAAAGTGGTTATGTTTGTTTAGAAGGATCTAACAAATTAGAGCATGTGAAACAAATTGTAGATACACATTGGACACGTTTTGCTTCCAACGAACAGATGTTAAATGAAGCTCAACAAGTGTACGAATTAGTTGGAGATGTTCAAGACGCATGGGCTTCATTATGTCCAGAAACCGAGAATGAGAGGGATTTATGTGAAATGCAAAAAAGAAAGACTCATGATAATGTCAATACTGATTCTATTCCAGAGCTTGAAACGCCTGATCATACTTTGAACATCGCATATACAGTGGCACATCAAAACACTTCAAGGGAAGAAATATTTCCCATGTTGAGGTCACTGAATTACAAGCAACGCAAAATGTTCTATCATTTGAGAGAGTGGTGTTTAAAGAAAGCTGCAGGATGCAACCCTACACCATTTTATTTGTTTGTGACAGGAGGTGCAGGAACTGGCAAAAGTCACCTTATCAAATCAATTAATTATGAGGCTTCTAGACTTTTGCAAAAAATTTGCTCTGAACCGGAAGAAACTACAATATTGTTGACAGCATTTACAGGAACAGCTGCATTCAATATAGGTGGTTGCACAATCCACCATGCATTCTCTTTGAATAAGTACATGCCAATTCCATACGAACCACTGAGAGAGCAAAGTTTAAGTCCACTACGTGCGAAGTTGGAAAATTTGCAAATACTTGTCATAGATGAAGTATCCATGGTTTACAAGAAACTGTTGTATTATATACACGAAAGGCTGATACAAATTAAAAGAAATAAGTGTCCTTTTGGTGGTGTATCAGTTCTTGCCGTTGGGGACTTTTATCAACTACCACCCGTGAAGCAAAGTAAAGCTGAAAGATTGTACAAAGAAAATGCTAGCTATCCTTGTGACTTTTGGAATGAGTATTTCAAACTTGTAGAGTTAGATGAAATAATGCGTCAAAGGGAAGATCTAGCCTTTGCAAACAACCTCAATTCGCTACGTACTAGAACTTTAAATCAGGAATTAGGAGAACAGGTTTTGCATATGCTGAAACGATGTATTCGAGTAGGAAATGAAAATGCTTTACATGTGTTTGCAACAAACGATGAGGTGAATGAACATAATTTGAAGATGATTAAGGGTACTTGCACAGATTTACGAGAAATATTGGCAAAAGATTTCGAAAGGGACAAAACAAGTGGGAAAATGTCTTTGAGGGAAAAGCCGTTTGTACGACACAAAAGCGATGGTATGTCCAGCTTGCTAGTATTATCTGTTAATGCAAGAGTCATGTTAATTCGAAATATTGATGTATCAGATGGACTTGTAAATGGGGTTATTGGAACAATCACTGAATTTCAAGAAGAATCAAATGGAGACCTTAAATCAATTAATGTTTTGTTTGACAACCAAATTGTTGGCAAAAAAAGCGGAATAAGAAAAGATGAAAGTTTTGTCGTTCAGATTCATAGAAGTGAAGAAGAAATGAAAACAGCAACAAATAAAACTTTCATCAGACATCAGTTTCCGTTTCGATTAGCATGGGCTTGTACTGCACACAAAGTGCAAGGACTTACAACTTCTGAAATAGTTGTTGATTTAAACAGAGTTTTCTCTCCTGGTCAGGCATATGTTGCTCTAAGTAGGGTTACGTCTGAGCTAGGTTTAAGTATATCAGTTTCCAGTGACAATGTACTAAAAAACAAAATTTATACCGATAAAGAGGTGTCCGAAGCACTGTCTAAAATGCCGCATCTCTTCAGAGACAATGATTGTACAAGGGATCACACAGTGGACAGAACTATCGTTTTTCACAATGTTCAAAGCCTCCGCAAGCATTTTGATGAGATGGTACACGATTCCAGAATTTTAGATGCAGATATGATATGCTTGACTGAAACATGGTTGACAAATTTTGACGACATAGAAAAATTCTATATCGAAAATTTCAAATTTCACCAGCTTACAAGATATCAAGCCTACGACGACGTGGATGACATTTACAAAAAGTTAAAAACATCAAAAGGCGGTGGCATAGCAATATATATTAAAACTACCTGCAATATTATAAGAAAACAGCTTCCTGTAAACAACATTGAGGGTATTCTTTTGGAAGATCCAATGAATCAAGTTATCTATGTTGTTCTTTACAGACCAAACGTTTACACCTCCCAGAAACTTTTAATGAATTTAGAAATGCTTTTACAGGAGTTGGACAACAAAACAGACGACAAGGTTGTTATGGGAGACTTTAATGAAAATTTATTTGCATCGGATGTTTCAGTTTTCAAACTCATGGAACAATATGGATATCACCAGTCTGTAGATTTCCCAACTACAGAAAATGCTACACTTATTGACCATGTGTATTCAAAACTACATCGATCAAAAATTCAAGCAAAGCCGATGCCAATTTATTATAGCTACCATGAGGCTATTTCATTAAATATTTCCCAGATAAGCTACTAGGCTAAAAACGATATTTGACGAGATGAGAGATAATCGGGTATCCATTTTCCGTTGGTTATACTGATTTTTTGAATTGCGACCAATGTTGTTACAACTTACAAATAGATATCCACCAGAGAAATTGGTTCTTTGGCCTGTTTAGTGGGATGTTATTATGATAGTTGTGTTTTCAATAAATCGAGATGACAAAATTTATGTATAGAAAGTCTTTGCTTTGTTTTTGTTGGGTTGATTTAAACTGTGCTTTCTTTAAAAAACAAGTGTTCAGATTCTGCTTTCCCATGGAGGTATAGCTAAATATCGCTTGAAAGTATACCCTGCGGTCGATACAGCATTGCGTTGAGTAATTATATCTTCTAATAGGTGTGTATTACACTTGCGATTTGGAGCAAACATTTTGATTCGCGTATATTTTATAAACCCTTCCGTCTATTAAATACATATCACGTACTAACAAACATCAGGAAAAAAACTAATAATAAAATTAAATTTGCTAGTTAAAAATAAAAGGCATTTAAGAACAAACAGGGTGATGTTAACGTACATGTGTATGTGTAAACAATGTTGGTGCATTTATAGTTTAAACAAATACGAATTGTTCTTCGTTCATTGAATGACCGTATTCAGTTTATGTCAATAAAAAAAATCTCGAGAAACTCTGAACAAATATATGTTACGTTACCGTTCACAATGGACTAAATTTGGAATATTACATGAGTGAATAGCTTGTTCCAAATTTGTACCAAAATTGATCCACGGGAAAATTCGAGTTGATACATTGTAAATCCATTAGACGTGTTTCAGTAAATGTCTGCACTCATTTACTTCCAATAAATCTGCACTAAAATCTTTGAAACATCGTCACCATCTACGTTAAATAAAAAAGTCTAAAACTGTAAAATGGCGACACGACCTGCTAGTAAATTTAACACTTCGTCATCGGTTAGCGAGGTTTAGAGAGTCTGCGGAAAATAAAGCGTCAACATTTATAGTAATTGATGAATTTTGAGGTAACTACAGACTGAGTTACAAAATAGGATCAATCACAGATCAATCTACAATAATGTACTAGTTTGCACCGTAAAAAGATTTGTGTACTAGTATGTTTGAAGGCACATGTCAGTTGTGCCATTGATCGATTTATGTTCTATAAAATGTAATATCTGTAATATCTATTGTGAATTCTTTGATTTAAGCTCCACAAAATAAATAATGCCACAAATTATATTGATGCGTTATTATAAAGAATGATTGAATTTATCTATAAAGCACTATGCTGATAAATGAATTTGGTAACCTGTTTAAAACATCAATCTTTACGCCATAGAAACAAAAAGTGATTATTGAAAGAACAACCCCTGGTCAACTTTTTCGGTATTAATATTTGGTTCATTTTTGTAGTCTTCATACAAAGTAAAACGTCATAGCTCGCATTAAGGAATGAAATATCAATATAGTGTAGGGGTGGGCGGGACATCAAATCGGACAATAAAACGCTTCATTAATAAGCTGCAACCCGTGATTCGACCTGTTCAACTGTAACCTCAAATAGTGTCGTCACTAAACGCATCGCTATATCGGCCAAAATGTATAATCGGGGGAGATTTTGGGATAACTTGCTGGGAAAACTACTGCAATGCCCGTTATTATATACAATACATGCGATTCAAACTAATCGTTGAAATACGCACTTAAAAGATAATGTAGAAAAGTAATTTACCAGCTTCTGTGTTAAAGAAAACTTGTCTTTCAAGATTAAAATTATATCCATGCATGGAAAAACGAATGCATACACTTTAAAATTTCTTAAGTATAGCTATCATTTAAATGGTATATCCTGTCCACATACATTCGTAAATATCAATACGATACAAAATTACTTCGTTTTACAAAGTAAATTATTTTCATTTAGCCGAATTCAAAAAAATTAAAAAATGAAACTCTTGGTAAAACCCTAATTCAGATGACATGAAGAAATACTTTCTTCAGCCAAATTTAAGATATAACCAAATGAAATAAAATACTGGAACGCATTAAAAACGCTTATCAATATTTGATATTATTTATAACTTAATCTCAAATATCCCTAATGTCCCTTTCAGTACAATTTAAAGACAAAGTTCAACTTATTAGGATCATCATTCATACGGGGTTTCTTCGAAGCAACCATTCAAATAGCCAATGAAATCGCTATAGTCGAAATCGTGTCTAATAGCTCGAATATTTATTTCAACATTACTGATGAACCTAAAATACCACTCGTGTACTAAACAGTCATCGTGAAGAGCATGTGTCTATAGACGATCGAGTATTAGCTAGATTTATAAAAAATAAAGCCATCAAACTATCTAATGGAAAGCAACACGGAAAGATATTATTTACAATTTGGGTTGGCAAAACTTATCTTGGTTGAAATAGACGTATGAGAATTCGATTTATAAGAGATAATGCTATCACATTATTTTGAAACTTGTTTATTAAAACCTACGTTTATTCATACTTTAAAGGTCACATCGTCGAGTGGGATGTTATTAAATAAGTTATAGAGAACATGGATCGTAGAGCACGGTTTTACAAGTATATGTTTCATTACATTGACGATTGTATTCTTTTTATTTCAACTCACGCAGCTTCGACGGAAGACCTACTCGTTGCTTTGCAACGAGCTCTGCTCTAGTTTCCTTATCTTTTGCTTTCGGAAGCAGAAAGCGGAAGGTTTGTTTTTATACGATTTTAACATGTGTTTGTTTTTACATAGGATGCTATTCATGATACATACAATTATACACAGCATACAAAACAATGGTACATTAGCAAGACTCCGCTCGATGTTTCACAAACCATCGGAAAACACTCGTTTTTTGTGCAAAAAATCAATTTATCAAAATAAGAAAACCTTTATGACGTCAGTTCAATATTATGACGTCGATGTGGTAATAACTTTTACAAATTTATTAAGGTCTTCCGTTTCCAACGGAAGACCTTGTACTGATTCTGTTGGAAATTCTTCATTATTATTAGGGTCTTCCGTTTCCAACGGAAGACCCTCTTGTTATTCTACGGTTTCTTTTTATTATTATTCTATATTTTTCCTCTGACATTTTTCGAGAGTTATAACTCAAAAACTATTTGGTCGATTTTCACCAAATTTACAGGACTGATAGAACATAAAACGTGCTTGCGAATATAAAATTTTTAGCTGATGACGTCACCTCCGGTTTGAGATTTTGAGGATTTTGTGAATTTTTAAGGACCATTTTGTCCACGTAACTCCTCCGAAACTAAAGGGTATAGAAAAGTGAAACTTTCAGGAATATGTAGATGAATGTCTGTAGATGATCCTCTGTATTTGACATTGTGGAAAATGCGCACGGCGCCGAAGCTCGCCCGAGGTCAAAAATTGGCACCAAAATTTTTGGCAAAATTTTAACACGTTTTGCAAAATATCTTTTAACCTGTTGATAATTTGTTAAAACATGTAATGCAAAAGTTGTTAAGATTTACACGAGCTTTTGTTTTGTTTTAATAAAAAGGGGCTGGCCCCTTTAATTAGGGGCCAGGAGGGCTCTAAAGTCTTTTAATTTTAACTCTTAACTGAGCAATAATTTGTCATTAATTATAGAAGCAAAAATGTTCATTGTACAGCTGTTTATCTACACAGTACCTTATTTTAAACATTTGTTACGTGATTAGGGGTTTCAAGGGGCCAGAAGACCAACACTTTGATCATTAATATCTTGAAAAGGAGAAATATTTTGAAAGGCAATGTTGAACAAAAGTTGCTTAAAATAATATTCTTTAGAACATGGTACCTTAAAATTTATGGTTTGTGGCCCCAGTAAGGAGTTTTAGGGTCGGCCCCTAAAACACTGTTGTTAAGATATCTCCAAATCGGTCAACAATTTCTGAACACTTATTAAACAAAATATGTTTATATTGATAAGATCTTTTATTTAATATTAAGAAAAAGGGACTAGCCCCTCAAATTAGGGGCCAAGAGCACTCTAAAATCTTTATATAATAACTCTTTACTGAAAAATAATTTGTTATTATTTATAGAAGCAGAAATGTTCATTGTACAGCTGTTCATCTATTCTGGACCATACTAAAGTCATATGTTACATAATTAGGGGTTTGAAGGGGCCAGAAGTCCAAAACTTTGATCAATATTATCTTGAAAAGGAGAAATATTTTGAAAACATTGTAGAACAAAAGTTGCTCAAAATAATGTTGTGAACAATGTGATACCTAAACATTTTTCGTTGGTGGCCCCAGTAAGGAGTTGAAGGGTCGGCCCCTAAAACACAGTTGTTCCGATATCTCTATAGCGGTTAACAATTCGTGAACACTTGTTAAACAAAATATGTTGATATTTGCGAGACCTTTCATTTGATAGCAAGAAAAAGGGGCTGACACCTTAAATTAGGGGCCAGGAGGGCTACAAAGTCTTTTTATAGTAACCTATTTTAGAGCGAGAATTTGTTATTAATCATTAAAGCAAAAATAAGAGCTTATTAAGTTTAATTTCAAACTGAAATCCGTTTTAAAATCGACCGATGTGTTACAGAGATATAGGTGTTTAAAAATGGACTTTTCCGGACATTTTGATTCCACATTCTTGGGAAAGAAAATAGTGTTATGTTCAAAGTTAAATTAACTCGTACCTAATATAATTCGATAATTGTTAAATCGTATTTAAACACATTCGGATTTGTATTTGCCAAGTCGTTCCTGAAATTGATAATTTTTTTTGTTAATTCGTACTTAGAATCATTCGGATTTTGTGAACTCGTACCAAAAATAATTCGATTTTTTTTCTTTTGATTCTATTTACTTATGTTTATTGGTTTAAGAACTCTGCTTCTTAGAAATTTTTTCAGCTTTACGGGAAGACCCACTCGTTGCTTTGCAACGAGCTTTGCTCTAGTTTTTCTTCTTCTTTTTCTTCTAGACGTTTCTTTAAACTGTAATATCTCGCTTGTTTGTCATTAGATTTTATTCAAATTTTCAGGGTTTATTGGCAATGACAATAGCTTACTATAGCACAAAACAATCTGAAATCGCTACTTCCGGTTTTGAGTTATTCCCCTTTGAATATTTTTTTAGTGGGTCTCGTGTACCTGCAAAGGCTCCGAGTTGATCCGTAGCAAGTAGTTTTAATTTACAAATCCTTAATGTAGACATCTTGAACGTTGTCCTCCTAGTTTTACATGTTTGATTAACCCACGTATACGTCTTAAAAAATTACATCGAAATTAATGTTTCAAAAAATGTTAAATTTTGCCTATATCTTTGCTCAATAACTTTTTAGTTGTAAATTTTTTCTAGACACATATAGAACAAAAGTTGTGCAGAATATGAAGAGCTTTCATTTGATACCATCAAAAAGGGGCTAGCCCCTAAAATGAGGGGTCTAGATCCCTTAAAAGTCTTTGCTTCATAACTCTAAAACGGTAAGTTTTTCGATATGGGCGTCGCTGCAAAAAATGTTGTTTGTGACTTTATTGATCTCATAAAACTGTTTTTGTGTTCGGGTATTGCATAATATGAGGGAAAAAGTAATACGTGTTGACCAGTACTCGCGGCAATTTGGCCAAGTTAACGAAACTCTCCCTCGCCCGCGGCCGAGAAAATCGGTCACCATGGTCGCGGCTGGGCTACCTAGCGGTCAGCGGATATCTAATACACGAGAGTTGCGTCTCTCATATACGAGTTTATTTAGCCGCCAACTCAAGAATTGTTTTAGTTTTGATTACACATAAAAGTTTATCGACTAAGCGATTCGGTGTCAATTAAGAAATTGTTCAGTTAATAAATAAGAGCAATGTCATTCTCAATCTAAAGCAATATTAGACATAGATCAATTGTGGGTTTTAAGTTTAAAATAAAGAACTTTTATTTGATAGAATATGGTCATTATACTGCAAACTTTTCAAATCGTCCTGGGTTCTGAGCTGTGCGTGTCTGTGCGTTGAACCTTTACGTAATCTATCCTTCGTCCATGGCCGAGGAGATGAGCCACGGCTGCACTACCTAGCGGTAAGCGGTTATCTAATACACAAGATTCCCACACCGCGACGCATACTTAGATGAAGAAGAATGTGTTTGAGTTTATATAGCCGTAAATACAAGAACTGTTTTAATGTTATGTTATAAAAGTTTGTCCATCTTGTATTTATTAAATTAAACATTTGAGTGAAAATGAAAACTAATGAACGATATTACTCCAAATCGGAAACATTGTCAGACATAAATTAATGGCTGGTTTGTATATCTAAAAAAATTTAACCCCCCACCCCTCCCCCAATATTAAATGATGATCATCCCTCGCACATGGCCGAGGAGATAAAGCGCGGGTGGACAAGTGATCCGCAGTCGGCTCGTGTTCTTCTACATGTACCTTATTACGCGCTCATGTTTCATATTTTGCACGGACAGAACTATACTTATTATGTTTTCAACTATTATATAGGATTAAGATGAAAAGATAAATTTAGTTTGCTTGTACAGCTGATTGAGCATTGATTTAATTATACTATAGCGTACAAGGTAGTTTAAAAATCAACTCAAATTATAATCAAAGCTCCATGTTACATGTTTGCGGTAGGTGCTAGCACGATAAAAGAATGTCCTGAATTGTCCTGAATGGAGGCATTTGATGATTATTTGAAAGAATATTTACATGAGTTTTAAACAACTGAAGATTAGATTCTATCGGTCCAATATCAATCACTCTGTAGTTTTTCTAATACATGGTTGTTCGTTTGAGTGTGGAAGCGAATTCATTGCTGCGTCCCCACCCCCTCCTCCCGCCCCGCTGACAAGTGCTTGCGCTGGATTTTTTTGAAATTGGCGAAAAGATATCCAGATCTGTCGAAAATCATTTTTGGTGACTTCTTCTTATGTGTAACATTTTCTATTCAACGTGTTTCACTTTCCCACCCGATTGTTTATTCGGTCAGTCTGTGTTAATTCAATCGCCAAGTGCGACCGAAAATCTTGTGTCACTTTAGCACACACAACTCAGAACATATGTAATTGAGTAACAGTTGGAAGGTGCTTTTATTAACAATAAGAATATTATTCGAAGTCAGTCATCTTTACATTAAAGATGTGGAATCGTTACCTGAGAGTGTGGCTAATAAATTAACCTGTTAAACACACTAAACTTCTATAGTTATGAACAGAATAATTCATAATATATTATAATTGAAAGTTGGAAGTAAAAGGAAATTTTGTTCTTTAGAAATACGACTACATTATGCAATGCAGTCGATCGCCATAGAAATCATCAAAGTACTGCAAGTGTCGACAGATTTCTTATTTCTTTGAAAGACCATAATTGTTCACTTGACTTGCAGACTATAATATAGCGACATATCCAAAAAATATATGCGCTTCTCAAAGTTACACTTAAGTGCGTTATTGGGGATTTTATTTATTGCTAATTGTATGAAAATTTATAAAAAAAAAATGAATTGAAGTTGTGTATTATGAGGTTGTAATGCAACTTAATTTACTTACAAGGTTAGCTAGAGCCAGTGGAATAATAATTTTAGGTGAACAATGAATACCCAATATATTAAAATACAAGATAAATAGTTTCCAGAACTATAATACTATGCATGTGTATATGAAAGTTGCACCCTCATTTGTATGGATGTAGGTGAGGAGGTAAAGGTGTATCGATATACAAACAATGTATGACTGCACATACGGATTCCGGACCGTGGCTACAAGACGATACACATAATAGTTTTTTAATACATCAATGCGCAGTTTGATCTAGAAACTGACCAGTTTCATAACTTCTTCGAATTTCTCTAACACGGACTGTCTAATTCCTTCCCAGAATTCCAATTTACGCAAGCGCAATTGAAGTTTTTTTTTTTCAATTTTATAAATCGACCCACTGACATAAAAATAAGGATTTTGCATATTATTACATCGTCGAGAGAGGTGCTATTCAGTCTGTAAATAAGGTTATTTAATTACATTACGTTACACAGCGGTGTCTTTATGAAACAGAACAATCTGGTGTAAAATTTAGATGCTTGCTTTTGCATAAATACTCCCGCTGATCTTTTTTTTTTTTAGCTGATTATATATTATTTTGAATGTCCAAGTCTACTCGTATCATTAAATGATATCAGACGACCCACATTTCCCTATAGAAAAATTCAGAGATGCCATCAATTTTGACTAATTACTAAAGTTTGTCCGCACGTAACAATTCTAAACTTGCATATAGTCTTCAAAAATTTAGAAAGATTTGAATAAAGGAGTTATCTTAGAGAAAAGGTTACGTGTTTTGTAGGCGTGTTTGTTTTTAAAAGAAAAATACAATTCCTGACATGAGTCATGAGTACATACTGTTGATAACAATGCTTGTTACCCTTTGATTTAACTCGCCATTTAACATGATGTCTCATTTTTTAAAGAATTTTTGAAATGATTACACAAACTGTGTTCGACAGTTTTCATACAGCATTTTCTTCCTTTCTTTTCAAAACATGTTTTATATACAGGCTTTCAATCACAACACGTTTTTATAACAAAAGCAGAACTGAAAGTTTAGTCATTATTGTCGTTTGACACCATATCACATATATTTTCAACCCGCAGCAACAACGGAAGACCTACTCGTGGCTTTGCCACGAGCTCTGCTCTAGTTCTAAATATAATTTCAATTTTCTTTCACTTTGATTTGAAAACTCTTTATAAAACTCTAATTTCCTTCCGTTCAAAACATAGATACCCATTTTATCATACAAAAACTTATTTTCATCTTTTTATTTTTCTCGGATGGTTTGTCAAAATAACGAAATAACTAATGTATTAAATAGATTGTTAAAACTCTTTTCAACTTTCTGATCTGTGACGCAATATGTGCTTATTTTTTTATGACGGTATCTGTTTCCTCAAGCACATGTCTAGCGCAATTGTAACCATATTGAAGAGTAAACAACTGGAAAGATTAAAAGTCGGATATTCTACATGTTACACATTGCGTTTGGAATCAATAGGCACAATAGTAAAATATAACAGCTTTTTAAATTCATATCTTTTTGCACATCAAACAGTTTCATTTCGTGATGTGGAAAAAAGAACAAGCATCTAGTTTGATCAAAAACACGTGTAACTGATTTTGTATATTTGTTGACCCCTACCCTCTTTTTTAGAGGGGGTGGGGATAATATTAATGTTAATGTCAATAGGCAAACCTTTAGCTACAGTTTATGATCATATGATAAATGTAAAGATAACAAAAATCGAATTTGTTAATCAACCAGGATAAAATGTATATTTTAAGAATTATACACAATGTATATCATATAAATGTAAAAACGCACATTGTCATCTTGTCACAAATCAGTATCTATCGGTATTATATTTTTTCTTTACATACTAGTATCCTGTAGGGACCCTCTTAAACGTTCCTGTGTAACTAGTTTTATACCCGTAGTGTTCCTCTCTGGACACGGTGTCAGTACGTACAATGTATTGGTCAGTTCTTTTCTATTGTTTGATTACCTTATTTAAACTGCCGCATTGCAGACCTGGCAGACAGTGGCTACAATTTCTTCATGACAGGTATGAGCAGCTAAAGTTTTGAGTAACCCTTTCTCCTACTAGGGGTAAGTTAAACTATTTTATACTTTTGTAATTTAACTACGGCTCGGTCTTTTTACATTACTGTGGAGTTTATTTCAAGTATTTCTGTTACTTTTGATATACTGGTTTTACGAGGTACAAAATGTAGAATTATTAAACATAGGTGCTCGCTCGCGCGTGTTCCTGTGTGGTCATGTGCCGAGTGTGTGTGCTGTATAATGGAATATAAATGTATGATATACTTGTATTTTTGCCGTGTAGTACGGTGTACTTGTATATTGTCCATGTAGTATAGGGAAAAGCCTACCAATTATTTTCCCATAGAACTCTATACAAACCTTAGGACCTCTCAGTACTTTACTATGACAATAGCAGCCAAATCTTTGGTATCATTTGAAACTTCATTTTAAGCACTTTCAGAAATTTCCAAAAAAAATACATGGTCCCGTGGCGTTTATAGGTCAAATTCGCACTTGTTTACAACTTACAGCGATCAGCAGTAAATGGCACCCTGCATAAAAAATTAACCCCCACTCCTACAATCTCCTCTGCCATTATTAAACATAGGTGCTCGCTTTTCCGGACATTTTGATTCCACATTCTTGGGAAAGAAAATAGTGTTATGTTCAAAGTTAAATTAACTCGTACCTAATATAATTCGATAATTGTTAAATCGTATTTAAACACATTCGGATTTGTATTTGCCAAGTCGTTCCTGAAATTGATAATGTTTTTTTGTTAATTCGTACTTAGAATCATTCGGATTTTGTGAACTCGTACCAAAAATAATTCGATTTTTTTTTCTTTTGATTCTATTTACTTATGTTTATTGGTTTAAGAACTCTGCTTCTTAGAAATTTTTTCAGCTTTACGGGAAGACCCACTCGTTGCTTTGCAACGAGCTTTGCTCTAGTTTTTCTTCTTCTTTTTCTTCTAGACGTTTCTTTAAACTGTAATATCTCGCTTGTTTGTCATTAGATTTTATTCAAATTTTCAGGGTTTATTGGCAATGACAATAGCTTACTATAGCACAAAACAATTTGAAATCGCTACTTCTGGTTTTGAGTTATTCCCCTTTGAATATTTTTTTAGTGGGTCTCGTGTACCTGCAAAGGCTCCGAGTTGATCCGTAGCAAGTAGTTTTAATTTACAAATCCTTAATGTAGACATCTTGAACGTTGTCCTCCTAGTTTTACATGTTTGATTAACCCACGTATACGTCTTAAAAAATTACATCGAAATTAATGTTTCAAAAAATGTTAAATTTTGCCTATATCTTTGCTCAATAACTTTTTAGTTGTAAATTTTTTCTAGACACATATAGAACAAAGTTGTGCAGAATATTAAGAGCTTTCATTTGATACCATAAAAAAGGGGCTAGCCCCTAAAATGAGGGGTCTAGATCCCTTAAAAGTCTTTGCTTCATAACTCTAAAACGGTAAGTTTTTCGATATGGGCGTCGCTGCAAAAATGTTGTTTGTGACTTTATTGATCTCATAAAACTGTTTTTGTGTTCGGGTATTGCATAATATGAGGGAAAAAGTAATACGTGTTGACCAGTACTCGCGGCAATTTGGCCAAGTTAACGAAACTCTCCCTCGCCCGCGGCCGAGAAAATCGGTCACCATGGTCGCGGCTGGGCTACCTAGCGGTCAGCGGATATCTAATACACGAGAGTTGCGTCTCTCATATACGAGTTTATTTAGCCGCCAACTCAAGAATTGTTTTAGTTTTGATTACACATAAAAGTTTATCGACTAAGCGATTCGGTGTCAATTAAGAAATTGTTCAGTTAATAAATAAGAGCAATGTCATTCTCAATCTAAAGCAATATTAGACATAGATCAATTGTGGGTTTTAAGTTTAAAATAAAGAACTTTTATTTGATAGAATATGGTCATTATACTGCAAACTTTTCAAATCGTCCTGGGTTCTGAGCTGTGCGTGTCTGTGCGTTGAACCTTTACGTAATCTATCCTTCGTCCATGGCCGAGGAGATGAGCCACGGCTGCACTACCTAGCGGTAAGCGGTTATCTAATACACAAGATTCCCACACCGCGACGCATACTTAGATGAAGAAGAATGTGTTTGAGTTTATATAGCCGTAAATACAAGAACTGTTTTAATGTTATGTTATAAAAGTTTGTCCATCTTGTATTTATTAAATTAAACATTTGAGTGAAAATGAAAACTAATGAACGATATTACTCCAAATCGGAAACATTCATTACATTGTCAGACATAAATTAATGGCTGGTTTGTATATCTAAAAAATTTTAACCCCCACCCCTCCCCCAATATTAAATGATGATCATCCCTCGCACATGGCCGAGGAGATAAAGCGCGAGTGGACAAGTGATCCGCAGTCGGCTCGTGTTCTTCTACATGTACCTTATTACGCGCTCATGTTTCATATTTTGCACGGACAGAACTATACTTATTATGTTTTCAACTATTATATAGAATCAAGATGAAAAGATAAATTTAGTTTGCTTGTACAGCTGATTGAGCATTGATTTAATTATACTATAGCGTACAAGGTAGTTTAAAAATCAACTCAAATTATAATCAAAGCTCCATGTTACATGTTTGCGGTAGGTGCTAGCACGATAAAAGAATGTCCTGAATTGTCCTGAATGGAGGCATTTGATGATTATTTGAAAGAATATTTACATGAGTTTTAAACAACTGAAGATTAGATTCTATCGGTCCAATATCAATCACTCTGTAGTTTTTCTAATACATGGTTGTTCGTTTGAGTGTGGAAGCGAATTCATTGCTGCGTCCCCACCCACTCCTCCCGCCCCGCTGACAAGTGCTTGCGCTGGATTTTTTTGAAATTGGCGAAAAGATATCCAGATCTGTCGAAAATCATTTTTGGTGACTTCTTCTTATGTGTAACATTTTCTATTCAACGTGTTTCACTTTCCCACCCGATTGTTTATTCGGTCAGTCTGTGTTAATTCAATCGCCAAGTGCGACCGAAAATCTTGTGTCACTTTAGCACACACAACTCAGAACATATGTAATTGAGTAACAGTTGGAAGGTGCTTTTATTAACAATAAGAATATTATTCGAAGTCAGTCATCTTTACATTAAAGATGTGGAATCGTTACCTGAGAGTGTGGCTAATAAATTAACCTGTTAAACACACTAAACTTCTATAGTTATGAACAGAATAATTCATAATATATTATAATTGAAAGTTGGAAGTAAAAGGAAATTTTGTTCTTTAGAAATACGACTACATTATGCAATGCAGTCGATCGCCATAGAAATCATCAAAGTACTGCAAGTGTCGACAGATTTCTTATTTCTTTGAAAGACCATAATTGTTCACTTGACTTGCAGACTATAATATAGCGACATATCCAAAAAATATATGCGCTTCTCAAAGTTACACTTAAGTGCGTTATTGGGGATTTTATTTATTGCTAATTGTATGAAAATTTATAAAAAAAAAAATGAATTGAAGTTGTGTATTATGAGGTTGTAATGCAACTTAATTTACTTACAAGGTTAGCTAGAGCCAGTGGAATAATAATTTTAGGTGAACAATGAATACCCAATATATTAAAATACAAGATAAATAGTTTCCAGAACTATAATACTATGCATGTGTATATGAAAGTTGCACCCTCATTTGTATGGATGTAGGTGAGGAGGTAAAGGTGTATCGATATACAAACAATGTATGACTGCACATACGGATTCCGGACCGTGGCTACAAGACGATACACATAATAGTTTTTTAATACATCAATGCGCAGTTTGATCTAGAAACTGACCAGTTTCATAACTTCTTCGAATTTCTCTAACACGGACTGTCTAATTCCTTCCCAGAATTCCAATTTACGCAAGCGCAATTGAAGTTTTTTGTTTCAATTTTATAAATCGACCCACTGACATAAAAATAAGGATTTTGCATATTATTACATCGTCGAGAGAGGTGCTATTCAGTCTGTAAATAAGGTTATTTAATTACATTACGTTACACAGCGGTGTCTTTATGAAACAGAACCATCTGGTGTAAAATTTAGATGCTTGCTTTTGCATAAATACTCCCGCTGATCTTTTTTTTTTTAGCTGATTATATATTATTTTGAATGTCCAAGTCTACTCGT
This sequence comes from Magallana gigas, assembly GCF_902806645.1. NCBI lineage: Eukaryota > Metazoa > Mollusca > Bivalvia > Ostreida > Ostreidae > Magallana > Magallana gigas. Next base: position 60,892,106 of record NC_047563.1, read on the forward strand.
ATCATTAAATGATATCAGACGACCCACATTTCCCTATAGAAAAATTCAGAGATGCCATCAATTTTGACTAATTACTAAAGTTTGTCCGCACGTAACAATTCTAAACTTGCATATAGTCTTCAAAAATTTAGAAAGATTTGAATAAAGGAGTTATCTTAGAGAAAAGGTTACGTGTTTTGTAGGCGTGTTTGGTTTTAAAAGAAAAATACAATTCCTGACATGAGTCATGAGTACATACTGTTGATAACAATGCTTGTTACCCTTTGATTTAACTCGCCATTTAACATGATGTCTCATTTTTTAAAGAATTTTTGAAATGATTACACAAACTGTGTTCGACAGTTTTCATACAGCAGTTTCTTCCTTTCTTTTCAAAACATGTTTTATATACAGGCTTTCAATCACAACACGTTTTTATAACAAATGCAGAACTGAAAGTTTAGTCATTATTGTCGTTTGACACCATATCACATATATTTTCAACCCGCAGCAACAACGGAAGACCTACTCGTGGCTTTGCCACGAGCTCTGCTCTAGTTCTAAATATAATTTCAATTTTCTTTCACTTTGATTTGAAAACTCTTTATAAAACTCTAGTTTCCTTCCGTTCAAAACATAGATACCCATTTTATCATACAAAAACTTATTTTCATCTTTTTATTTTTCTCGGATGGTTTGTCAAAATAACGAAATAACTAATGTATTAAATAGATTGTTAAAACTCTTTTCAACTTTCTGATCTGTGACGCAATATGTGCTTATTTTTTTATGACGGTATCTGTTTCCTCAAGCACATGTCTAGCGCAATTGTAACCATATTGAAGAGTAAACAACTGGAAAGATTAAAAGTCGGATATTCTACATGTTACACATTGCGTTTGGAATCAATAGGCACAATAGTAAAATATAACAGCTTTTTAAATTCATATCTTTTTGCACATCAAGCAGTTTCATTTCGTGATGTGGAAAAAAGAACAAGCATCTAGTTTGATCAAAAACACGTGTAACTGATTTTGTATATTTGTTGACCCCTACCCTCTTTTTTAGAGGGGGTGGGGATAATATTAATGTTAATGTCAATAGGCAAACCTTTAGCTACAGTTTATGATCATATGATAAATGTAAAGATAACAAAAATCGAATTTGTTAATCAACCAGGATAAAATGTATATTTTAAGAATTATACACAATGTATATCATATAAATATAAAAACGCACATTGTCATCTTGTCACAAATCAGTATCTATCGGTATTATATTTTTTCTTTACATACTAGTATCCTGTAGGGACCCTCTTAAACGTTCCTGTGTAACTAGTTTTATACCCGTAGTGTTCCTCTCTGGACACGGTGTCAGTACGTACAATGTATTGGTCAGTTCTTTTCTATTGTTTGATTACCTTATTTAAACTGCCGCATTGCAGACCTGGCAGACAGTGGCTACAATTTCTTCATGACAGGTATGAGCAGCTAAAGTTTTGAGTAACCCTTTCTCCTACTAGGGGTAAGTTAAACTATTTTATACTTTTGTAATTTAACTACGGCTCGGTCTTTTTACATTACTGTGGAGTTTATTTCAAGTATTTCTGTTACTTTTGATATACTGGTTTTACGAGGTACAAAATGTAGAATTATTAAACATAGGTGCTCGCTCGCGCGTGTTCCTGTGTGGTCATGTGCCGAGTGTGTGTGCTGTATAATGGAATATAAATGTATGATATACTTGTATTTTTGCCGTGTAGTACGGTGTACTTGTATATTGTCCATGTAGTATAGGGAAAAGCCTACCAATTATTTTCCCATAGAACTCTATACAAACCTTAGGACCTCTCAGTACTTTACTATGACAATAGCAGCCAAATCTTTGGTATCATTTGAAACTTCATTTTAAGCACTTTCAGAAATTTCCAAAAAAAATACATGGTCCCGTGGCGTTTATAGGTCAAATTCGCACTTGTTTACAACTTACAGCGATCAGCAGTAAATGGCACCCTGCATAAAAAATTAACCCCCACTCCTACAATCTCCTCTGGCATTTCTGTATTTTCTGCAATATTCCCTCATCCCATCATTTCTTTCAAACATTTATATTTGGGCTTTAAATTGAAAATAATTACATACCTGAATTCAGCCAATCGCCTGACGCCTATCCATTTATTCCGTGTTACAATGTTCTATAACTTTTTCTCTGATGTCAACATCCGGTGCATTGGTACTCTTATTCCTATACTTATATTGTTACCTACCTCAGAATTAGTCCATTTTACATTTTTCAAAGACTTGTGTATGTGTATGTGTATGAAATTTGAGCCTCGGGCCTTCAGTGTCACGGATTCTGTGACCATTTCAATGATGCCATCCAACTGCCAACATCGGTGTAATATGGAGTGATGAACTTTACAAACTCTGTTCCTATATGGATGAAAAAAGTGACTGTAATGAATAAAACAGTTTTCAAATGTCTTGTTTTTGTTTTATGATGTTAATAAAATGATATAATCTCATGTTTGTGTCAATTTCTTCATAAGGGTGGATTCTACCCAGAATTTGAGAGTAGCCTCAAAAAATCAAAGAAATTTAGGAATTAATGTAAAAAATGGAGGTTTTTAATTTACCAATTAGCAAAATTGTTGATGTATATGAGAGGAAAATTATCCCTGACCCTAATGTAGCTAGTGATTCCTATCTGGACCTTCCTGCTGATTAAGCATGTGTGAGATGTATCACCACCCCCCCAAATCTAATGCAGCTTCAAGAGATAGCAGGTGCCCCCATCATCTTTGTTTACAATTAACTTAGACAAGAGAAAGTCCATCATTGTTGAAAACACATTAGAGTTCAGACACTTGAGCTTCACTCTACACAAAAATTAAGGGAGACTTTTGAAATTTAAGACTGAAAAAGGATTAATTTAGAAAAATGCCAAAATTCAAAAGGAGAAACAATTGTGGCTTTAAGGCAAGAAATGTACCCCACAATAAGGGGGTAACAAGTGAAAAGTTGCAAAATTCCCAAGGACAGTACAGGAGACTGCCTGAGGATATGGACCAAATGGTTCGAGACTGTCCGTCAGCCTCCGAACGAGAGGAAATGCTCCTCCGGCCCAACTGCTACCATCTCCTGAGGCCGAGGAAGCTTAGGGCAAAAGATCATGAAAGTTGCCTAGATGGAAATGAATCAGAGCAGTAAGTCAAATTTTCAAAAAACGAGTAAGACAGGAGATTTTTTTCCCCAATTTTCTTACATTTACCCCATTCAAATATCTGCTATATGGTTAATTATCCAAGAAAATGACCTTATAAGGGTGGGGTTCATGTATTTAAAAATTACATGTAATTACATGTAGGTACATGAGAAGTCAAGTGTGATACATGCAGCTAAAGGGCATTTCAGTAAATTGAGACAAAAACAAGAAGCTTAGGTTGCCTAAAACTGAAATTACATCAATTTGAAATTGTACATGTCAAGCCTGTTAGTCTAAGGGAAGTAACTCTAATAACTGCTTTCATGCTCTGCATACTGGTGACTGTTTCAAGTAAACAAATCATTGTGACTTTACCTAGGCTGGCTGATCAAAATTCACATAGACTCCTCCACCTGGGAAAAACAGCTGAGATGTGGAATGAGGTTCTCCGACTTCACCAGCAGGAGACACCTGAATGCACTGGACTTCTGTCCTGGGACTTGGCGTCGGAAGAGAGGCGGGGACTTGGAAGCAGAATGGGGCTCCGCTGCACCAAGTGTACCTACTCGTCTATGCGTTACAACCTGTATGAGGAGGTAGATACCAAATCCCCGGGTAGAAAGGCAGCTAAAATCAATTATGGTCTGCAAGTTGGGCTCAGTCAAACTCCTGTGGGTAATGATGGGATGCGGAAAATTCTTCTCTGTACTAATACTCCTCCTCCTGCTCGTAGGTCCCTACAAAAAGCTTCCAATAAAGTTTTGCCCTTGATCCAAAACATCAACGAGGCTGACATGAGTGACATGTGTCGCCGGCTGGTAGATGTGAACACCCTGAGGGGAAATGAATCCCCACATGCCATCCCTGTACAATGCGATGGCATGTACAATAACCCCCTCTACTCGGGGGTGGGTGAGACACCCTTCCAGCCGGCAACACAAACTGTGTACTCATTTGCTGAGAATGTCACCTCAAAACACCAAATAATTAAAATGGTGACTAAAAATAAGATTTGCTCAAAACATGGTCACTTACTTGATGAAGGCTCTCGTGACCATCAATGCAACCCCGGGGTCTGTGGGGCAAACCTTCCGATGCATCATACGATAGGGGATGAGTTCACGTGGGCCAGGGAGGGTATTGCGGAGCTACTCTGTGAAGATGGCCTGAAGGTAAGGGAAGTCACCACCGATCCAGACAGCTCTGCAGGTCGAGCTGCAGACTCCCTCTATAAGGATGGTCTGCTGGAAAATAAGCCATGTCACTATATTGACACTCGTCACCTGTCTGAGAGCATAAGAAAAGCAATCAAAAGAGACCAGAAACTCTTGGAGATCATGCCAAAAAGAACCAAGGCAGAAAAAACCAAACTTTTGCACAATTTTGCCCTTGATGCTGTTGACAGGTGTACAGCCGAGATAAATCAAGCGCATGCACTGTATGCGGGTAACGCAGATAAAATAAAAAACAAGCTCTCTTACACCAAACATGCAGTGGTTAAAGTGTTACACAGGGGATCATGCCTTATGCAAAAAACACTCGTTAGTGTGCAAAGGGAGGGTAAATAATAACTGGGTACGCAAGAGTTCTTACCTAGGTCAAACTTTTTCGATACCGTCCTCCGACGAGAATGAAACAATGCTCCATGCTTGTTTCTCAAAATCGGTTGTCTCCAGCTGTCTTGGACAAGACAATCAAAAACAGTAATTCTCAGAAGGTCGAAAGCTTCAACAGAACTCTGCGACGATCACTGCCTCGCAATGTCACCTTCACAAGAAACTTTGCTGGCCGGGCTCACAGTGCTGCTCACTCCTGTAACAACGGTCCCGGCAGCTCCCTCCGAGGTCTCTGCGCAGGGGTTGGAGCTCCCATACCCTCTGGTGGCCAAGTGGACCAGACCCTAGATAAAATACAAACAGATTATGAGTTAAATAAATCATATCAAAAGTCTTTATCTTACAAAGCAAAAAGAGTAACAAAACGAAAGAAAATGTACAAACTTTATGAGAAACATCAGGAAGAAATTAAATATAAAAAAAAACATGATGTTGACTGAATCTCGAGCCCGATCATGCAAAAAGACTCATACAGAACACAATTATTCCAAACCAGATCAATAATTCCATGATTATATTTTAAAAACATCAAATTACACTAAAATATGCATCTTGGATGGGGATGGTGTGCCCCACTGCATACCCCCTGCTGCATGCAATGGATCCTCTCCTGATTCGTGGCATGAGGCTCCAGTGAGAGGTGCATCGGGTTGACACACAGCTTCTCATGGCAGAGATGGCTGACCTCCAGGTTTCCACCTGGAAACTGTGACCTCATCAGACGCATCTCCACCATAAGAGCCACCCGATGCACTCTCTCAAGCTTGCTCCCCTCATCTGGCCATAAAACCCTTATATACCCATAACCATTTCTCCTAACCCCCCCTTTCCATAAGACACAACCCCCCAGACCCCCAACCCTTTCACTCTTTGCTTCCAATTTGATTCTCAATTTGTTGAAAACGTCCTCCATCATGGATTTTGTAACTAAAAATAACTACTTTCTTCTTTAAAGTCACATGACATGTCAAAAACTGGCTCTCTATAGGGAAAAGCCTACCAATTATTTTCCCATAGAACTCTATGCAAACCTTAGGACCTCTCAGTACTTTACTATGACAATAGCAGCCAAATCTTTGGTATCATTTGAAACTTCATTTTAAGCACTTTCAGAAATTTCCAAAAAAAAATACATGGTCCCGTGGCGTTTATAGGTCAAATTCGCACTTGTTTACAACTTACAGCGATCAGCAGTAAATGGCACCCTGCATAAAAAATTAACCCCCACTTCTACAATCTCCTCTGGCATTTCTGTATTTTCTGCAATATTCCCTCATCCCATCATTTCTTTCAAACATTTATATTTGGGCTTTAAATTGAAAATAATTACATACCTGAATTCAGCCAATCGCCTGACGCCTATCCATTTATTCCGTGTTACAATGTTCTATAACTTTTTCTATAACTTTTTCTCTGATGTCAACATCCGGTGCATTGGTACTCTTATTCCTATACGGAGTATTTGTATACCGTTCTTTGTTAAGTAGTGAGATACTCTTAGCGTTATGCAGTGTTCGTATTCGCTGTGGTTTTGTGCTGTTGTATGGCGTGCTGTTGTTGCCATAATGTTACATTTAAGTCCATGTGACTTAGCCTATGTTTATGTAAGGTATATTTATCATGTAACTCAAAATATGTTTATTTGTTTAATTTAATAAGGTCCTAATCCAGTTTCTGGCAGTCCATCGCCGTGGTTATGCCTGTCCGCCACTGTCTCACGCCATGCCATATCTACCCATATCGTCCGTCTACTCAATGGATGGCATCTACTTGTATTCTACATGCCCGTGATGGAGACTTGGGATACCAGAAAACTTAAACCTTTTATTGTTCATGTTATGTATAAATTATGTATATTTGTTTGGTTTTATTTTATATAAAAATTGTAAATATAAATCGAATCCTGTTGTGTTTGACTGAACAGTCACGACGGCTGTCGTGACATGTGTAAAGCTTAATATTACATGCATCTGTACAAATGCTATCAACTGATTTGATCGTGTCGATTGAGCTTTCTAACAATTTAACGGACCGACAATAAACCTTAAATATTAATGTAAACAATTCAGTCTCTTCTCATGTTTTGAACAAAACAACATAATAAGTTGATCATAAATTCACTAACTGTATACAAACACAATAATATAGTTACTTAATAGTTATCTGGTCCATTTCAAATACACTGTTCATCTATTTTGCATACCTGATAAATCATCAAAAGATCATTATCATCGGGAACACCAGCTACACGTGTTTAAATACAGCGTCTCACGAGCGCTTTAAGACGCAAATTCACACCCATACGACAGATGTGTTATGGAAATTCTTCGTATATTCTTGTTGCTGTAAATTTACAGATAAAAGAATGAGTTATTCGTTGTTATAGGTTTTGTATAAAGTATGAAATCAACCGTATATTTAGCTAAAACTGTTGTTTTCGGTATATTTTCAAGATATGGACATACAGAGGCAGGGCATGTATAATGACGTCAGATATCATTATCCTTTCTCAGCATATCAAAGCAGTGTGTAGCTTTATCTGTTCTGCGTATACAAGAACTTACCGAAATAATGTTTTTAAGACTTTTATTCCACCACCAGTAAGCATCCTTATTCAATAATTTCAATTTCGAATCAATAGGCTATCGTTTGTTTCATAAGACGTCAATAACTGTTCCTCGTTCGAGCATTTTACTAACTCAACTCAAACGGTCTGAATATATTGAAACATGTTTTATTAATTTTTTGTTATTATTTCGCATTATCAAAGATGCCTTAAGAATAGGATTAATAAAAATAACAATACAAACATTACCTCATAATGATTTTATTGGCGATTTAGGCCACGGCTGCTTACAATAAGGGAGCCAGGCATTAAGTATTGCCTTGTTGGGCATCCCCAGACAATACAAGCAAGAATGATGAGCCCTGGGAACAGATGCTCACCTGCTTGATCACCTAGTATAGATTAAAATGCAAACACAATGTCAAATAGGAGATAGTTGAGCACTACTGGTGAGCCAAATAGACGCCTGGAGAGCTCCCACTCCTGGTAAACTTGTTTACAGCCGCGACGATTGGGTTGGTGGAAGACCTGATGGACCAATGAGTGTTTCTCTGAAATTATAACAAGACAAACGGAAAAGACTGACGAACTTGTGAATGACGTCACAGATTTGGTTGAGGTTACTTATATCCGAAAGGCCAAAAGAGCCTGAGAACACTGATAATACTAAATTCAAGGCAAGACCCATTTGAATATTGAATTAAGCATATTGGCCCTTCGATGAATGGATTTAACCCTGAATGGTTAAATCCTATTATCAAAGATGCCTTAAGCATAGGAGTAATAAACATAACAATAAAAACATTACCTTATAATGATTTTATTGGCGATGTAGGCCACGGCTGCTAACAATAAGGGAGCCAGGCATCAATTATTGCCTTGTTGGGCATCCCCAGACAATACAAGTAAGAATGATGAACCCTGGGGACAGATGCTCACCTGCTTGATCACCTAGTATAGATTGAAATGCAAATAAAATGTCAAATAGGAGATAGTTGAACACTACTGGTGAGCCAAATAGACGCCATTAGACTATGCCAAGGTATAGGCTGAGCCACCAGTAGGGCAATCCCTCGACCGTTGAGCATGGACCCAATAAAGGATAAAGTCAATTTGAGTAATTTTTTGTATAAATATTATAAACAAAATAATGAGATGTCAAAAATCAAAATGGCACTCATGCCACGAGAAAATGAAATAGCTTGCCACAAGATATTGTAATAAAGGCAACATCAAATACTTGATCTTATCATGTGACCAAGACAATACCACAAAATGATACTAGGTGTGAAATTACAATACCATAGACCTTCAATAGTCTATGAACAAATAATCTATGACCCAACAATTAGTCATAGCGCAGCCATGGCCCATTTTGCTCAACTCTAGGTGACACTTTGACACTTGAATCATTCAAAAATGCTTGCAATGCCTGTTTCAATCTGTACAAAAACATGTCATTTGCTATTCCCGAAAGGTGGAACTTATCTTTGCAAAACATGCCTGTGTTGGCTTTATGTAATTCAGGGTACCTGATGTACTTTCACCCAACCTGATTAAAAGAGTAGCCACATAAGTATTAATCCGCATTCTAGTTCTCTCCATGGCCGGCTTATTAATACCCCCCCCCCCCCTCAACTGAAGGCGTGGGAGAATTTGGGACCGTATAATTATGGTGGAAGGTAGTAATTGATTTAGTTTTTCTATCACGGTTTTTAGTTTGTCATGCAGGTCGGCTGATTTAGCGTGCCTATCACCTATTTTGGCCTCTTTGGAAGCGGGTATGTTGTTACCACCACAATGGATGACTAACATATGGGATGCATTTTGTACCTTAAGCAGTGTTCTAACTTTTGAACAAATCTCTTCCACCCTCATCATTCCCCCTTTGCCATGCCAAGATATGGTAGCGTTATGGCGATCTAATATCCTAAAGGCCAAAAGAGCCTGAGAACACTGATAATACAAAATTCAAGGCAAGACCCATTTGAATATTGAAATAAGCATATTGACCCTTCGAAAAATGGATTTAACCCTGAATGGTTAAATCCTTTAATATTCAAAATAAAAGATATCAATATATATTTTAAAAAACAATAATATGCAAATCCCAAAATACTACAATAGGATCAAATTTGAATATTTTATATATTTTTATTTTTATTTGTGTTATACATGTTTCGTTTTCTCAACAAAAACTTTGCTCATCATGTTTTCCTTTGGATATCAAAACAGCTATCATTTATGATCGCTCACTAAAACATGTTATTTATAAACCGTGAACTAAGTTGAACAGAAGTTGATTTTTTATTCAGTACACATAAGCTTTAAAAAAATATACTGCTGTACATTTTAATAAAGTGTACGGCTGTATACTCTTTATATATTTTACACATGTCAACAGGTTTTGAAATTGTTTAATCGAACAGAATCTATAAATGATACTAAAAAAAACTTGAACCATTCATGCAGCATATTGTAACTTTTTGCCGGGTTTACATGGTGTTTTTTATAATTCACGTTTATTAATCACTCTTTGATCAAATATAACTTCTATTCCAACAATAAATGTATCTATTAATCGTTAATCATCATGTTTGTGTTTTAAGAACGTCCTATATTTCATGTCGACTTTGATCTGTTTTAAAGTAGATAACACTATGATAAGCACATATAAAGTAGCCTATCAAAGTACATGTCAAAGAGCAGTCACTATGGACATATAAGTATTCCTAACTTTGTATAATATATCATTGCTGTCAGATTGCGTGATTAATTTCAAGTCATAAAAAATGGTCAAATCATCGATGCTCTAACCTGTTACAGGGAACTGATACGTTTTGATTGGAGACTCTAAAATTTAAGGTTATTTGGTGGTGATGTATTTTATGTATTTATGTTTAAAACATATCAAAGGAAATTTAAGAGATTCAAAACAAGATCATCATGTTAAGAATATATATAACTTAAGACAACGTTTTAAGGCTTACTCTGTTTACATTTGCAATATTCAAACAAATAATCATTTTTTTATGGATCGCTGTCATTCAATAAAAAAAAAAACCCGCCACCCCTAACCAAACCGGGTGTAACGTAACATGTGTAGCCGAATCAGTGTCAAAAGGTTAAGAGAATCGGAAACCCTGCTCGCTTGTGATGAAGCACTGAATTGAAAAAAAAAAAACAAACAATGATATCCTTTTCTACATAGATTTTTTATCTTTTTTTTAAATAACTAAGTCTCGTTGATTTGTATACAGAATGTACTTTTTTATTTTAACAATCATAAACAATATTAGATGGCTTTCACTTTATGAGACTTAGTTCATTGCTTATGTATTTTCCTTTTAATTGAAATATAAAGATACTCAATGAAATAGTACGTACGAATCTGAAAAAAAAAATCATTAGTTTACATCTAAATATCATTTTCTTTCAAAGTTAGAAATAATGAGAAACATTAGAATGAGAATAACTTTATTTGTTTGATTTTTTGTAATATGTTTAGCGTTTCAACGGAGCAGAGCGTTGTTCCATCATCCACATCTACAAAACAGATGATGGAAGCTAAGGTAATTGTTTTGATAATACTACTATGAACTATAAAGTTGCCGTTTAAGTGTAATCCACCTGTATCTCAAACGACCATACAGCGCGCTAGGTTCCGTTCGTCATCGAAACCAAGATTTTTTTGTCTTGCCAACATTAAGCTTTGTTACTGTCAGCGGTCAGACACACTTTTTGCCAAATCTTTGACGGACTCTGTGTCATTCAGAAATGTCTACCTTTACCTGAAGTCAGTAAAATATTGCATTACGGAATGACCAAATTCTAGGAACCTTTTATATAACCTCTAATTTCTTTTTAATATTTTTGGCCCCTTTTCAAACATTTTCTCGGTAGTGATTCATGACTGGATCTATTGAGATGACTCCGATTTTTTAAATTATGTAAAGGTTTGTGTTTATACCGTTTGAAAGTATTAAATAGAGCTTTTCAAAATTACCATCATGAATATAATACACATCTCATATCGAAGATCCCTCGTAAATTTAAGGAAAACGTGTTCGATAGAACAACGACAGATAGACTAAAAAAACCCAGACAACTTTCAGTAACGAAAGAACATTAGGAGATCAAGAGTATTGAATCCGATCTTTATTAACATTAGATATACACCTTTTTTCTATAACTTTGGCATATAGTGCGCATGTTACTGAATCTATTGCTGATATAAGTATTGTAATAAGATATAACGTTAATATGCGTAAATATTATTTTAGCATGTTTTACATCGATGCTCTTTTGTCATATTTAATTTTCGTTTCAGTATAATGTTTTGTACTTGAAATTATCACAAAAATAGTTTTGTAATCCATTTATTGATCTTAATCTATTAATCTAAGACCACTCATATATTATTGCAGAATTCCTGCCATCTATATTTGAAAACCTGTTCATCATTTCAAGTGTACTAAATAATATTTTATAAATTCAATAATCAAAATCAATCGGGTTTTATATTCTGTTATGTCAAATCAGCAACATCCGTGCTTCTTTTGTATGGGTGCTGTGGATCAATTGAAATAATCAATGAAATTTTAAAACAACACGACTGGTTGAAATTATTTTTTTCCGTTATTAAGCAAAAAGTATCAACTTTTTTAAGTGTCTGTTGATATACTGATCTTTTTTCTACAACATCAAGTGCCTGATAGTTTACCGAATTATTTCTTCGTTATCAAGTGCATATTGAATGATCGTTATCTCTTTAAGTGGTGTTTGCTGTGGGAAATACAGACCATTTGAGATTATTTAAAAATCCCGCAGAGCACAGTATGCTGTTTTATGTTTACATAAACGATAACGATATAGGATTCATAAGTACAACAGACATGTTTCAGCTTCTTCCAAATGTCGTAAGTTTATACAGAAATTTAGCGAATTAAAAAGTTATAAACGTATGTTCTTTTTTATAAACAGATAATAAATGACCCTATTTGGGGACCTATAGAATTACACCCACTATGCATTAGGATCATCGACACTCCACAGTTTCAGCGACTTCGATACATCAAACAGCTAGGCGGTATTTCCTTTGTATATCCTGGCGCCTGTCACTGCAGATTCGAACACTCAATTGGGTATTAAAAGAAGGCAATTTTCTATCTAATTTGGAATTCGATTTCATCGAATGAAATTCCTGGATGAATACCACCCTATTCTGTTTTTTCTATATAAAACTATAGAACATCATATCTGGCTAGGAGTCTTGGTCTTGAACTTCAGAAGAATTTAGCCATGCTTGATGAACCTAATAAGCCAGACATTACAGATAAAGAGATCCTCTGCCTGGAAGTGGCTGGACTCTGCCATGATCTTGGTTTGTATTCTAAGGTGGCAGGGGACAGTTTTTTTGATACAATTCATTGTAGCCAAGGGATGCATGTCTTCTGAACTCCGTAACTAGAATTTCCTCAGTTCCCATTCAGAACAAATACCTTTAATTCACTCTTTATAAGGCCAATCACCAATTTCTGAAGAAAATTACTAATCAAAACCTGTAAAATTCTATACATACTGGTTTTAATGAGATTTTGACCCTTTCATATTTTGCTAATTTTTCATGATTTTTCAGCTTTTTAGACCTCCCCCAGCTAATTCCCTGCAGAGGGTTGACCTTCCGTACCGCGTGCATGTTGCACTATCACATGTCACAAACTTACCGGTGTATAGTTTTCAATGTCCCATCCACCTACTTTTCGTGTTATTTTACCTCCCGTCTGTAACTTGCAATTTCACTGTGTAAAGTCAGCACAGCAGTCATAGCCGCAGGTTTCGCATTTTACTTCTGATTCTCATGTACCTAACATAAGGGGCCTACATATTGCATATCAATTTCAACAAGAGACACCCCTCTAACGAATGATAATCATTGAAAATCATTTCATGAATTTTAGCAACACTCATAAGCCTTCAAGTACAGCAACTCTCAATTTTACAAAAATATTGACGGGTACTTTATTCGAAACTGTCCCTTGCTACCTAAGGTACATGTATCTTAATTAAAACGTCGAGTCAGGCAATTTTTTGATGGTGTTTTCATTTTAATCTTTCAGGACATGGTCCATTCTCTCATTTGTTTGATCAACTATTCATCCCCAAATTTAAGAAGCCTGGTGATCAGACTTGGGAGGTAGGTAATATATTTGTATTTATTTTCTAACAGTGCAATAATTTATGTTGTAGATGAAGCTAGCGTGTCCATACAAAGATAGATATTAGTAACTGCAGTGAATTGCTTGCCTATTTGGATTTCTACGTTTTGCTTCTTTGTGGCATCTGATTTATATATACAGTAATTCATCAACCTTTTTTTCGGGCTTAATTGAACTTTAAAAAGTAGGAGTATGTTTTAAATAAGCCTCACTACATATCATTCAATACATTCAATATGTTTTCCCTGGAAATGAATCATCGCATTATTTAACTTAAAAAATGCTACATTTAACGCAAACCCCACTTTTGAATGCCCATCGGTATATCCAAGCTGTTTTTAATGCGTTTACGTTAGATTTCTCTGTCATTACGTCTTTTATCTATATCATGGCATGTACTTGCTTCTAAATTAAATCGTGTAAAAAGAAAATAAATTAAAACTCAAATATAATGAGTTGTTTTAATTTGGAAGTTTAAAAAAGTTCTTATAGGTAATGTGTTAACCATCTTGACTTCTTAATGCGTCAAAACAAAGAACCAGTGCACACCAAATATGATTTAAAGAGTTAAAATCCAATCTGAGATCAGAAATGAATATAATGAAACAAACTGATTTTGTGCATTGTTACATTACCAAACGGATGTTTGATAAGCAATGCTATTTGAATCTTTTACTTTATTCTTCACGTAATTAGCATGAGGACGCAACACTGCACATGCTCGATTCTATTTTCAAAATCATTACATGGAATGATTATCTAGAAGACGAGGATATCAAGTTCATTAAAGATCTTATTAAGGTATGCATTGATATTGTTTTTTTTATATACGAAAGTTGTTATTGTTATTAACTCAACAAGTAATTACATAATCTCAGTTACACATTAAATGTTAATTCATTGTTGCATATCTGCAATAGATAAAATGTTGATCAATTTATAGATGCATATATACTATGAATCAGTCGGGCTATATGTACATAGTAAACAAATTAATGGTACATGTGGGTTTTAGAATTTGCATTATATTTCAAAACCAGATAAAAAGGAAAAAAAGAAACCTTCCCTGTACGAGGTAATTGTTTTTAGTGTTATGCACATTTAATGGTACATTCAGATATATGTGCATGCGCGTATCTAACCACAACAAACGTTGATTTGATCACAAAACTATGGTACATGTGGGTTTTTGAATTTGCATTATATTTAGAAACCAGATGACAAGGAACAAAAGAAACCTTCCCCGAACGAGGTAATTGTTTTTAGTGTTATGCACATTTAATGTTACATTCAGATGTATGTGCATGCGTGTATCTAACCACAGCAAACCTTGATTTGATTACAAAACTATGGTACATGTGGGTTTTTGAATTTGCATTATATTTAGAAACCAGATGAAAAGGAACAAAAGAAACCGTTCCTGTACGAGGTAATTGTTTTTAGTGTTATGCACATTTAATGTTACATTCAGATATATGTGCATGTGTGTATCTAACCACAGCAAACCTTGATTTGATCACAAAACTATTACGTATTTTGGACATTTTGTCACCAGATAATTGCCAATGGTTTAAACAAGATCGATGTAGATAAATGGGACTACTTTTCAAGAGACTGTCACATGCTGGGGCTCCATCACAATTTTCAATGCAAGCGAAGCATCAAGCTTGCAAGGGTGGTCAACCATGGTGAAGAATGGCACATCAGTTATCCAAAATCAGCACGTATTTTATCATTTAGACTATCTATTTATAATACTTTTGAATAATTTGAATTCCTTATAATGTAAAAAACCATTTACGTTCAATGTTTACTGTCACGGTTTACCCTATTTAAAAATATGCCAGAAGAAGCTTTTGTTTCAACTTTATATTTGCAATTTGTGAGTCATATTTATGGGCTGTTGGAATGTTATTACATGTTTGATGTGTTTCACACAGTTTGTTGTAGGCATATTATTACATATTGGAGGTTATCAAATAGTCTGATGTTAGAATATTACAATCTGGTTATGCTTTATATATGTTCTGTTGAAAGGATATTATAACCTGGTAAATATGTTTAAGATGCAATTTGTCAATGAAATTGGACAACTTGTTTGATGTTTTACAGATTCCATTGATCTGTTGTAGGAATCTTGTTTGATGTGTTACAATTTCTTTGATGTCTTCTTACACATGATCTGTTTTAGGAATATTACAACCTGTTTGATATGTTTTACACACGGTATACATTGCATCGTCAAGCTTACCATCACCCGGTGGCTAAAGCCGTAGAACTGATGTAAGAGACAATTTCAATAATACTCATATAACTACATTGTCAATTATGCTTAATAAACTATTTTTCTTATTATTTTGCTATTCATTTATCAATGCAGCTATAAAAACAATCATATTTTTCTCATATAAAAAGACACAATTTTCAGGATAACGGATGCATTTGTGAAGGCAAACAAGAGTTTGCTGTTTCCGCCAAATCAACAGAGGTATAAGTAAGCTTCAGAGAGAGAGAGAGAGAGAGAGAGAGAGAGAGAGAGAGAGAGAGAGAGAGAGAGAGAGATTATGATTAGTAATAATAAGCCAGTCAGTGAAGGATATTAAGAAGTTGTTACCACTTTTGATTCTCATAGAAGTATAACATTTTTTAAAGAAAATGTAAATGTTAAATTATTAACTGAACTATAATAAAATAAGCCCTAATTGAAGTATATTGCATCATATAAAGACCACCAAAACTATTCCTAATTACATGAACCAGCAAACCATCTAAAGAATTACTATTGTTTAAACTATATTACTTTTACATTTTCAAGTCAGAAGACTCTTTCCGAATCAAAAGATGATATGAGAGCATACCTTTGGGTGACAGACGATGTTCTTAATCAGATAAGATTTCTGAACTCGGATAATAATGTTGAACTTGAGGAAGCACAACAAATTATCAATAGGATTTTCCAACGAGATTTGTACAAACTCGTCGGAGAAAAACGAATGAAATGCATAGCTGGAACTGTCTCACCAGTATGTTGATAAATATATGTACATTTTCATTCAAAGAGAGTGAAATGAAACCATAATGATTGTCTTTCATACAATTCTTAAAATATTTATTTCCATGTGCAATATAATTATATTGACATTTATAAAATGATTGCTTTTAAAGGGAGATCTTAAAGAAGGGATGGAACAGATACTTAAATCTTGCGGGATTCGAAGGGATTTATTTGAGATAATGGTGAGTGTGTCCATGTAATTTATCAAAAAAAAAAGGCGAAGTATTTCTTTAATGACAATAATCTCTAGGTTGTGATTGATTTCTCTCTTACATCATCTCTGTAATTCCCTAGTTCACTGTTTAGAAAAAAAATAACTTAATGTTTCCAAAATGTAAAATAACGATTTAAAATGACCATAATTATTAATTATACAGGTTGTGACCTTTAATTACGGGAATGGAAATGAAAACCCGTTGATCAACGCGAAATGGTATCACAAAGTCAAAGGAGTTAAGGTACACTATAAATCATGAATTAAAAACACACTGTTTTATTTACAAATGTACATGCATAAACATTTACTATAAATTTGTTTCTGTTTTTTATCAACAGGAGTCGGAAAATGGTGAAAAAGACGGAAATAAATCTACTCTTTATCAAAACATTGAGAGCTCGGTCATTTATGAGAGTGACGCATATGTATTACCTCATATCTATTTTCTTTAGTTTAGTTTGGAATCGACAATTTCATTTTTTATCATAGCTATTTATCTGACTTGAATTTAAGGCGATGACATTATTTGCTTAGTGGGGCATTTTGATTTTAAAAAGTGTTACCTTTATCGTCTCAAAATTACATTGATAAGGCATGATTTTGTTATTGATATGCCAGTTTTGATTCATAGTATTTAATATTTTAGGCCAACATTAAAATTATCTTTGTTTCCCCTAACCCTAAATTTTGAAACTGATTTTGTAGGTAGGTATGTAGGTAGGTAGGTTTTTTCTGCTTGGACATGATGTAAAAAAAAAACATTATAAATTAAAATGGTTAAAATCAATCATTTTTGTTACCGGTAATTAATCACACAACTGAGAGAAAATATGAGCTGTTGTAAAAAGAATACTTGGACTTATTATATGTACAACAAATTTGTATCGATTTCACAATTTGATATTGTTTTCTTACATTTAAAGATGTTTGGTTCAATGATGTGCATGAATAGATTCATTAAAACTTGTATGTTTATTTACATATTAACATATCTTTCAATATCATTTTCACAAGTTACTAACTAATTGCAGTTGCAACACAAAATGTAAAAAAAAAAACATTGGTTGTAATTTGCAATGCACAGTAAGCTACAGTGAATATGTTGCATACCATCCATATTTATACCCATAAAGATAAGACAATTGCCAATTATTTATCACAAAAGTTGTCCAGTGAGGCTTTTAAATCAAATGATTATTATTTAAATGTCTCTGGACGACTTCAACTTTTCTTTCGGAGGAAATGCCGGTGAAGGTACCAATCCTAATGCGATATTTCGCCCATGTTGATGATTAAGGCTAGTAAAACAATTGGAAAAAGGAAAAAATGTACGTCTTCTTAAAACAAATTTTGGTAAAATTTGGAAGATTTCTTTAAAAAAATATCTATTCAATGTGGTAAAAAAGTATCAGCTGGAAGGGTTTAATTCTGTCGGTTACATTAGGGGAAACACATGTAGTTTTTATTTTGGCCTTACTAAAGTTTAGAATGAATCAGCATATTGGAAACTATATATTGATTTATTTTTGAAAGACATGTGCAATATCAAACTTAATAGTGTACCTTCAGTGAAAAAACCCGTAATAAATCAATGTATTTTGCTTCTTTCTGTTGTAGATCTCAGACATGTTACCTAAAACATTTGAGCAAAAATACCTACGACTTTTTTGGAAGGGAACTAAAAGTGAAGAATTGTACTATGAAAAAATCAAGCTCGAGTTTTCTAAAATAAAAAGTAAATAAGATTTTTTTAATATCATTTTGTAACAATTTTTTTTTTATATTTACATATTTTACAGCAGTCACTTCCTTCATATTTTTCAAATTTTATGCAGTAAAATTGTATTTGATTTTTACCATTGCTAAATGAGTGCAATCCCTATGCAAAACTCATTGTAGGAGATTTTAATGTAATGAAATCATGTAGGTTGTAAGAAAAATGTTTAATTCGGCTGTACTAATAAACACACGTAATATGAATACTTTTGCTAGTAAGTTCTTTTTACAAATAAATTACCTATGACCGAATGACATATCTCTACAATTCAATCAAAGTATCTTAATATCAGTTGTCTGAATTCATTTTATTTCGTCCGTGTGTCTTTTACAAATCTTTTTAACCTATTTGGCAAATTTGTTTTCAAAATATATAAAAAGAAAAATATTAAGGAAAAATAGTACACCAAAATGCCTCTTTAATTATTTTTTTATTTATCAAAAAACTTTTTTCTTTACAATTAGTCTGTTGTTGTTTTGGATTTTATATTTTCTTAATATCTTAAATTTCCTTTTAAGCCTTTCAAGACCAAAAACGCAATACAGTTGAGTTTGTTGATACCATCCTTGACCGACTACCATTGTACGTATCTTTTAATAATCAGTTTAGTTCAAGACAAATATTAATTATATTCTTTAGCTTGTTTCTTACTTTTACAAAGTGTAGGCTTTGTTTTCTTTTAAACGCGTTCACAATTAATACATTGTATCTATGTTTAAGTTTGTCACGAACTTATAACACTTATCAGCACAGATTTTATTAAATATATCCCCACAACTAATTTTGTTTGCCTCAAGAAATATCAAATATTGATCTTAATATTTATACATAACGATGTCATTTGATAATGCTTTAAATATTCACTCAATTTGTGTGTCCTTATTCAAAAGAGATTATTTCATTAAACAGGATTTTTATAAATATTTATTCAATTTAATAAAGATTAATAACGATTTTATATACTTAATAAAATATCACACGTAAACTTATTCTTTTTCGAATATTCCCTGATTTATAAGAAAATATACATTTTTGTTTTGTTTCATAGATCATCAAACACCGAAGTTTGACTTTTAGGGGAATCGTTATGACGATAAGAAACTGCATATAACCATATGCTAGGGGAAAAATTCTTTTGTTTCAAACAATCAATTCTTGTTGGTATATTGAATCATGTGATCAGACTTCAGCATGTTTATTTATATATTCCTTTACAATATATTGCTTGAAATATATGAAAAAATCAAAATTTCAAGAAGATTTCTGTATAATGCGAAAAATGGCATATTTTGTTTTTATTAATGAGAGGCATATAAATTTTATGCACATTATTATGTATGAATGCAAACAAGATGCATGAATCCATTTTATGAATTTGAAATAAAAAAAAATGCAATGATACTGGTTTTTAATGTTTTCTAATACTATATATAGGTCAACGTCCTGACTATAAAAAACACCTTTACTTATTTTCTCCAAACAAATGAGACTGAAAAACGCTATTTCAGAACTAAAATATGTCCAACAACCTGAAAAGAACGACAAACTTAATTCCTTTCCTCAATAATGATTTTCATGAAATAAATGTTTTAAGTTTAATCAGTCAAAAAAAAAAAAAAAAAGACAAAACATAAAAATCGAGTTAAATTTTCAGTTGGGGTCGTGTCAGGAATTGTTTGCATTACATTTTTTTCACTTGAAAACAATAAAGAATAGCACTTTTCTGAAGGAAAAAAAATGTAAAAAAAAAAAAAAAAGATTTTAAAATTTCAAATTAAAATATGCTACAAACGAAGGTACGACAAACTTGACAAATTTGTTTTTGTCTTTCTACAACACCATATCGGTTATTTAGATGTAATCCCCCAAAACTCACTGACATAAAGAATTTCCTTTTCAGACATGGTCTATATTTTTACATCTACTGAGTATTTTCTCCTTTAATACTTTTGAAAACCAACCTGTTCATAACTTTCTTTTGAAAATGGCAACGGTGAAATATATACAATTTAGTTCGAGCAAATATCAGCAGCCAACGGACTGCATGAAATAATCATGATGACATTGGACTCAAAGTTTTATAATACTAGTCTACGTTTATGTTTTTGTTGTCCAACGTACAGTTGAACAGGAAAAAGTACTCTCGCTTACTGTTGCCGATCAATTCATCAATTTGTTAATAAGGTGTGAGCATAAACAAATTATGGTTCATCCGGGCCATGAAAGTTACAATCATTGCAGACAAAAATAACCTTATGGATTGACTCGGGTTATGCCATTTACTGCAATAAAAAATCTTTTAAACTACGGCTAACGCCAATCAAGATACAGGGTGTTTCACAATATATGTCACAGATCTAAAGGCAGAAAGAATGATAACAACACAAACTACAAATACATTTAATATATAACTTTAATCAACAGATATCAAAACATCAGTGACTTCGTAGTATGAATATTGTCCCGATATTTTGCAGTATCATTATTTCAGGTAACTATGTTTATCCAAAGTATTGAAGATTAATATTTATTTTTATGCCTGACATTGTGGTAACACTTGTTTAGATGTTTGACATATGTTGTGAAACACCCTGTATGTATCTTATGCCCTCTTTTTGTATGGATGATCTAATAGATGAATGCTAACTGCTATAAAGGTTAATGCATAAAGAGCATTACGTTGTTGAGATAGATCTCATAATTTATTTGTAATTTATTTTAATATTAATGAAAACAGTCTTAAGAATAAAGGTTTTAAAACAACAGTATAATATTCATGGCTATTGGTAAGCGTGCAATGTTTAATTTTGTGTAATTCGTTCACAACATATATTTGCAATAGTTTGCAATCGTCGCAAAGCTTTTGATCATTTTACGTAAATCAGATTTGCTGTCTTTAAAGGACCCAATTTATCTATATCGTTTATAGTTTATATCAACTATTTGTTAATGAAAGCACCTGTAAGCCTTCTGTCTTACGGATCCTATTGAGGGTCAGCTCAAACTTAGTGATGACAAGTCCAGTATTTTTTTCTCAAGCGGTTTTATTAAGCGTGATCGTATAGTTACAATTACACCAGCTTATTGCAGCCCAAATCAAGAGTCTGCTCAATCTCATTTCAAATGGGTATATATAAGGTTTTACTTATGATGGACAGTTTTGACTAGTTCGGCCGATATACCACGATCATGAGTGAACATTTAGTGTTCAAAATTAAGATTAATATTTTATTCCTAAATAAAGTAACAAAACCGTCAAAACTGCCAATCAAAGAGTCTGGATGCAGGATGTGAATCTCCGAGTCCTGGGTCTCGGAGTCCCCCACCTAGTATGAGGCATCACTTACTCATAATACGTTCATTCATACACGGCATAAAAGGTTACAAAGGTTAATATATAGAATACACAATACATGAGTCAATATAGAGTACTAGAGCTATCGTTGCAGACACAGAATCGCCAAATATGTCACTTGTTGTTAAACTCTCAATTTGGATATTATTATGCCCGTATTATGCACCTGGTTTCATAACATCATTTAGGAATACTACGCATTGCTACAAGAGTCACAAAGTTCATTCTGTTAATTATCATTAACACCATTCAGTGCGAAGTATCTAGGTACACATAAATATCATAGTGACCATTATGTAATACTAGCAATTCAAGGTCATAGCATGGCTATCTGTTTACACACCGTATGTACATCTATTTTTCATTTAAAAGAATACAATTTATACTTGGTATTTTATTTCATTTGGAGGTAAATAAGAAAAAGAACACGATAAACTAACACATATAAATGAACAATACGTTCACAAAATAAACGAATGTGTGGCTATGCTAACATGCTATGGCGCATGCAGCTATTACATTCTATAAGCCATAGAAAGTGGTATAAACTAATATTGTAATTGAAGAGCAAAAATAAAATACCCGAATCGATAAATTTGTGGTGAATAGTTTATCTACCGCCTGTTTATCTTAAAAAAAAGTTTGTTTTAGAAAACGCATAAAACTAAACTATTTTTAGCTCTAGCAAGTCAGTTACATCTCTCTGTTGATATTGATCCTTCTTTTGCTGTAATCGAAGTCCTTATCAAAGAAAAAAAGAAAAAAAACCTATTTATAAAGAAGTTGTTGTGGATAGTTTACCGCCTATTTACAATGTATCTGTAAAACGTTTTATAAAAAATACTTAAAATGTATCTATTCTCATTTAAAGCTTGTCAGTTATATTATGCATCTATATGTCTTAGTTTATATTAATTCCTTCTTTTCGCTGTCATCCTCATTATTTTTAAGAAAACTTTAATTCAAGATGTGTCAGAACCTAATGGGTTTTTTAAACCAGTTTCCTTACATTTTAGATAATATAATGTAACAAGGTATCGCTTTTTATTTTTAAATTTCCGTATGGTTTTATAAAGGAAAAACTATCAGTCGAACAACACAGGAATGTAAATATTGTACTTTCTTCCGGTTGAGTATTCCTGTACCTATTAATTAAGTGTTGTGAATAGAATTTTGTAGTGTTAAGTTATAATACATAAAACATTTATTAAAAATTAACAATACCGTTGCATTGTACGTAAATTATACAGCATAATGCATAAATGAATATGCTACTAAAAATGAAACGTGTAGGCTATTGGCACCTGGAACAAGGCAAGTGTGGATATTATAAAGCGCTCAGTATTCATCAAACAATTGTGTCTAAGTTTAGGTACATGTAATGGTCAAAGTAAAACTATCTGCCTGCGTTATTTTAAGAAAGAATACATAAAATACTTATATGCATGTGTCTGAGAACAAGTTTATCATTTCTCTCATTTATATCGAACATAATTTTTTTGAATAACCCTTTTAGAAGAAGGAAATTAATATATCAAATAGGCACACATATAAATCTGATTTTAGGGGCACCCACTTAGTCTAAAGATATCAAAAATGCAATAAAAACACCGACGGGATATATTTAAAGAAGTATGGGACTCAAAATTTTGAATCTACGGCGCAACTCCGAATGACGTAAACCAATTCGCAGTCGTTAAATCTGTTGGTTCAATTCTAAGGTATTTAACAATAAAATATTTATTGTGGAAAGGATTTCATAGTTTCTTTTTTTAAATAAAACGTGAAAATAAATGATAATAAAAGTTAATTTAACCCAAATATCTTATTTTACGACATAAATATCGGTTCAGTTTTCGGAGAGGAAACGTGGATTTGATTTTGAACGCTGAAAAGACATAAAGGTTGCTTAAGCTCAGAAAAAGGATGGTCTCGTCACATAGTGTGCAAACGAGAACGCTCTCTTGGGCAGACCAATCACATATTCCCAGTTAAAACAACAACGTTTTCACAACGTTTTTAAAACGTTGTAGAAATGTTACCAAAACATTTTTAAAAACGCTATTACAACGTATATCTGTGTGAATTTTGTTACGTTATAATAACAATATCTAAAAACATTTCTAAGAAATGTTTACAAAACGTTTAAAAGAAACATATTCTAAACATTGTTTGTTATCATTTAGGGAACTTTTTTTAAATCATTTTCATTTCCTTATGAAACTTTCTTTCTACTTTTAAAACCTAAGGTTTTTAATACAATAGTTTTAAATGTTAAAGACATAAGCCTTAAACATTTTCATACACAACAAAACAACATCATTTAAAATATTCTTACTGTATTATCACAGAACTATACTTCACAAATTGAACGAAATAAATTCACAGTATAATCCTTTGTCGTTAAATATCAAGATTTCACATTATCCCAGTGGTCACAGTTTCACAATTCTCGAATAGATTTCACACATTTCGATTCTTATAGTTGCAACAGATGTGTTTTACTGAATTTCTTAGCCCTGAAACAAAAAATAAAAAACAAAACAGAAATAACATATCTGGTCAGTGGAATTGAATCATTGAAATTGTTTCTGCTGTGATGCATATAAAAAGTTCAATCAACATACATGTAGTTTATATAGATAAATTTCAAATACCTTTATGCTTGATACTCCATGAAAGTCATATCTTCGGCTAACATCAACACAAAGAAACCAAACTTCCCACTCTGGAATGGTACACTGTAGTCAAGCTCTGGGAGCAACCCTCTGGTAAATGGTAAAATATAATAACTGTATTTAAAAGTTGAAAACAACATGGTATTGAGGTTACCACCAATGAGTTGCGTATTGCTAGCATATGTACACATGTATTGCCAATTAAATAACACAAGCAGTGATATGATATGGCTTAGCGCAAAGCAGTTAAATGTACATGTGCACATTACCCAAGTAATTATTCTGCATTGAAAGATAAAGAATACTTACATTTACCGAAAATATCACCCATTATAAATCCTTGCTGAAAGCTCAAGTGAGCTATTCTGATCTCATTTTGTCCGTCGTCCGTCTGTCTGTCCGTCCGTCCGTCCGTCTGTCCGTCTGTAAAATTTTCACATTTTTAACTTCTTCTCTAAAACTGCTTATCCAATTTCAACCAAACTTGGCACAAAGCATCCTTATGGGAGGGCAAACATAAATTGCAGAAATAAATGTTCGATCTCTATTCAAAGCAGAGAAAACCTTGAAACTGTAGAAAAAGGGGGTGCATTATTAAAAATCTTATTCTCAAGAACTACTGAGTCCAATTCAAAGTAATTTAGCATAAATTATCCCTATGGGAAGGAAAATATAAATTGCAAAAATTAAGTGCTAATTTTGTCTCGAATCTGAGTTATTACGAAAATAATGATAAAGGAAAGGCGTGTTTCAATCAGTTTAATAGCTTCGGGTTCGGCATCCGGTAAAATGGGTAGGCAAGACTTGGCCTGGGCAAAACAAAAGATTGGCAGTTATTAATCTGTCAATCTCATTAACATTTCAGGATATATGATGGACCAGTATATTTGTATTCGCTGTAAATATTGCTGCAAAATAATGCGTATTTGGAATTGACGATTGCCGATCTGCCCCGGCTTTTATTTTGCCACGGCCCGGGTTTGCATACCCATTTTACCAAGACTCGTATTCCATACTTCTAAAACGAGGTTCTTTGTTTAAAGCAGCCATGACATTATACGAAAAGAGGTCGATCTGATTTATGATGAATTTGCTTGTTGTGCAACAGTTCGCGTATGAAGGGAAATTTTTTGAAACATGCAAAATATATTGGTGCCTATTTTGTGAAGTAAATTGAGGCTAAATATTTCAATGGGTTGACAGTTTTCACACATGACATGACGTTGGTGTTAGCTTGTTCTGATTTTCGTTTCGTTTTCAATATTTATGCTTTGTAACCTGGGAACTATCGTCTGTATTTCATGATTTTTACGTAACAAATCAAACAGAGACTTCGGTAAATCAAACAGTTAACTGTTTACCTGCGCAAATTAAGCAAAATCTGGTGTATCAAAAGAGTTTGATATCACTGACGGGAATATATATATATATATATATATATATATATATATATATATATATATATATATATATATATGCTTCATATCGAAAAAATAAATTGTGTTCTTTATTTGTTATAGTGCATGTTGCTTGTGTTTAAATGTTAACATTTTCTATTTACTAACCATTTGTGAGTGTTAAGCTTCGAAATATAAGCAAGATACAGAGATTTGCTCACAATTCTATGTTTGTACACAGATCTTAAAAACTAAAGATTAAGAAAGTAAAAAATTTGTCAATATTTATTAAGAAAATTTTCAAAGTCTGTTCTCCCAGACACCAACTTTAACAACTTATTGTATTGTAAACTTAACCTTTTTTCGTCATTATTACTCCTACTGTACATGTGATCCTTGACTGTGTTTGTGTACATTTGTATAAACTGATTTTGAACCCCAAATAACAGTGAACTGGTCTTGAGTGAATAAAAGAATTGAAAATCTTAGGCCATTTCTTTTTTTCATTTTAAATGCTGAATAGGAAATACCCAGTTCAAAATCTTAAGCTGAATGTAATAAACTTATGTGAACAAAATATGACTCAAACCTAGGCGAACTGTGAGCTCTGTATCTTGCTTATAATTCTACGAATGACGCTGACATTTTGGTTGAACATTAGACATTTCGTATGTTAAATACTTGTACAAGCAAAATAAAAAAAATGATATTCTGCATATACCTATCCTCTGGGACCCCCTCTTTTTACAATAAATAATGTGAAATCTACATCAATTTTGATAGTTTTTCAGACACGAGTAAATAAAAACGACATCTTTAAAACAGTTTCCATAGTTCTGACACATTTCTGTTGCGGGGATAAAGTAATTATCCCTATTCCTAAGAAAATATCACAGCGGAAAATTATCCTTGTTTGTACGCGAGGTAAATAACAGTCATCTGATTATAATGGAGAAGACAAATTAAATTTTTGAATGCTTTTTGATTTGAGGAATTGAGCACATTGAGGTCATGTAGGATTTTTTAAATAAAAAACAATACTTATTATATATTTAAAAAAAAAATACAATAACTAGTAAGTAGTTGATGACAAAAATGTACCAATATGCTCTCATATATTTTGATCGCTTTACAAAGTGTGGGGGGGGGGGACGAAAATATAGGGAATTGGAAGTTAACAACTTAACAGTGTTCCCCTACCAAATGTCTAGTTTTATATCTTGCGTAGGATTTTCTTATTCTGGTAAAAATAGTATTTCATGAAGGTACAATGTCAAAGATTACGTGTATGCAAAAATAAGTGTAATATTCGAATACTTTACAATATTTATTTTTTGTTATTCTACAGAAGGGCCATATGACACAATATCTTTTGAACGCCCATTGTTGCTCAGGTGAGCGATGTGGCCCCATGGGCCTCTTGTTTCAAAAATTCTGACCCACTTAGATAACAAATAGCGCGGAAACTGTATATCTGGGATCGGCTGCTTTCACCCTGGCCATGGCACCCCGCTGTGACATTCAATTAACTCACAATAAACACATTGCCCTGCACTCTAAATATTTTCAAATAGTTTCTGCAGTTAGATGCATGTTTAATCAAACTGAATTTTTATCATGTTTTATCTTTTTAATATTTTAAAATTAAAAATAATACAACAAACAATGTAAATATGAAAATAAATTAATTAGATATTTTAAAAACGTTCTGCAAACATTGCCGGTAAATGTTTTTATCTTGCTGTCTTATAACTTTTTCATTCAGTATGATAAGCAGTTTTCTGAAAAAGTTAATAAATGCTTTCACAGGAACTATAAATATCACTGATCTTCTCTTATTACGATGTAGTCTGTCAACTCCTACACTCAGATTACTTACTTTTTACCATAATATTATTACTTCATTGAAAATATTAAGAAATTGTATGAATAAAATCAGTCTAAATCCTCCCATTTTCACAGAGTTTCTATGGTTTAACAATTATATATGCATTGAAAACAAACCAATATTTTTTTCAGAGTGGTATAAACATGGAATACAGTTTTTAGAGGATATTTTAAAAAACAATGGTACTTTCTTAACTTTAGATGAGTTTAATGAAATGTTCAGATTTAAACCATCCTTTTTGCAATAGACAAGCCTTCTTTCTTCAATTCCAATTAAATGGAAAAAACTGTCAAAAAGGAAACACATATTCTCTCAAGTGAACGGGACTTAAACTACACTTTGAACTAAACTACACTTTGAATATTCAGGGCAAGCTTGTACCTTTATGTAAGCTAACTTGCAAAGATATTTACTGGATTTTGCTCAACAGCTGCAAGGACTCAACCCCCTGTATTCAAAAATTGTCGGACATTTTTAATTTAGATATTCCTACTTCTGATTATAAAAATATATTCAAATTACCTTTCCAGTGCTGCACACAAACTAGTATACAATCTTTTCAGTTAAAAATATTACACAGAATAATAGTACATAACAAGTCTCTTTG
The DNA here is from genome assembly GCF_902806645.1 of Magallana gigas. Classification (NCBI taxonomy): domain Eukaryota; kingdom Metazoa; phylum Mollusca; class Bivalvia; order Ostreida; family Ostreidae; genus Magallana; species Magallana gigas. Next base: position 60,920,663 of record NC_047563.1, read on the forward strand.
TAATATGAAGTCCTAATTGTAATATTTGTAACGAAATTGACACAATACAGCATATATTTTACCTATGCAACAGCATTCAAGTATTTTGGAAAGATTCAATATATTGGTGGCAACAACATATGGAAATTGTTAATCATTTGACAATGAAAGATGTTATTTTTGGTTGTTACGATATCAACAATATTCCGCTAAATTTTTGTATTTTGCTTGGAAAATGTTTTATCCATTTAACTCGTACAATATCGCCTGGCAGACAAGTTCAGTTTACAGTTTTAAAAAACTATCTGAAAAATAAAATTCATGCCAAAGAAAGTTACCTATGTTCAACAAACCAAATGCACATTTTTTAGAAATCTGGCAGCCATTACTAGCCGGATTGTAACATTAATAAAAATGAGTAATTGTGAATTTATATTTTGAATGTACCGAAAATTATAGTTTAAGATTTGAAGTTTATTAGGTCAGATTACTTCCCATATTGTTGATCAGTCTGTGTCTTGTTTCCCTTTTTTTCCTTCTCTCTTCATTCTAAATCAAGGAGCAATCTTCTTTTCTTGTGTTTCTTTTTTGTTTGTATTTTTGTGTTTTTATTTGAAAAAGTTCTATGCAATGATCTTTATTATATAAAATGCATATATACAAGGGTGACGTATGACCTACACATGATGAATCTCTGCCATTCAGTCAACTAAAATGTGACTGAATGATTATTGAAAGGTGGCTGAATGGCATAGCATTCAGTCACCTTTCCTGACCATTCAGTTAACATTCAGTTGACTGAATGGCAGGGGTTCATCCTGTGCTAATCGCTTCTTTTGTACAATGTCTAATATTATTGTCATGTACTATATGGTGATAAAAGATAAAACAATAAAATTATTGAAAAAAAAAAGTTTTCTGACAATAAAGAAATACACATTTGAAATACCAATTAAATGAAAGCAATTTTGGTCAGCCATTTCTAATAGACAGTTTTAAAAAAATTATAAATAAAATATTTTTATAACATTATTAGAAATGTGTTTATGCTAAATAACCATAATTTTTTTTATAATGCTTTTACAACGTTGTCAAAACTAAACAGAAATTTTTTAAAATATTGTATTGATAATGTTTTCTTATAACATCCTTACAACAAAAATAAAATGTTTTTAAAACGTTCTAAAAATGTTTTTATTAAAACGTTCTTGGAAATCAACCTTACAACCATATTAAAATGTTATGAAAACGTTTTGTGCTACCTGGGTTTTGATATTACAGCTGAATAATTCTCATCACAGATGGAGGAAGATGACTCGACGCCAGCAAAAGCGATCTGTCCAGGTTTGACCTACATTCATTGATAGAGTAAAAGTATTTGGTAATCTCAGCGAGGTTAAGTTAGTCGAGACTGAATATTTTTGACGCACGTTTCTTCAGTTTTTCAGTTTTGGCGAATCTTGCTGAGATTAGAGTAAAAGTAAAATTGGTATGGGCATCATCGAATTTTTCTTATGTCGGTGTAATGCACTGGTGCTTGCATGCATTGGTCTCTGCTCATTAATGCGTAAGATACCTATACCTTTATAAGTAGGCATCGTGCATATTCGTGAGTAAAGCCCCAAGCACCTGAGGTGTAATTTCATAATTAAAAAAATAATTATAATCATGTATACAAGTTTTTGACAGTATGGTTCAATACACATATTAGAACCCAGTAGAACTCTTAATGCCTTTCATTATTAATAGTTAATTCTAAAATATATCATAATTTGTATCATTTTGTTACATGTTTCAGAAAATCAGATGTTTCGAGTAGTCGATTTTCAATGCATGAGTTCATTCCAAAATGATGTTAAACCACACATACGAAATCTCCTGTCGTCTCTGTGCATAACCATTAGTCGAATTACATGTATATGGCATCAAGTTTATATTTAAGCTACAAGTAGAAACTGCATATGATGACAACTAACTTAGATTTTGTATCAGTAATTTCAGATGCTATGTCTGAGTGAGGTTAACAATGATTCAGTTTAGATAAAAATTGTTAACTGACAGCCATTATGTGTGGCGTTAGGTGTTAAACTATTGGAAACCCATGACGTCAGGATATGTATTTTAAAATAGGAAGACAGATTGGACACTTTAGGTAATGATATTTGTTATGGTATACACATATTGACAGCAAAATAAATTTCAATAAGTGTGAAATAAGTGTCAAGTACAATTTTTTTAATTTAAAACTCAACCTCAGATGCTGTCTTTTTTCAGTTTAAACAGTGTCTGGAGCTTTTGTGTGACTTACAGTCTTTTCACAATAATGCTCCCTCAAAATTTACTTTTTCAGCCCCTGCCCTTCTTCATGTAGAAAGATTCGCATGTATATATTTATGTATCTGATTGGAGAAAAACTAATACGAAAGTGAAGATTTTAGAAGTCAGTGTCTAATAACAACTATCCTTCTTCCAGGAGATATAATAATATGTTTGTTAAATCTGAGTTAACCTCTGTTTATGCCTTTATAATATCAAGTACATATGCATATATTTAATTTACTGATCAACTTGGCAACCAATTGGTGTTCCAATTAATATTCTCTCATGGTGCAAACATTCCTGATTATGTAACTTAATATTATAGATGTTGACCATGGAGAAGTTGTCAAAATGTCTGATTGTCTGATTCAGTGGAGGAGTTTGGTAGAATTAGGGATGTAAGCAGATATGCATTGAAGAGAGCTCGATGGTCGTGGCCATTTTTAGACTGTATTGATCTCCTAAGGAAGAAAAGCTATATATAAAAATATGCTGGTTGGGAGAAGAGAGAGAGAGAGAGAGAGAGAGAGAGAGAGAGAGAGAGAGAGAGAGAGAGAGAGAGAGAGAGAGAGAGAGTGGGAAGTCATAACAGTTTGTCAGGTCTTTGATAAATTACATTAACTACTTTCGATTGGTATCTCTGTAATTGGTTAAATTTTAATGGATTTCAGGGGGTATACTCTTTCATATGAACAAATTAAAACCCCCATAAAGAGAAACCCTCAACTCCCCCACCAAAAAAAATCTTCATTAATTTAATTCATTAACTGTGCAAATTAATCGATAAAATTGCATTCCAATGGACCTTTAATGAATGATAACAATTCCCAAAAATTGGACCTCACAAAATTCAATGATTTGACAGCAGGGTAAAAGTTAGCTGTGATATTCTATATATTGTTGACTGAAACTATAGTCCCAGAGATTATCACTGTGCCATTTATTTTCATTGATTTTATTATGTTTAATACTCTAAGCATGAGTGTGCCAATTGAAAATCTGTCATTTATTAAAAATGTCTGTTATACCCGCACTTTCTAAAGAAAGTTGGGGTATATTGTTGTTACTCTGTTCCGTCCGTCCGTCCGTCCGCCTGTCACGTTTTACTTTCTCAAACTGCTCTTACATCTTATAAACCAGCAATCTGAACTCTTAGAGTTTGATTTTGGGTGTCATGTTGTTTTGTAAAAAGGTTTCACAAATTCTCTGGTAGTCCTGGGGGTCAAATAATTGGTAAAAAAAATGACGTTTTTTCACAAAAAACCTTCTTCCTCGAACTCTTCCTACATTTTCAACAGTAGACAAATCATCTCTTGGAATATGTTTTAGGGTATCCTATATATGCGCAATAAGGTTTCGGAATTTTTAATTTTGTCCTGGGGGTCAATTAATTGCTAAAAAATTACGTTTTTTTTTAAAAAAAACTGGTGTCAAAAACGTCATTTTCTTTTTGCAGTAGCCAAATGATCTTCTAGACGATGATTGGGGGTGTCATATTGAAGTGTGATCAGGTTCCAGAATTTATTTTTTTATTAAGGGGATCAGTGGGCAACAAAAAATGACGTTTTTCTTTCCCAAAACTCCTCTTACAACTTTTGGGGTAGCTACGTCATCTATTGGGATATAATTGGGGCTGTCCTATAGATGTGCAGTAAGATTTTAAAAATCTAAATTTCATCCAGGGAGTCGAATAGTAGCAGAAAATTGACGTTTATCACTAAAAAAAAAAAACATAGATCCCAGAACTCCTCTTATGATCTAATGGATAGACACATCATATCTTGGGATATGATAGGGACTGTTCTATAGATGTGCAGTAAGGTTTTAAAAATCTAAATTTCATCCAGGGAGTCAAAAAGTAGCAGAAAATTGACGTTTATCACTTAAAAAAACCAGAGATCCTAGAACTCCTTTTATGATTTAATGGATAGACACATCATATCTTGGAATATGATAGGAACTGTTCCATAGATCAATGTAGATGTGCATTACGGTTTTGAAAAATTAAATTTAACCCTGAGGCCCATTACCTACATATCTTTTGATGCCCTTTAAGGATCAAGAATATATATGGTTAAGGGGTGGGGATCTCAACCGTTTTCGAGATATTCGTGTACTTCCTGTTTGAGGGGGGTCATGACCGACCCCGGGGCCCATGACCTACATACCGTTTGATGCCCCTTGATGCAAGGAACAAGAATATATATGGTTTAAGGGTGGGGATCTCAACAGTTTTGAAGATATTAAGGGACTTGCTGTTTGAGGGGTCAGGAACACCCACAGGGCCCATGACCTACATAACATGTGATGCCCCTTGACAACATAAACATGAATATATAAGGTTTAGGGGCCATGATTATAACAGTTTCTGAGATATATGGTAATTTCAAATTCCTGGGGGTGGGGATGACCCCAGGGTTCAGATCTAATAAACCCTATATATTGCCAGTAACAGTCAATATATGATTATGAAAACCCTATATTATTATCTTTGTCCGTTTTCAAGTTACCATTTAAAATAGTCTACGATTCTTCCTACAAGGTTCAATGTTAGACCCCACACCCTTTTGACACCCGTTAGGGTCATGACTTACATACCATAATGATCTGATGCGCCATGACCTAAGGAGGAATAATATCTTTAGATTAAGGTGGGGATCTCAAATGTTTCTATGATATTTGCTAATTTCAGGAAGAGCACTTGGGATCATGACCTACATACCATCTGAAATGCCTTGAACAAAGAAACAATTATATAATATATACATGATATATGATTCAATTTAAGAACCCAGATATAGATCAATCATCTATGTTTTATAATACATCTTATGTATATATACATGTATTAGTTTGTTCTATACTATTCATGTTCATGACTGTAGCATGGCTTAGTCTTATTTTAAATAACATTAAAAAATTGTCATATATATATATATGACTGGGAACCCCCACCCCCAAACATAAACCGGCCCTCCCCTCCCCCTTTATTGTCGAATGATCTATTAAATCAAAATATAATTTGGGTGTCTAAAAAGTTTTATAAAGTGGTAAAAAATATTATTCTTATAATTACATTACACCTTGCATAATTGACAAATGATCTATTGAGATATGATCAGAGGTCATATTTCTACCTTGGGATCAATAACTAGTATTCATTGACAAGTTAAAATTAATAACAATAAATGATTCAAATTATAAATGTTTATACTCCACATTCACCCCCCCCCCCCCCCCCCCCCAATCTAACCTGGTTCTTAAGATTCAGTCTTCTTAATACATTCTTTTATGTGCGCAGTAGCAAATTTTAAATCATTTCTTGATTGCTTTTTCTCTCCTGATGTATAAACAAAATGTTATATGCATGTGTAATCGCTTATTTGGGGCAATTGTAAAGTCTCCTAAACAAAGCAGTGACATCATTAGGCTAGGAATTACTCACATGGATCAAACACTACTGTAACATATGAAGATAAAATACTTTATTGGGAGTTGATTTCAATCAACTCTCCTATGCACTTTCTCGGGCAAAGCGAGTGAAAGACAACACCTGGGGGTCATTAATGTACTTTACACCATTTGATGCATCATAATGACATTAGAAGATATTTTGTATTTTCCTGTTTCGTGGGGTCAGAACAGCTAGTCCCATAAGGTCATGACCTACATTGTATTTGATGCATTATAATACATTAAGAAAGAAATACTCCTTCCTTCCTATTATAACTCATATAAAAATGATAATTAAGTGTCTAGTACACTTACTTACATGTAATACACAAATTTGATAAGAAATTGTTTATATACAGGGTCAAGATGGGGTCAACTCAATAGTGCAAGTCTGACAAATGAAAAAAATAACTCTTGCAACTAAAATGACAAAAAAACTTTACAAATGCAATAGGATAGGTAACGATGATAAGCTTATTTAGATATCAAAAGATGATGATACAGTATGCTGTCAAAGGGAGATCACATTTAGAAAGTGAAAGTAGAACTTATGTATGCTGGCATCTCATTATATTGTGCTACTGCTACTACATGTTTTATGCTTACCTATATTGGTTAGCATCATAATGATAATCCAATTAAAACACAATAATGAATTCCTTTAGCTGATCTTAACTAATCCCTTTCTGCATATGGAAAACACAGACATGTATGTATTATTGTATACACGCGAACCCATCTAATCGAAGAGCAGGGTAAAAGTAGTACCCGCTAATGATGCCTGCAGACCTGTGTTGTGTACGTAACCAGTAACTGGTAACTTCAGACAAAGATCAGTTATTTGTAACATGCATGTATTTTCATGACATATTCTTCAAATCCACTTGCACCATTTTATTAGGTAAATAACAGCTTTAAGGTGGTGCAGGACACCTGCATATTGTGATGTATACTTCCTATTGAGATAAACAATAAAGTATATTAAATATTAATTAAATATTTAACCCCCCCCCCCCCCCAAATAATGTTACCTAACATTGAAGCGCAGTGGGTTAGAGCGTTTACATGTCTGTAAGAGCATTGGGGTCCAATGTGTATTTTTGGTAATTTTACAAGTGATATTAATGAATCAATTTTCATGGGGGGGGGGGGGGGTCTGGACCCCTCACTCCCACCCCTTCTCTTAATCTGTGCACACGATGATGTACATGCAGGCACACAGAAACAAATCTAAAATCGTAAACCGCCACGGGGAGGGGGCATAATTTGAATTTTGATTTTGTTTGTAATAATTATATAGACCATTATATTTTCTATGACATGAAATGTTTAGATTATTGATTAACTGAAAATTCACTGCAAACAGTTCAACCCCAAATTGCACATAAAGTGCTGCTCATGTGTATTATCATATGGGAAGGGATCTCATCCTTCAGTTATGAAAATTATAATTTTTAAATGTATTACCGGAGTTTGCATGTGGCCTTCATTTTTTAATTAAACTAGTACAAAACAGTGTTATTTAGGGGCAAACATTTGGTGCCGGTATTACTGTATAATGACAGCATCTAGTTTATTTTATAAGTAAATTCTAAAGTATGTAATTTTCATATGAATTTTTTGTTTGTTATCGTTAAGTAAAGGAATGTACAAGATAAAGATTAGTATTTCATTTATAATGAGAAAGATTAAGGCTGATCTATATTTAATCAAATCGAAAAAAATAAAATGAATTGTAGCATTTTGAATAGAAATCGAACTGTGCTCTTGTCCGCTTCAAGATTTATGTTAGATATGTAATAAAAATGTTGAGAGGGTTGTTCATTTTGGAGCGATAATTGTCAGCTTCATTATTTATGCTAGATTGGTAACACATGTAATAATGTTGAGAGGGCTTTTGATTTGGGTGCATTATTGAATGCTTTTAATATGTAAGTTTTTTTCATCATTTCTCACTTACAAAGCGTTTTGGATTTGGAGATTTATACCGACCATATGTGATTCTTTTGTATAAAAAAGAATACAGCGTACCAGATGGCAATGATCATTTTCAAAAAAACTGGAAATCAATTTTTCAGCATTGAAACTATTCTTCACCGACATTGGTCCTCTATCTCGATTCTTCGTTCTGCTGTATAAAAATTGATATCAGCTTAGGTAAACCATTTGTATATTGTGAACAATTTATTGTGAATTCGATTTCTTTACGACTCAGATTTTTGTAGTTATACAGCCATATTTGAGACAAAAAAATATATACAATAGTTCGGGTATGATCAACAAAATAAAATTAATTGGCAAATATATGATAATAATTAAAACGGTGTAAGATAAGCGCTAAGGACAACGTTTGTAAATATATGATTCACATAGCTCTTCTTAGTAAGTTATATTAGTATCTCAACAATCTGCATGTCACCTGATGTTAAGCATAATACGTGTAGTAAATGTTTTCAAACTAATCTGTATCATATAATTCTAGTTTATATATCGCTATGCAATTATCAATTAACAAGTCAAAAAATCTGATCTTTACAAAGGTGGCAATTATACTCATTGACGGCTGTAATTTGGAGAGGGTTGGCCTTACATTTAATATTTCGCAAACTATCAGTTTCATCCGAACATACATTATTTAGATTTCGTTATCATTTGCCTTTTCAGCACGCAGGTATATATATCCCATCTCTTTTATTACAATCACGAGATAAAACTCTTTTTTATTAATATGAACCTAACTTACTTCGTTATTTGAAACATATTTACATGTATTATAATTTGATTGTTTTAATGTATCAGTGTAAACCGTTGTGTATCATTCACAGGGATGATTCGATGATTCATTTGCACTATTCAAAATAAAGACATAGTTTATCATCATGTAAGTGATTGTTTAACACTAATGTTTTGTAAACTGTAATGACAGTTTGAATGCAGTACTTAAATCGTCATTGTTAACGAGTAATACATGAATCATATATGATTGTGCCCATGAGAAAAGGGCCCTTATGACATTTTTTTCAGAATTTCAGATTTTTATGGATTTATACCTATATTTGTCAGAAGATTAAAGTTAAGAAGTTTCATGATAATCCAATGACTATAAATATCTTTATTTGGCTTTTTAAGTTTTTTTTTCCTATGACGTTGTTTGCCTTGCGACGTTACGTTATGATTTCATCAACGTTATTTTTATGTTAGGTATATAGCCCCATTGTTTTATCTGTTAATCACATTGCTGCTTTTGAAAATATCATTACTAAATTCTTTTTTGATTCCTTATTAATAACTTTAAATTATAATAATGCATTTACATCAATGTATATTTTTTACACAATCCGTGCACATTGAAAATGACTGTAATTGTCACTAAAACTGTGAAGTCTTTTTAACGCACGTTCTTGTTTTCTGAATAAATAATATCTAGTCTTGTAACGAACTACTTTTATAAACTACATGTACAATTCAAATAATTTTTCTAAATTATTATTTATCAATAACTATGGACATGGCATTTTTAATTTGCATGGTGTTAATATTTGCACATTGGACTTTTAAGCATATGCTATATGTAAAAAAAAAATTACCAAAAGTAGATCTTTCTTTTTCTCATTTTGCTTTAACTTCTTTATTTTTATGTACATTTACACATGATTGACACTTTAGTGTATTTTCATATCAATCGTTATGATTTTTTTTTACTTTGATTCTTTTGTTTTGAATTCTTCATGGCTTGCTTAATTCTATGTTGCTTTAATATTTTTTAATCCTTAATAATTTGAATTACTTTCTTTTATATTTACTCTTGTTCCTTACTACATTGATATACCTAAAAGTGTCTCTATTACAAACATGAATTCAATCAAGTCGCTTAAATGAAAAGTCGCATTTTTAAGCAAAGCGGTAGCGTATTTGCTGTAATTGCTTCCCCGTTCCGGTTTATGAAAATGCGCAGCAAGCTTAGTAAGATTGTGGGACGTTTCGCTCTTAGAGATAATTCGCGCCGGTCATTTTGTTCCTACGTGCATCAATAAAAGATACACCGAGTTCACTAAGTTCTAAATTAGTTTATACTCATATAATAATAATCATCTTTGCAAGCTTGGCATGGATCTTGAGAGTTTGAAAATTAGCATAGGCATCTGCAAAACTAAATGAGGACTCAGCTTGAAATTAAGCATGATAATGTGCAATACAGAGACATGTACATTTCAATAAATTCTTAATTGTGTTTGAGTTAAAATTAAAGTTAAAAAAGAAAATAATATTTATCAAGTCAAAATATGAAATGAGATATGCTCTTTTTTGAATTCAATTAAATTTGTCCAGGATCAAACCGTATGTTTCTTTTAGCTCACTCTTATTGCCAAAATTAAAACTCTTCAACATAGTTAATTTTGTTTCTTGTTCATGTGTAAATCAATATGTAACGTTGCTCATACATTTATTACATATTTTCATATTTTACGCGAGCACTTATTCCGCATTGTTTCCATTTAGTGTGAAATTGCAAGAATATAAGGTCATGGAAATCTCGAGCACCAAAATTTTTATAAAGTTAGCCGACAACAGTTTACTGCATGTATGACAAATAAAAACGAATTAAAAAAAAGTTGATTCTATTTTAATGGGAGTGATATGGGAATGATATTGTACAAAGGTATCGAATCGTGAACCTCGATTAATTTACCCTCTCCACTAGACATTTCTTTTACTGAAATCTCAATATAAGCACTAAAGCTTGTGATTTTGTTCTCTCGTGGCATTTTCTTAATGATTTTGAAACACCCACTATTTTTGTCAAGACAAAACTGTTCATTATTTGGCTTATCAAGTTCCTGAAGCAATAAATTAAAATGTGATTTTGTCAAAGAATAAAATCGGGCACAACTTAATTACTCTTAGGTTCAATGAAAACTATAGTTTACGTCTAAATTTAATTAGAATGTAATATCTCAAAATGCGACATATGTTTCGACCATAAGTTGGCTCATTTCTTTTATATGGGTTATTTGTCGACACGTGATTAAACATTAATACAATGAGTTAGCTCATTTTTTAACATGGGGTATTTGTAGACACATGAATAATTTAGCGCTTATATATGTATCTCAAATGTCCCGTAGTTTTTAAATAAATAGCACACTATTTATTTAAAATATTAAAAACTTCTTTCATGTTTTTGAGCGTCTTCTATAATTACTAGTATCTTATCTGCCGGAATGCATCTACTTGTATTATAAAAAAAACATGAGCAGGTTATATTATTATAGCTATTTACAATAGATCTTGTACGCACAATTAGTATGCATATACCCTTTGTCATTTAGGAACTTTTTCCGAAGAATTGGGTAAATCCCCCCCCCCCCCCCCTCCAAAAAAAAATATACAGAAAGAAATCAGGCTCGCAAAACTTCTTGAATTTAAATTTGAAAAAAAAATGTTATCAATTATTAATCATTGTTTATTTTTTTTGCACGGACTCCAGTACATGTACATCGCTAGCCAACATTAGTGATCACTGAATCGCTGCACAAATAGGTTCTGTAAACGTTACTTCAGAAGTAAATTTGGTCTTTAAAAATTCTTTTAATGTTTCATTATACACTACAATAGACATGCACACTTTTTTTAAAAACATTTTGATCACACAGAGAAAGTAGCCGATTAAATGTTCGTGGTCAATGTTTATTTGATCATTTCAATTTTGTAGCACTCAAACAAATAAATAGATGAAAAAAATTATTTATTTTTATTTTTTATTCTGAATAATCCGCACTTTATAAGCACCTATTAAATAATACCGATATTGTGCCTATATATATATATATATATAACTGACCGACCACAGGAGAAAAAGAGCGGGATCAAAAAGTAAATTGGTGGTTAAATTGTATATATCTATCTTTGCAACAAATAAATGACAATCGTAAAGTTAATTTGCGTCTTGCGCCTAAATCTGTATGCAACACATTTTATAGTTACATGTAAACATTTTTTTATAACATTTAGTTAAAACAATTTTCAGAGTGTATATAAAATTTCTATAAAATGGATGCATTAAAAAAAAAGTCTGAATAATAGACGGACTTTAAAAGAAAATCTAACGAAATGGCAGGAACAATTTCTTTTAATTCTTTTAACTTGAATATCTGTAAGTTACAGTACAAAAAATGATGAAGCTTAAGTGAAAGTTTATTACTCATACCAAGAATTTAGTTTCATTATAAATTTATCAAATTTCATTGATCATTATCTATTTAAAAAAACCAACAAAATGACTTATTAAAAAGCTTAACGTTACAATTTGAAATAATATCATGTTATATCAATTGATAAACGACTGGATCTACAAGAAGTATCAACCTATAGACTAAACACCTATTTTTGATAATAATTCATTCACTAGTCTATTTAATTCATATTTTAAGAACACTCATTAATATTGAACATATGAAACAAATTGAACATCTTATTTAATATCAGTTTTCCCGTGTGGAGCCTCGTGGTATTTTCTACAGAAGTGGGTTATCTTTCTTGTTTTCTGAAATGTTTTTTATAAACAGTGATTAAAATATTTATCTTGTAATACAAATGCTATGGGTTTCACCCAGATTGTTAAACTTCTTTGTGGACCCGAATCTTCAGAGTCTGTTTATATGAAAATGGAAGACCTACATGAAGTTAAAGTCGGTCGCGCAAGTAAACAGATGCCGACGGGCTGATCAACAAGTTATAATCGGTAGCGAAAACGTGGTGGTGATTTTTATGATTTCTCAATAACTGGAAACTCTAAAATTATATTATATTCAAAACATTCAAAATCAGATTCAGTACCGCAAGTTAATCTACGGAATGTAAATTGTTTAATCGTGTTATTCTTTCCAATACTTCAGTATGCAGTACAAGTTTTTTTAAGTTGTCTTTTGTTCGTATCAAACAAGCACGGAAGCTACATTCGATCGTGACTAATATTTAATGAGTAAAATATAAAAAAACCCATATACATGTGTTCATTTTATTAATTAAACAGATACTGCAGTTTGGGGCAATGCTATTTAAACACGTTTCTGCATTAAGACACTTAATTGTTCATAAACAAAGTAACAAAATTACCGCGCTGCTGTTTTGTATTAATATCAGACGAGATTTGTTTCTTTTATGAAACGTCTATTCTTTATGACGTTATTTCTCTGTTTTATACAAAACGTCATTAGGACCCTTTTCTCATGGGCGCAATCATATGATAACAGCTTTATCAAACGTATGCGTCTTCCTTTGCGCGCAAAGAACATGTGTTGTTCAACTCTTTTTGAAACGATGTAGAAGTTTGCGTATTTAATGCCATTGGCTTTATTGTTTACTGTTAAAAAAATCCAGTGTCATTACAACATTCATGAGCAGAATCAATTACACAAATTTAAAGCTACTAATTTGATTAACATTCAAAAAGCCTTACATTAAAACATTAAAAACCTTAATATCAGTTGCTTCAAAAAGAAAATGTGTAGTATTAATACCGATGGGCATATTCATATTCCTGAAGAAAAGTTTTAAACATCATTGATCTACTTAAATTATATATACTACGCATGTGCAGTGAAACAATTTTTCACCATAACAATTAAACAATGTTACGAATATAAAGATATTGATTTTTTCTAGGAAATTGCTATGTCATTGACAGAGCGTTGCAGTGGATGCAATTGAGAGACTGTATTATTTAAACACCTGCTGATTTTTCTGCTTAAAGAAAGAAGCTGTTTAATCTAGCTCAGGTAATGCATTTTTATTACATATTATAATGTTCTTTGCTTATATTCCTGAAGAAAAGTTTTAAACATCATTGATCTACTTAAATCATATATATTACGCATGTGCAGTGAAACAATTTTTCACCATAACAACTAAACAATGTTACGAATATAAAGATATCGATTTTTTTCTATGAAATTGCTATGTCATTGACAGAGCGTAGCAGTGGATGCAATTGAGAGACTGTATTATTTAAACACCTGCTGATTTTTCTGCTTAAAGAAAGAAGCTGTTTAATCTAGCTCAGGTAATGCATTTTTAAAACATATTATAATGTTCTTTGCTTATAGTAATTAAAACATTTAGCAAACAATGTGAAAAACATATGTATATTGTTACATAAACCCTTTTATCAAGATAAGGGACAGTTTAAAATATATATACATAATTATATCTAAAGAAATTAATCTTTTCTCATTTAAAGCTTGTCAGTTATATTATGAATGTATACGTCCTAGTTTATATTGATTCCTCCTTTTTGCTGTAATTGTCATTATTTTTAAAGAAATTTTAATCTAAGAGGTGATAGAACTAAATGGGTTTTTCAAACCAATTTCCTTACACTTAAGATATCAAAATGTAACAAGATAACATTTTTATTAAGTTCCTGTATGGTTTTTTAAAGGAAAAACCAAACAACACAGGAGTGTAAATACTGTAGTTTTGTACGGTTGAGTATTCCTATGCCTGTTTATTGAGTGTAGAAATTATGTATAAGACCTTGTCGTGTTAAGTTTAATTCATTAAATATTTATTAAAAAACATTATACAGTCGCGTTGTACGTGAATTATATTTTTTCCCGACAGGAAACTTTTGACCGGATCGATTTTTTTTTTGGTTTGGGACGGAGGTTTCATCGAGATCGATATTGTTTTTTTTTTTTTTGTAGATTTTTTTTTTCTTGTCATTAAATACAACATATAAACAACATTTTATCAATCAAAATATAATAGATGCGATAGTAATGATAGTATTAGCATTGACAAAAGTAGCCACAGAACATGTGCTGGTAATAATATAAAATATCTAAATTAGGTCGTATGCATACATCTTTATGAAATGATAGACATTTTCTTTTTTAAGTTACATTTTACGGTACATGTATATTGCTTTAAAAAAAGAAAATAGTGGTAATAATAATAATAAAAATAATAATAGGGTTTATCACCGAGTACTACTAAATAAATTTGAAGAATTCTAACAGTAAATGTAGATATATGCTGTCTATAGGGATCACCACTTCTTCGTTACAGTTCATTCACATACCCTATATACAGCGCTACTGGAGGACTGGTTTCCTCTCAGTAGATATTTTATATATAAATGTATAATTTTATATAACATAAGTTAACATATAGTAGTATTTTACAACATACGAGCAAAATCAGTGATATAACTTGCTCTAGATTTGTACTTCAAACGTAAAACAGATGCGTAATTTAACAGAGATAATTTGATATGCGTCTTAAGACCTTCTTCGTTTTCATCTATTTTTTCTAATCTACAATACATTTTATACTTATATATTCTCAATGCTATTAAGGATATTAAAAAATTTAATGTTGCAGTTTTTCTATTGTTTTCTAAGTAAAAACCTATAATAATATGTTTCCATTTAACATCAAAAGAAAGAAATTCACTTAATAACCTCCATATCAATAGCACATTTTTACATTCATAAATCAAATGATAACTTGTTTCCATCTTGTTACACATCCTGCACTCTGGTTTCACATCTACCTTCCATTTACATAAATATGCATTATTACACAATATATTATTAAGCAGTCGGTAATTGAAGTCAGATAATTGTTTATCTTCAACTTCTAAAATGTTACAGACATATATTTTTTCCCATTGTTGAGTATCGTGAATTTCAAACTCCTTCCATAGTTTTGTCTGGTAGCAAGGTTTTGTAAACTTCTTCTTTATAAATTTTTTGTAAAAAAAATTACATTTTTTTCCATACAAGTTATCATAGCCAGTTTGAAAATAAAAATCTAAACCAATTTTCTTATCCACAAATTTTGTATTTGCAAAATCATATTTTCTCACCACTGATTTTAACACAGAAATAATAGTCTTATATTCACATAACCAATTAGATCTATCTTTCAAAACATTGGTTAAACTTTCTAAAGTTCGAATTTTTCCATTATTATCCAGTATATCTTTCACAAATAGGATGCCACTTTTAACCCAATTTTCAAAAAATAATACATTTCCTTTGTATCCCATATTACAATTGTTCCATATCGGCTGTCGTACTATATCGACAATTGACATTACATCTAATCGGGAAATTTTACATTCATTTAGAGAACAAAGTATTTCTTTATAGAACAGTGGAAATTTTTGATTGTCTACGTTACTCGAAAATTGCAAAACATACATCACATCTATATTATATTTGTTACAAAAACCGTTCAGTATATTGTACAGAACTCCTTTTGATTTCAATATTCTTGGTAACCAGGCCGCTTTTAAAGCTTTGAGTTTACTTTCTACATCAATGATACCCAGACCACCATTTCTTACATCGCCGATAAGAGTATTGCGTTTTATTCTTTCTGATTTATTCCATACGAAATTAAATATGAGACGTTGGATTTTCTTTAAGAATTCCTTCCCTGGGAGGCATAAAATAGACGCTACGTATATAAGTTTTGATATAGCTAGTGTGTTAATTATGCAAGACTTTCCAAATAATGTTAATTTTCTGCGTTTCCATGATTCAAACAGTTTTTCCATGTCATTATATATTTTCATCCAGTTTTTGTTGTAACATTCCTCTTTGTCATGCCCTATATATAAGACACTTTACAGTATTATCAGCTACTTTTATTCCATTAATTTCTGTAAGTGTGTTTTTTAGTCCACCTAGCAATAAGAATTCCGTTTTATTAACATTTATTTTGGATCCTGCGTGATCACAGAATTCGTGTACTATTTTCATAGTGTTTATAAAAGAAATATCATCTCTTACAGTTATTGTCAAATCGTCTGCGTGCTGAACACTTTTAATTTCATTTGAGTTTATGTTAATACCTTTTATGTTTGGATCAATTTTAATTTTCATTGCTAAAATTTCAGCTACAAAGATCGATATTGTTATGCAACAATTTCCTGTCTAAAACGGCATGAATAAAATGTATTGAATTGAGGTTTGTGTTTATTAGGCCTGGTTTAGTTTGAAATTTGTTCGCAGGAATGGAAAACGCCGAAATCAACAACTTTGATAGATCAAACTATCTTCTCTGACCGATATGTTGTAACTAAAGCATGTCGATTTGTTGCAAGTGGAAATGAACCGCTCACTTCAGCATCCAAAGCGCTGAATAAAATGAAATTCTTATTATTTAAAGAAAGTAAACATATTCTAAAGCAACATTGTTTATTGATGATGCCCATGCTTAACACCTCTGACTATATATTTATATATTGAATTCTTTATTCCATCCATTTTGTACGAAATGTTATTTCATTGGTATTAACGAAGATTACTCTTAATATATAAATTGAAAACTATTTGTACCTTGCTAAAATGTTTTATATAATACAACTATAACTAAAGATTCTTATAATAATAAATGACTTGATCCCTATACAATGACAAATGAGCATTGCAACATTGTAATATCAAATCTGTTTGACTAATAATCTATTGTACTTTTTTCAGTGATATGTTTAACAGATTACAAATTACTTTCACACGCTTCACTTCTTGTTACAATTGATGCAGTTACACACCACAATAATTAATTTGCAATTCATTTGATATTTTTTAGAATAAAGATAATGGCCTTTTTTCATCCAGTAGAACTTTACAATGTTGTGGTTCGTAATCATAAGAAAACAAATTGCTGGTCAAAAGAGATTTTTATCGATGTTTTTTTTATTTCCTCCTCTACCGGAACTTTAACATTTTATTGTTCCTAAAAAAATAATAAAAAATGCTGGCCTCAACATTTTATTTTAGCTATTGCTACCTGTAACATAGCAAGTGTAGACATAATAAAGCGCTCTGTATTCGTCAAGCAGCTGGACTACAGTTTGGGTAATGGTTAATGCAAAACTATCTACATGCGTTATTTCAAGAAAAGATACATAATATGAATGCATGGGTCGGTACTGAAATTTGAACTTAAAACGATGTTTGATTCCTCTCAATCATATACCTTTTAGAAGAAGGAATATTAAAATACTCATTGGGCACATCTACGAGTGTTGTTCGGAAATTATTGAGACAACACGGATATTACCATTTCTAAGCGACGAATTATGGTGAAAATTGTCATGAACATTGAAGAAACCTTAACGGTAGATTAACAAAGTGGTGGTCGGGGTACCCGGCGCAAGCATAAACTCTGAGAATAGGAAAACTAAAACATCGTATATCTAAGTGTGCGCAAACTTACAGCTTATACTAAAAGAAATCAGATTATATAATTATGTTCATTTTGCTATTTATTGTGACTTACTTTTGATCATGTTTCACGAGTGTTTGAGTTGGAATACGGATATGGTACAGATATATTTACCAAGCAAAAGGAATTTGAAAATGACAGTATATAGATATTTGACGTCAAGGCGGCGCAGCGAATAAATATCAAATTGATGGATATTTCGGGAAAAGACCTCTTAATGACACCCAGTTGCTTTAACAAAAACTATACGATGGCAAGGGATAAAGAACTTCAGTTTATCGTCTTTTTTCACTAATTGTTTTGCTAGAATTCAGACAAAGTGACTAAATATCAAGTACATTTTACATAGTAACTGATGTAAACAGTTCTAAAATAAGTACACAGAATCACTGTAGGAGACATTTCACAGTAATTTGACTTTCGGTAAGAAATGACCCGATTTTTTTTCACATAAATCAAGAATGGAGGGAATATGCGAATGTTGACATCTTGAAATGTAATTAAAATATGAGAAATGAAGAATTAATTCTAATTTCCCTTTGTTTGTTAGGTTTTTAAAACATAGGATCAATAAGAAGCGTCAAAATGACGTTGCGGTAAGTTTGCGGTTGCGCCGGGTCACTGGGCGATGGCAATTTGGTCAGCTTACCAGGAATGATCTTATCATGCTATGGACAATAAATTTTGTACATTGATAAACTCTATCCTGGTGTATGTTTTCGTGAAATTTAAAGGATTTATCTTTTTTCCCATGGAAAAAAGAGTAAATGTCTCAATAGTTTCCAAACAACCCTCGTAAAAATCTGATTTTAGGGCACCTACTTAGTCTCAAGATATCAAAATTGCAATGATTAAATATTGAAAAAAAACACCAACAGGAAAATAAAAAAAAGTGGGCGTTTTTTTTTATATGAGTTGCTTATGAGGAAGCAAAGTATTTTATTGTGAAAATCCAGCATTAATTTTTCGGAAGATTTTTCGTTTAAATTTGGATTAAGAGGTAAGTAGGTATTTGAAAAAAAAGAACTACTAAGTTGCTCTTGTTAAACAAATTTAAACTACAAATTCTATTCTCAATAAAAAATTATACACATATAAAAGAGTTTTATTACATAGCATTTATTCTAAGGAAATATACCTGAACGGTCCTCAAATGACCCGGGAACAATGTTTTCCTTATTAATACATCTTATGTCAAATTCGAAATTTGATTTCTGATATCAAAACAATTCAATTCCTATTTTTGAGAAGACTAATATGAGAGAGAGAGAGAGATAGAGAGAGAGAGAGAGAGAGAGAGAGAGAGAGAGTGAGAGATAAACGTGCATTTCTGTGAAAAGTACATGTGCCTGATTTAATCTATACATAGACAAAATGTCAATAAAACAGACTTTGAAATATTTTCGGTCAATTTGTTGCTTTGCATTACGTTGTATCACTACAAGAGAAAATCTTCCTACGACTAGTGACACGACAATCTAACTGAAACGCCAATTTAATGCTTTTCATGGCTTACCTGTTTATAACTTAAACACTGTAAAGAAAACGGACGTGTATTGCTAAAAAGCAATGAAAGTGAAATTACATTTCACGCGCTTTATTTCATGCTACAATTGATGCAGTTACACAGGACAATCATGAATTTCCAATTCATTTAATATTTTTAGAATAAAGATGATGTCATTTTTTTTCCTTCCAGCAGAACTTTCCAATTTTGTGATTCGTAATCCTAAGGGGAAAAAACTTTGGTATAAGTGATTTTTATTTTTTTTTTTATTTCCCCCTTCTACGGAACTTCATCATTTTGTAATTCGTAAACCTAAAAAAAAAATGCTGACCTTAAATATTAAACGCTTTAGCCAATGGCACCTGTAACAAAGAAAGTGTAGACATAATAAAGCGCTCAGTATTCAACAAGCAGCTGAGTTTAGGTAATGGTTTATTCAAAACTATCTGCATGCGTTATTTCAAGAAAAGAAACATAATATAAATGCTTGTGTCTGCACTAAAATTTGAACTTAAAACAATTTTATCATTTCTATCATTCATATCAAACATTTTTTAACATACCTTTTAGAAGAAAGAAAATTAATATATTCATTTGACACAAATATAAATCTTATGTTTGGGGCACACAATTAGTCTCAAGATATCAAAAATGCAATGATTAAATATTTTAAAAAACATTGACAGGAAAAATAAAAACAAAAAGTTGTTTTTTTTAATTAGTTGCTTATGAGGAAGCAAAGCATTCTTGTGTGCACGTGAAAATCAAGCATTTTCGGAAGATGTGTATTGTAAATCTTACTTAAGAGGTACATGTAACAGGGAATATGAAAAAAAGAATTACAAAGTTGTTCTTGTAAAATCAAATTCAAAATACAAAATTTCAATTAAAAATTATATACATATAAATGTTTAATACATATCTTTGATTCTAAGAAAATATACCCAAACGGCCCTCCAAATACCCGGCAACAATGTTTTCCTTATAACTACTTATAACTCTTATGTCAAATTTTAAATTTGACTTCTGATGTCATAGCAATGCAATTCGTTTTCTGAGATGACTGTTGAGAGAGAGAAGGAGAGAGAGAGAGAGAGAGAGAGAGAGAGAGAGAGAGAGAGAGAGAGAGAGAGAGAGAGTCTAAACGTGTATTTCTGCCAAAAGGACATGTGTCTGATTTAATAGATACATAGACAAAATGTCATAAAAACTGCTTTTAATATATTTGCGGTCAATTTGTCGCTGTGCATTACATTGCTTCACTACAAAATAAAATTTGCCTACGTCTAATGACACGACAATCAATCTGCAACGCCAATTTAATGCGTTTCATTGCTTACCAAAATATAATTTTAACACTGTAAAGAAAACGGACGCGTATTGCTAGATAGCGATGCAAGTGAATTTAACTAAACTTACATGTCAAAATACATGTAAAATGCCGATCATTTTGTACATGTTCATGTACCTATGACCGTTTGAGATTCATATTTCTTTGATCTATTGAATCATTAAAAGATTCATTTTATTTTACGTTTTTATAAAGGAAAAGGTTCAATATGCATATATTGACAAAGAGATTTGCATTAATTTCAAGTTTCTTTTTCCAATTTTGTAAAAAAAAAAAAAAAAAAGCACGTCATGGCAATATACTTCTGTGTAAAACTGTTAATATTCTTTTGATGGATTTTTTTTTAAATTTGATAACAACTCCAAAGTCATATACTAGCTATGACTATTGAACCATTTTTTATTTTAATATATAGAAAACCACAATGCTGTAGTATAACTCTCAATGCAAAGTGATAGAATCATTTCAATAATCTTTATTTCAACACACTCTCTAGACATTTTGAAAAAATGGATACTATATAATATAATCGGTATCGTATCAGGTGCTACGATTTAAAATATAAAGTTATATACCTTTACCAATAAAAAATACATTTTATATATACTCAATATGCATGCAACTATTTATTATTATTTCATTTATTTGATTAGGTACACCTTCACATGAAATAAAAGGTGCTTTAGGCATCTAGTTACCATCAATATTTCTTCTTTGTATTTTCTTGCAGGATTATGATGCACTTCTAAGATGTATCCAATTCAATGACCACAATTGTACGAAAGCCGAGAAGGATCATTCGAGATTCGAGATTCGAAATACGAGATTCGAAATACGAGATTCGAGATTCGAAATTCGAGATTCAATATCTAGATTAACCAATCAAATCAAGGATCTGAAAATATGTATCCTAGCGACATCAAACTGTTATAAATAAAAATCATACGTACATGCTCTTACATATGTATATACAAATAAATGCTATGTTCACTTCTCCCTACCTAACTAAATAATTATTTGTATTTACTTTTACACAGAATATCTAAGTAGACTAGTGATAATGCAGTGTGCTTCGCGGATCTAAGTGATTTTGTTTGCCCTGGTGCATTTCCACCTGATGCGTTTGAACCCTAAGGTATTTCACCACAAATAATAGTTTAAAACCCGGGTTTATTCACCCCTTTTGTGTAAAAATGCGGTTATGGTAGAGAACTTCATAAGCGTAGCTAATTTTTTCTGTAGGGGGTCCTAGGCCAATTTTAAAAAATTTTACTATGTAAATTTGATAAGCTCCAATTTTCCCGAGGAGGGGGTCCAGATCCCCTGACCCCCTCCTTTCTAGATCCCCGCATGAAGATTAGTACATGTATCTAAATAATCTAAATATGAATAATCTGTCCTGTTTCACTAAAAAATATATGCATTACTGATCGTTTTTATGTATGCATACAGTGATACACTAATACTATGATTATAAACAAATCATCGAGATATTATCACATCATACGGAATTATTAATTAATATATTTTTTTTCCTTTTCCTCAGTAAACAACTTATTATGAGTCTTACTTTTGGAATTGTTTTCAATATAGAAGGATACCTACTCTCTACAATTAAAGGTAGGGATGATAGGGTGCCAATTTGTTCACATTGCCGATTTCTTGTGCAGAGAACAGTAGAACCCTTTATTTGATTGTGCATGAATATTTCAAAATTAATTGTTGTACATATATTTTGTTATAATTCATTCATTGATATATCAACAAGAAAGAATAAAAGCATATGTTTCATAGCCAAATTAAGTTTCTCTGTAGTTTCCTACCCCCCTACCCCCCACCGCACCAAAATTGACAATAATTACATATAAGTCATACAAATGTTTACTTTTTTTGTAAGTAAATCTCTAAAGATGTAAATAAGCACTGCAAACAAAGATGTGTGTATCTAATATACTACTACATTACACTTAGCCAGATAAAATGTAATCAGGATGAAGCTACAAGGGGTGAGTGGTGCAAATTTACCAATTTGTCGCCATACACACAGAACACCAAATAAAGAAACTGTGAGTGGTGTGTGGAATGCACAAAAGATGGCGGCAAATTATCTCAAATAATCAGTGCAAAAACCCACAAATAGGCTGTTATTTGTTACATATCCTGCAAAAACATTGATAAAAAATGTTATCGTCCCATAACATAGCCGATTAAATTAATGTGTACATATGGTCAACGTACATGTAATTCTAATATACAAGAAGGCGGACGTATCAGGCGGAGATCCAGAAAATTAAATTTCAAAAATGATCGGTTTAATTACATTAAATGCTTTGAAAATTGTTTTAAACTATCGCACGGGTCAAAATGCGTGATAGAAGCTATGTACAGTGTAATTGGAAACTTTCATTTTATATCAATATGTAGTATTACCTATTATAACAAATGAGAGTATAGCACAACTGCCTCAAGCAATACATGTCCTTTACCGGCACCACCTCCCTCCCCATAAAAAATGAAACAATTGTCGTTTTATTTGCTAAAATGTGTGTGGTTCAAAATTTTTCTAAAGGACATACCCGATTAGAATTGAAAAAAAGAGTCGTACGTTTAAAACTAATTTTTGGTTATATTTTGGTCAATTTGGGTAAATATATGCACCAGCGCAGCTCTAATTTATATATAATCAGGCCATAAATTCAAAATATTTTCAAAAATTAATAGCTTTAAATCCAGTGGATGAAAGAAAAGGAAAGCAAGTCGAACTCGATGAGTGCTAATACCTGTGTTGAATGAATGGTAGAGTAGGATATGCGCCAAAAAGTCCCGTCTACTCTTTCGTACCCTATTATTATTGGAATATTAAATCCGATTATAAGAGTCAAATTAAAAATCAAGTACGGATATGTACCTGTTTATCAAAAGTAAAACTACTCATAATTATCTACAGTGCATCGTTATGGAGCTACACAGAAAGTTTTATATTAATTTGCCGAGCCAAATAAAAAAACCTGGAAAACGAAGAGAAAACAAAGTGGGGACAGAATAACGGACAAATTAATTAGGACTATATAGCCCCCCCCCCCCCTCTTGAAATGTATATACTGAAAACAGGTTATTGGCGTACAACATCCGCACACAATTTAAAGAAAATTTCATGTTTTTTTTATCATTTTCGCTAGCTAATGTAAGACATCACAAATACCCCAAGCCCCCTCACGGAAAAGGAAATGCTATGTGATGAGAGAGAGAGAGAGAGAGAGAGAGAGAGAGAGAGAGAGAGAGAGAGAGAGAGAGAGAGAGAGAGAGAGTTGATGTAAATCACAGGTGCGCTAACACCGTTAAAATAAAAGCTTGCTAGTTGGTCTGCCCTACCCTAGCTACCTCCTCTCTTTTCTCGTTTTAGAGGCTTAATTATTATCTATATATGCTTGTAACAAATAAAATCAATTTCAAATTCTAAATCAAACTGAATTTGACACTACAAAACTCTCTCTGTGTCTGTCTGTCTGTCTGTCTGTCTGTCTGTCTCTCTCTCCCTCTCTCTCTCTCTCTCTCTCTCTCTCTCTCTCTCTCTCTCTCATATCGACAATGGTATTGCCATACCCTACAATACACTATTCTTATCTGGATTTTTGTCTTTGAGGTTGTAAATCATTATATCTTCTATGGTTTAAAACTTTATCATAACCTATATTTTGACATGTCGATTATTTTTTTGAGTTTCGTTTCATAGCTAAAACATTTAGATTAAACAGATCTTTCTTCGCGAGCCGATTTTTACACAGTTGGGGCGAATACACTTCGGGTTAAAATTGTTCGGGGGGAAATACATACAGGGCAAACAAAACCACTTAGATTCGCAAAGCCAACAGTGTTATTTCTAATTTAATTGTTTATACTGTGTGGGGTTAATTCATCAATGTTAATTTAACCATTTTATAACCACTATATAAGAGCTATTAAGACATTTATTTGTAGGAAAGAACATGTACGAATGATTTTTATTTAGAACAGTATGATGTTGCTAGGATACAGGTTTTAGATCCATGATTTGATTGGTTAATTTAGATATTGAATCTCGAATTTCGAATCTCCAATCTCGTATTTCGAATCTCGTATTTCGAATCTCGAATCTCGAATGATCCTTCTCGGCTTTCGTACAAATGCAATTCAATTCATTCACTTACAAAATTAATTAAATACAATTTGCAATGCATTTATCAACGATATCGTCTTAAAAGATGTTTTTATTGGTCAGCAATAATCAATTTCTAGTCCGGTTTATCTTCATTTGATTTAGGATAACACGATTGCCTCAAAACTCCATCAGATGTAAAATTATACTCAAGGTACGACGTGCAGAATTAGGCACATATGATGCATGCTTTTAAACCCTAAGTTTTTTTCCTCATTTCTCACTTACAAAGCGTTTTGAATTTGGAGATCCAAACCAACCATATGCGACTCCTTTGTATAAAAAAAACACAGCCTACCAGATGCTTCAATGATCAATTAAAAAAAAACGAAAATCAATGTTCAACATTGAAACTACTCTTCACCATCATTGATCTTTTATATTGATTTTACGTTCTGCTGTATAAAAATTGATATCAGCTTACGTAAACCATTAGTATATTGTGAATAATTTATTTTGAATTCGACTACTTTACGACTCAGATGTTTGTAGTTATATAGGACTACATATATATTTCTAAATGAAGTAAAAATAGTCTATTTTTACAATGCATCAAATATTCTTATTAAACTCGACTATTTTTAGGCACATTTGAGACAAACGAAATATACAGTAGTTCGGGTATGATCAACAAAATAAAATTAATTGACAAATATGTGGTAATAATTAAAACAGTGTAAGATAAGCACTAAGGACAAGTTTGTAACTAAATGATCCACAAAGCTCTTGACAGCGAAGTTATATTAGTATCTCAACAATCTGCATGTCACCTGCGATCAAGAACTTTCGAAAATGTTAAGCATAATACATGTAGTAAATGGTTTTTAAACTAATATGTATCATGTCATTCTAATTGATATATCGCTATGCAATTATAAATTAACAGTTCAACTCTGATCATTGCAAGGTGGCAATTATACTCATCGACGGCTGTAACTTGGAGAGGGTTTCGCAAACTATCAGTTTCATCCGAACATACATAATTTAGATCTCGTCATCCTTTGCCTTTTCATCACGCAGGTATAGATATCCCATCTCTTCTAAATAAATTTATCAAAATCACGAGAAAAAACTCTTTTTTATCAATACGAACCTATTTTACTTTGTTATTTGAAAAATATTTACATGTCTTATAATTTGATTGTTTTAATGTATCAGTGTAAACCGTTGTATATCATTCACAGGGATGATTCATTGCCACTATTTAAAATTAAGACATAGTTCATCATCACATAAGTGATTGTTTAACAGTAACGTTAGGAAAACTGTAATGACAGGTTGAATACAGTACTTAAATCGCCATTGTTCACGAGTAATACAAAAATCATATATGATAAAAGCTTCATCAAACGAGTGAGTCTTCCTTTGGGCGCAAAGAATATGTGTTGCTCAACACTTTTTGAAACGATGTAAAAGTTTGCGTATTTAACGTAGTTGGCTTTATTGTTTACTGTTAAAAAAATCCAGTGTCATTACGGCATTCATGAGCAGAACTAGTTATATAAAGCTACAACATTCAAAAAAGAAAAATGTGTCATAATGTTTACATTTTTGGCAGGATGAAAAAAGTGTTTAGATATATATCATGTACATTATCAGGGGATTAATGAATCGAGTGATTCTTTATTTTTGGGGCAATAAAAACATTAACAAGAGGCCCATGGGCCACATCGCTCATCTGAGGAACAATAGATTTGATAAAATCCGCTTAATGGAGTCATAATACAAACTATCTGGACAATGTACAATAATACATGTTGATCCTGTATAAATAAAATCCATCCCCCCCCCCCCCCCCCCTTGATATTCTTATGTTTATAATCATTAGTCCCTTTTCTAACAGGATGATTTTATAGTCATATCATATGTTGAGTATTGCAGTTCTCAAAAAGATCCCTAACAATTGTATATATATGGGATATAAACGTACATAAACTCTGAACCTTCTTGTGAGGCCAAAGAATTGTCCTGGGACCAAAGTTTTAACAATTATGAAGAATCATCTGGCTGATTAGTTTCTGAGTAGAAGATTTTTAAAGATTTACCATTTATATTCCGTTGTTAAACTTTGACCCCCCCCATTGTGGCCCCACCCTACCCCTGGGGATCATGATTTTCATAACTTTGAATTTACACTACCTGAGGACGCTTTCACACAAGTTTAAGCTTTCCTGGCTGATTAGTTTCTGAGAAGAAGATTTTTAAAGATTTACTCTATATATTCCTATGTAAAACTTTGACCTTCCATTGTGGTCCCACCCTACCCTCGGGGGTCATGATTTTCACAACTATGAATCTACACTACCTGATGATGCTTCCACACAAGTGTCAGCTTTATTGGCTGATAAGTTTCTGAGAAGAAGATTTTTAAAGATTGACTCTATATATTCCTATGTAAAATTTCGACCCCATATTGTGGCCCCACCTTACCCCCGGGGGTCATGATTTTCACAACTTTGTATCTACACTACCTGAGGATGCTTTCACACAAGTTTCAGCTTTCCTGGCTGATTAGTTTATGAGAAGAAGATTTTTAAAGATTTACTCTTTATATTCATATGTTAAACTTCAACCCCCCATTGTGGCCCCACCCTACCCCTAGGGGGTCATAATTTTCACAACTTTGAATTTACACTACCTGATGATGCTTCCACTCAAGTTTCAACTTTCCTGGCTGATTAGTTTATGAGAAGAAGATTTGTAAAGATTTACTCTCTATATTCCTATGTAAAACTTCGACCACCCATTAAGGCCCACCCTACCCTCGGGGGTCATAATTTTCACAGCTATGGATCTACACTTCCTGAGGACGCTTCCACACAAGTTTCAGCTTTCCTGGTCTTATGGTTCATGAGAAGAAGATTTTTAAAGATTTACTCTATATATTCCTATGTTAAATTTCGACCCCCAATTGTGGCCTGATCCTACCCTCGGGGGTCATGATTTTCACACATTAGAATCTACACTACCTGAAAATGCTTCCACACAAGTTTCAGCTTTCCTGGTCTTATGGTTCATGAGAAGAAGATTTTTAAAAATTTCTCGAAAATTTTCATAAATTCCTAATTATCTCCCTTTGCAAAAGAGCGTGATCCTTAATTTTCACAAATTCAAATCCCATTAGGCTAAGGATGCTTTGTGCCAAGTTTGGTTGAAATTGGCTCAGTGGTTCTTGAGAAGATGTTGAAAATGTGAAAAGTTTACAGACAGACGGACAGACGGACGGACGGAGAGACAGACAGACATACGGACGACAGACAAAATGTGATCAGAATAGCTCACTTGAGCTTTCAGCTCAGGTGAGCTAAAAAGCCTTACATTAAATTGTTAAAATCCTTATATCAGTTGCTTTAAAAAGAAAATGTGTCATATTAATACCGCTTGGCATATTCATATTACTAAAGAAAAGTTTTAAACATAATTGATCTACTGATTTTTATATATTACGCATGTGCAGTAAAACAATTTTTCATCATAATAATTAAACAATGTTACGAATATAAAGATATTGATTGGTCTTGGGAATTGTTATGTCATTGACACAGTGTTGCAGTGGATGCGATCGAGAGCCTGTATTAATTAAACATCTGCTGCTTTTTCTGCTAAAAGAAAGAAGCTCTTTAATCTAGCTCAGGTAATGCATTTTAAAATACATATTAGTATGTTCTTTGCTTATAATAATTAAAACATTTAGCAAACAATGCGAAAAACATATGTATATTGTTTCAAGAACCCTTATTTAAAGATAAGGGACAGTGTAAAATATATATACATAATTATATCATAAAAAAATATCTTTTCTCATTTAAAGCTTGTCAGTTATATTATGCATTTATATATCCTAGTTTACATTGATTCCTCCTTTTTGCTGTCATTGTCATTTTTTTAAAAGAAATTTTAATCTAAGAGGTGATAGAAATAAATGGGTTTTTCAAACCAACTTCCTTACATTTAAGATATCAAAATGTAACAAGATAACTTTTTTTTAAATTTCTGTATAGTTTTATAAAGGAAGAACTATTAATCAAACAACACAGGGATGTAAATATTGTACTTTTGTACGGTTGAGTATTCCTATGCCTGTTAATTGAGTGTTATGAATACGACCTTGTAGTGTAAAGTTATAATTCATTAAATATTCATTAAAAAGTATAATATAGTCGAATTGTACGTAAATTATACGGCATAATGCAAAAATAAATATCCTTCAAATGCCAGCGTTTTTTTTATTTTAAGGTTTACAAACCCGCCGCTCGGTTTTCTGAATTTTTAGAAAAAGAAATAAAAATTTAAAAGAGGTATTATTCCCCGACAGGAAACTTTTGACTTGATCGATTTTTTTTGTTCGGCATCGAGATATCATTTGGATTGATATTGTAATGCAATAATTTCCTGTCTAATATGGCATGAGTAAACCAACAGGAAATTAAAAAAAAATGGGTGTTTTTTTTTATATGAGTTGCTTATGAGGAAGAAAAGTATTTTTTGGGGGTTAAAATCCAGCATTTTCGGAAGATTTTTTGTTAAAATCTGGCTTACGAGGTAAGTAGGTATTTGAAAAAAAAGAACTACTAAGTTGCTCTTGTAAAATCAAACTTAAAATACAAATACTATTTTCAATTAAAAAGTATACACATATAAAAGAGTTTTAATACATATCATTTATTCAAAGGAAATATACCTGAACGGCCCTAAAATGACCCGACAATAATGTTTTCCTTAATAATACATCTTATGTCAAATTCGAAATTTTATTTCTGATATCAAAACAATTCATTTCTTATTTTTGAGAGGACTAGAGAGAGAGAGAGAGAGAGAGAGATAAAGAGAGAGAGAGAGAGAGAGAGAGAGAGAGAGAGAGAGAGAGAGAGAGAGAGAGAGAGAGAGAGAGAGTCTAAACGTGTATTTCTGCGAAAAGTACATGCGACTGATTTAATAGATACATAAACAAAATGTCACTAAAACAGCCTTTGAAATAATTTTGTTCAATTTGTTGCTTCACATTACTTTGCTTCACTACAAGATAAAATCTGTCTAAGAGTAGTGACACGACAATCTAACTGCAACGCCAATTTAATGCGTTTTATGACTCACCTGTTTATAACTTAAACACTGTTAAGAGAAACGGACGTGTATTGCTATAAAGCGATGAAAATGAGTTGAACTAAATTTACATGACAAACAACATGTAAAATGACGATCATTTTGTACTTTTTTTAATTATGCTTTATTTCACTTCAACAACAATACACATTTACAAAAGCCATATATCCCGGGTATTAGAAAAGTTGGCATCATTATAATAATGATGAGAACTACATCTCGTTACGAGTAACGAATAGGTCTTCCGTCCGATTAGTTTGATATGACACAATGAAATATCGATACTCTCGGCCAAATTTGAGATCCTTGTGAAACTAAGTTTTTTATCTCGAAACCGGAAACGGACGAACGAAAGTAATTAATGGAAAAAACTAGTAGTTCTTGTACATTTGCCTAGTGTACATCACTGTTTATATTGCTAGATGAAACACCTAAGAAAATATGTTAAATTTGTTAAAAAACATGAATTGTTTGAATCCTTCCGGTGAGTACCGGAAGTGACAGTTGACAAAATTAAACTAGCTGAACACATATTCATTCAATTGTCTATCATTCACAAAAGTTTCACGTCTCAATCATTTACAGTGACTAAAATCTCGCGGGTATCAAATTCATAAAAAGGATAGCTACTTAGGATATTTGATATAACTCACCGGAAGTAGAATAAGATTACTTTTTAACATCGTATTGTTAAAATATACAAGATCGTGTACTGATATATTCATTCCATGTAAAATATACAAAATAAGGGAAAAAAATATTTTTTAGTGCTTCCGGTGACGACCGGTAGAAACGACGAATCAATCAAAATAAGGTTAACACAGATACATACTTTAGGCTATCATCCAACACAGTTTGGTTGTTCAAGTTGTTACTGTATTTGAGGTCTCGATGAGTGATTTTTTTTTTGTCTCTTGACAGGAAGTGGACAAACGGAAATTATCAGTGAAAATAAAAGTTAGTATTTCATGAACATAAGACAACTGTACTTTATTGTTTATCAATTTTGTTAAAGAGAAAATTAAACTTTCAAACAGCTTGATTTCTTTGAACCCTTTCAGTGAGGACCGGAAGTGATGGTTGACAAAATGAAAGTGGTTTAACACATTTTCTATCAAATGTAATTTACCATCTTCCTTAGTTTGGTGTATTAATCGCTTGACTTTCTGTAATCTATCTGGGTAAAACAGTTATCTAAAAAGGATATCTGATATATTTTAGATATCTCACCGGAAGTAGAATTTTTTTATTTATTTAACATCAAATAAATGACATATGTAAGACATATGTAAGGATTAATTCTTATACTTTAATTCTATATGAAATAAAATAAATGCAATAAAAACATTTTTAGAGTGCTTCCGGTGACGACCGGAAGTTATGACGAACAAAACAAAATAGTTTAAAAACATCCACAAAGATAGATCTATAATCCTACAAAGTCGGAATGCCCAAGTCCTGATCATTATTGAAACCTCAATGTCAGAAAATTTTTGTCGCGGGACAGGAAACGGACGACAGGAAATGAAGTTTAGAAAAAATGAAATAAATTCCGAAGGATATAATTTTGTTCTATCACTCCTGCAAGTTAATATCAAGTATAATCATCTGTGAAAAAATGGTGGAAATCGGTCAATAGTTTTCGAGAAATCGCCTGCACAAAATTTGTGGGGGAAAAAAAATAACTAGATACGATCTCGTTACGAGTAACGAGTAGGTCTTCCGTTCAATTTTTAAACGATAGCATTAAAATATCAGAATCTGAGGGGAATTTCAGAATTCCCCTCAGCTACTCCCTTTCAGAAAGTTTGTACGATTGTTATTATCCTTAAAAATGCTTAACACAGAATTTTGCTTTTTCTCATACAGCACATTAAAGATGCAAGATTTTAGTCCCCTAAAATCCCTAATTACGTCATCAATGGGTTTGGAAATGAGCTTTAAAAACTGATATTGTTACGATCAATAACTTTGTTTCTACAATGCATTACGAAATCTGTATCGTTTTTAATTTATCTGTTATAGAGTTTCCGAGAGTCTTGGCCCCTGAATAAAGGGGCCAGCCCCTTTTTCTTTAGTTCATTCGAAAGGTCTCACGAATAATATTATTTCTTGTTCTTACACTTATTTAGAATTGATGTTCATTTTTTAGATACAAATGATTGAATATTTTAGGGGCCAGTCCTCTAGATCCTTAATGGGGACAGACATTGGAACCGACTAGAATCATCAATAAAGATATTTTTCCTTCTACAATAATCAACAAAATATGTCTCCTTCTCTAGATATATTGCGTCAAAGTTTAAGTACTTTGGCACCTAAAAATCCCTCTAAGTACGTCATAAATGGGCGTGACAATGATGTTTTCTGATAGATATTGTAACGATCAACAACTTTGCTTTTATTATGCATTACAAAATCTGTATCGTTTTTTACGTTATCTGTTAGAGAATTTATGACAGTCTTGGCCCCTAAATAAAGGGGCCAGCCCCTTTTTCCTGAGTTTATTACCAAGGTCTCACGAATACTAACCTAACATTTTTTTGTTCTCATACTTATCTAGAATTGTTGTTCATTTTTTAGATGCAAATGATTGACTATTTTAGGGGCAAGCCCTCTAGATCCTTAATGGGGACAGACATTGGTGTTTTGATTAATGGAATCGATAAGAATCATCAATACAGACATTTTCTCTTCTACGATGCTTAACAAAATATGTCTCCTTCTCTAGATATATTGCGTCAAAGTTTAAGTACTTTGGCCCCTGAAAATCCCTAATTACGTAATAAATGGACGTGTCAATATTTTTTTCTGATAGATATTGTAACGATCAACAACTTTGCTTATATAATGCATTAAAAAATCTTTATCGTTTTTAAGTTATCTGTAACAGAGATTACGAGTGTCTTTTTCTAGATTTCGTTGGAAAGGACTTTTGATTCTCTACCACTTTTGTTATATATGACTTAACAAAATATCAACTGATAAAAAGATACAGATCAAAACGTATTAAAATTTTGGATAAAAATCCGTACCCAATTTTCGTGTCTAGCCGAGCTCCAAGAAATGGCGCAACTGGCGTAAAACAAAATAATAGTGCACAACTTCAGACTATAGACTACCTATCCTGAAAATTTCATAGTCATATCTCTGATAGTTTCTGAGATCAGCTCTGCACAAAATAGGTCGTAAAACTACAAAATGGCCGATAAATCGGCCGATAAAACCTCATCATCTGTGAAAAAATGGTTGAAATCGGCCAATAGTTTTCGAGAAATCGCGTGCACAAAATTTGATAAAAAAAATAATAACTAGATACGACCTCGTTACGAGAAACGAGTAGGTCTTACGTCCGATTTTTTTTTTAGTTTAAATGATACTATGAAATATCGATACAATTTCAACCCCCCCCCCCCCCCAATTTTAAGATAAAGAATAAAAACCCTAATTACATCAAACATGGGCCTGACGATGACTTTTTCAAACCGATAATGTAGAGATCAACAACTTTGATTTTATAATGCATAACAAAATATTTATCGTTTTTAAGTTATTCGTAATATACTTTACGAGTCTCTTGGTCCCTAATTAAAGGGGCCAGTTCGTTTTTCTTGATTTTATTGGATAGAACTTTTGATTCTCTACTACTTCTTTCCTATATGTTTTAACAAAATATCAACTGATAAAAAGATACTGATCAAAATATATGAAAATTTTAATTCGAAATATGTACCCTATTTTCGTGCCTAAGCGAGCTCCAAGGAAGAGCGCCACTGGTGCAAAACAACTAAATAGTGCACAACCTAAAACCATGCTCTACCTATCCTGTAAATTTCAAAGTAATATAATAAACAGTACGAAAACAATAAGGTCTTCCGTTGGAAACGGAAGACCTTATTAAGAAACAGTACGAAAACTATAAGGTCTTCCGTTGGAAACGGAAGACCTTACTAAGAAACAGTACGAAAACTACATGTTAATGATATAATGAGAATAACAGAACAAAAATAATTTATAACAGGTTTGTCAAACGCTTTACCATATTTTTAAACAAATTCATGTTTGAAAAATCTAGCATGATATCCATATTCTTATAAAAAGAATTATTAACAAATTGTTTTAATCTTAAACTATCTTGACACTCGTTTTTATTCTACATCCCATTTTGAATTTGTATATTTTAAAAGCTATATAAGATATAATTGTATTGTAAAACAATACTTTTGGGTTAGTTTCAACATAAAAACCAATTACAACATGTTTCCATTTAACAGTAAAATTTAAAGTATTGTTCAAATTATGCCATATCTGTTTGACATTATCACAATCAAAAATAAAATGTTTAATATCTTCATTTGAGATGTCACAATAATCACATTTTGCATTTTGTCTTATTTTACATTTTTGCAAAAAAGAATTGGTACATAAGATATTGTTAAGCAGGATGTAATTGAATTCACTTAAGCGCTTGTCATACATGTTCTTTATCTTATTTGCATAGATGCTTGGCCAATACTCTTTATTTACATAATAATTTCTGCTTAAATAAGATTAATGGCAAGGAGGTTTAAACTTTCTTGACAACATATTTTGGTAGTAAAAATTACATTTTTTCTCTAAGATACAATGATCACCATTATGAAAATTGAATGTTTTTACAAAGTATGTTCTAGTAAGAACACAGCATTTCATATCAAACAACATACCCTTTTTCTTAATTACATTTCGAATATTATATTCACACAACCAATTGGATCTATTTGACAGAATATTTGAAAATTCTTGTAATGATTTAAACAAACCATTTTCATTAAATACATCTTTTACCTACAAAATATTACTCGCTATCCAATTCTGAAAACATAATGTTTTGCCCTTGTATTGAAACAAATTGTTATTCCACAATGGCTGCCGTGCAAACTTGATGTCCATCTATTGTCTTTTACATTCATTAAAGTAACTAAATATTTCTTATAAAAAAATGGGCAATTTAGATATTAGTGTAAAATTTTCGGTTTTTGTTTCAGACAGTGTGAGCAAATAATTCAAATCTATTTTCATTAGATTCAAGTAGCTGTTTACAATGTTATTAGTGACATTTGATTCATCAATCAATCGTTTAGCCTTTAGTCTAAGCTCTATATCTACTAAACCTAAACCACCATTTCCTTGTTTTCCTATTACTGTTTCTCTCTTAATTATATCACGTTTATTCCATATAAAGTTAAAAATACTATTTTTTTTTTTTTCATTATATCGTTTTCTGGAATAGGTAAGATTTAACCAACACATATTAATTGTGATACGGCTAAGGAGTTAACAACACATGTTTTCCCAAAAAATCGTTAACTTTCTTTTCTTCCATGATTCGAATAAAGATACCTAAACAACTAACAGCATTGTTGGTAACACTAATATCACAAATTTCTATGTACTTGTCTTTGAAATTTCCTAAAAGTATGCACTGTGTTTTTATCTTATTAATCTTTTATCCAGCATGATTGCAAAAATTTTCAACAGTTTCTATTGCCTTTTCTAGTGACTTTATATTTCTCAAAACAAGAGTTACATCATCTGCGTGTTGTAATTTTTTTATTTCTGTGGATTAGTTATTAAGTTATATGCCTTTAATTTGATTATTGTTTTTTAGTTTCAAGATAATATTTCTGCTACGAATAAATACAACAAAACTGAAATAGGACAACCCTGTCTTATTCCTCTAGACATCGAGCAAGTTTTGAAACTCAACCATTATTTTTAATACTAAAGATTGGATTTGTGTACAAAATGTTTACCCAGGTAATAAAATTATCCCCAAAATTAAATTTTTTAAGAACATGAAATAAGAAATTCCATTCCACCGAATCGAACGCTTTTTCAGAATCTATAAATAAAAGTATACCATCATTTGCATGTTCCATGCAATATTCATAAATATTCAAGACAACTCTAGCATTTATTTCAATAAATCGTCCTTTGATGTATTCTGATTGCTCTTTACTAATTAATTTATCAATAACTTTTTGTAATCGTCTTGCAAATATGAAGGCAATAATTTTATAATTTGTATTTGTCAAACTTAACGGTATATAGTTTTTTAAATCGGTTTTATCTCCTTTCTTGAATAAAAGGGTACATGTACCTACTGACCAGCACTGTACCTCACTGTGCGCCACTGTACGGGGTACTGACATTGTACTCTACTGTTACCCACTCATTATTATTTATTTTGTATACAAAATAACTGAAAGTTTACTTCTTTTAGAAATGCAAATTGAAACCAAAATCTCGCATTGCTTACAAGAAAGAGAACGGGCTTCTATTTCTTTATAAATTTATTAATTTACATGCGCAAGTTTGATTTAGAAACTTTTCCCTAGTTTTATCAACAAAAATATTTCTGCAGGGTGGGGGTACGGGTGTTAAGACCTATTTATAACAGTTTTATAATGTACTTTTAATGAATTTGATTTCCCCCCGACAACCCCCCCCCCCCAAAAAAAAAAAAGATCTGCGTAATATATATATATATAAATAATATATATAATATTTATATACAAATATAATATACATGTTATAATGACGATATTAAGTTTTTTTTACAACAAATTTAGTTGAATTATATATATATATATATATATATATATATATATATATATATATATATATATATATATATATATATATATATAATAAAAAAAAGAAAAGAAAAAGAAAACGAACAGTTCCAAAGTTTCATTGAATAGAAACGTTGGAGCTCTTTATTTTCTTTTTCTTTTTTTATTATTTATACTGTGTGATATCACCTTTCGTTTTTTGGAATATATATATATATATATATATATATATATATATATATATATATATATATATATTTATATATATATATATATATATATATATATATATATATATATATATATATATATATAGGATATCTATATTGTGTGATTTTATATTTGCTTATTCCAACGAGTTGAAATGGTGTATACATGTACCGGTATATTCGCGAGGCTTGCCGAGCGAATATAACCATTTCAACGAGTTGGATAGAGCAAATATAAAATCACACAATCATAGATGTTTTATTTATCTCATACAATTTGATTTATATTATGAACAGAAGCTTTTGAGACAGTCCCTAATATGACCCGAATTGATTTTTCAAAGATCAAAGACGATGATGCAACGTTGTTCTATGCGGCTATTGTGACCTTGCGCAATGCAATTTAGTACGTCATTTCCGATAAAAATCTACTGCTTTTATGTAAAGTTTCACTGAAATAAACCTTGAAATATTTTTTTACCTCTAAATAATTTTTCTTAGAGAATATTGACTTGATTGAATAGAAATACTGATCAGAAGAATTGAAGAATGAAGTTTGTTGACATACACAAAGTTGGGAATGCTCGTTAGTTTGACGTCGACTCGAACGAGGAACAGTTGTTGATGTTTTATAAAACAAACACTAGGCCTAGGCCTTGATTCGAAATTGAAAATAGTGAATAAGGATGCTTACTGGTGGTGGAATAAAAGTTTAATAAATATTATTTCGGTAAGTTCTTGTATATGAACACAACCGTCACCGCGTCGTCATGATGATTTCCTTAAAGGTTAACGTAATTTGCAGTTTTATAAACTACACAAAGCAAATTGAAAGTTGGAAAGAGGCTAAACTTATAAATAAAATCTTGACAAACAAGAAAAAAGGGTCTTTTGGGTACGGGAATGTATAACTTTGCAAAGAAGTGGGGGGGGGGGGGGGGGGAGTGTGCTAAGCCCCCTCCCCCCCTCTCCGATTCCAAGGCCTGTGATACGCAGTTATGTGTTTTCCTTCATATTTGAATGTAAATTTTTGACAAAATCCAGTTAATATCAATTTTTGTAGTAGATATAGTTATTTTGAAAGTACTAGCAAATCTTTGAAAATAGGTCACTGAAGCGTTGAAGCGAAGGGCTGTGTCAAAAACAGACATAGGTAAAGTGATGTCCAGTGAGTTTAGATTCTCCACACACAAAAAGCATGGGTTGCCGTTTACAAACACCCCCTGATGTTTCTTATCTATTATGATGATCATCAAATTCTTGTACCCACCGATCTCTTAAGGAAGGAGTCTTATCATTATCAAACATACGTCTTATAATAAGAAATTCATGAAATTTTGATACAGTCAAACGGATCATATTACCAAATGATTCTATCAGTTTGATCAAAATTGACCTTTTTGATTTCGCATAAAGGTCAGGTCAAGGTCACTACCTTTTTCCTCAACGTAAAGGATGATAAAAATAAGTGTAGCTCTTTGTAGTTCTGTAGACATTTTTTTAATATTTGAAGATTCTATTCCTCGATGAAATGATAGAATATTAGAATGTCTATCAGCTCATACTACTATATTGGAATAAATATTTATACTAAAATTGATATTGCTTTGCCCGCATATCCTCTAATTTTCTAAAATTTTGATTATTTTTTTATGCTTCCAATAATAAGATATTTCTGATTTTTATGTATTATAAAGACTTGATATAGATATATAAATTGACAGAAAAGCTAATATATTGAACATTTAATACGAGAGAAAAACTGATTTTAGTGATTTTTTCAAAAAATCAATGTATAGAATGGGCACTTTTAAATGTTTATAAAAATGTAATTTGATAGGCAAATCATATTTTTAAAACATATTCTGAAACTCAAGTATCATATCATTAGTTCACATTAGTTTAAAAATCCAACATTAATGTTATTGTTCTTAAAATGCTAGAACAGACTCATTTATCTGCAGCAATTCTGAATCGTGATATTTTCCTACGCCAATATTACGCCAAAAATATAGTCCTTGTTAGATTCTAAACATTGATTACTTTTTCTATGCCTAGTTGTATGATAATAAAAAAGAAAGAAAAATATACTATTTTAATTCCCTTTCATCTTGATTTAATGACAAATTAATCAAATTTACGTTTGTCAAGTCGAAAACCAGAAAAGACTCCTTCCTTAAGAAAAACCAAAATTAAAGCCATGAAAAAGGTGCAATTTTGTATCAATATGTTTAGATTTTATGCTTGATTTAAGTGCTTATGTATATGTACATGTCGCTTTATTTCATTAAGTTTACACTTTGATTTTGTTTACAGTGCACCAGTAGTCAATCAAAAAAGAGGAAGATGGACGAAAAAATTACGGTATTTTTTATTTTACATAAACGAAGTTAGAAACATTTTATATTTAATTCAATATTCCATGATGTACTGTGGTTTCATTAATATTCAAGGATATCAATTTTTGTGGATAAAGTGAAAATAACAGTTTCAAGGATACGTAAATTCGTGGTTAATGACCTTATCAATACAAATTATTAGCAGAAATTGCACTTCAATGAACATTTAATTTCATGGATAAACTTAACAACGAAATCCCCGAAAATTATTATACAACGAATATTGATGAAACCACAGTATACGTGTTGCCAAACGAAATGTAGCAACGTGAAAGGTAGGGAATTGTTTTAGATATGTAGAGAAAATGAAGCATGCGTTAACTTAGTAATGAAACAGTAAACATGTTGTACCTGTATCTATATTTGATATATATTTTAAAATCATAAAGTTATGTTATTCTCGATTATTATCTAAATATTTTGAGTTTGCAATGAGAGTTGATAAGCGGCGGAATGTGTTGTTTACACATTCTAAAATTACGGCTGAGAGTACAAACTGATGAGGGAAGCGTGCACAACTGTTAATCTCAGTTGGGGCGTAAACTATCAGACCCTCCCAAGATTTATTACCTTTACGATATCAATATGAATAGGTATGCACATTATTATACACTCACAACAGTTAAATATTCAATTTTCATAAAGTCTGTTTCGTCAATAATAGTGCCATATTATGAAAACGTTTTCATAACACAACATGGAATTCAAGGGTATCAATTTCTTATTGTTTCTGAAGACTTGTATAAGAACATAGGCCTATACATGTATGTTAAATCAATTTTAAGCGGACTTTTTTAAAAACACAGCAAACCTTCAAATCGATAGATAAATAACGTATTATTCGAGCGCTATATATGGTACTATCGATACTTAATAAATTGCGTCAGGTCGTAATGTTCTTTATTGCTTGCCGATTCATTTCTTTAAATATTATTGGGGTGTGCATGTCTGTCTTCGTGATGCGCAATAAGGTTTCGGAAATTTAATCTAATTCCACTTCAGGGATTACATGTTAAAAGCTACACTACAGCCAACGCGGGTCCCGTATTTTCCCGCGACACCGTGATGGTGTTTTAATCCTTTCCGCCATACACCGTCGCGGTATTGTCATCGCGGTGATCGCGGGGCCACGATTTTACCGCGATGGTGTAAGACACCGTAACACGCGTGTTATCTGTATCAGGGATTAAACCAAGAAGGAGAAAACAAGCGCTATTTTGATTAATGTTAGAATATAGATCTAAATATCATTAGAAGAAAAATTCATTATTTTCTTTGAATTGTTTTTAACAAAAACTTCTAGAAAGCTATTGCTACCTGTATTTTGTTAATGTTGTTCAAGAGTCTCAAACATAGCAATTTATTACGCAAATCATGCATATAAGTGTACTTGAAAATTAGTAATATTTTATTTTAAAGTATTATTTTTTTGCATATTATGAGTTGAAAATATGCCACCGATTTAAAGAAGACAAATATTGCGCGGTGTACTATTATAAAGTCGCTACCGTAGGCATGAACTCAACTTGACGAATGTATGTTTTCCCCTCAATCTGACTCTGATTTAACTCATTTTAACTCATTTAACTCATTTAACTCGTTTTAAATAAATCTGATTATATGTTCATTTAGGACGATCGGTGCTAATTATAGTCTAGGCAACGGCATGGTCCATCATGGAACAATTATGATCACCTTGCAGGACAAGTGTCACCTGAAGAAAATCCCGTTACACAGGTCCCGCGTCTAATGCCTTGAGCCATTTAAAAATGACAAAGTAGGTGTTGAAATTAGGTAACGCTTGCATATATATATCGGCCACTTCAGAGTATCGAGAGTAAAAGAACAACAGATTATGAATAACGGGACAGCAGTTTGACCTCGAGGGATCACGGGTTTTGAGAGACCAAGAGAGTCGATAATCTACTTGGTAATATTGGGGGTGGAGGATATGGACCGGAGACTCACGTAGAGCGAAACAATTCATAGTTCAGACAGGTACATTGACAATCAGTCATCCCTATGTTTACGGGTGTGTAACTATTACATAACACTTCCTGACCATCGCAGCACCCGTGCTCTGACCACGTGCCGTGAAGAATTTTATTGAATGCTAAGACTCCCCCCCCCCCCTCTCTCTCTCATTTCAAATAACTAATATTTTATGTGAACTGCTAAAGTAGAACACGTAGCCGTAACGGTATTCTGATTGAAATGCACATAATAACACATGTTTCCGTAACGGGCGTTTTCAGAAATATCATACCAGGGACGTATATATAAAAGTCCCTGATCATACGCGCCTTCTAACTTTACTGCATGAAGATAGAATAAAGCCTGATTCAGACAGGTATATAGAAAATCACAAGTACGACACAATTAATAGAAAAGTTATCCCTGTGTTCACGGGTGTGTATAACTATTACATAACACTTCCTGTCTGTGACAGCACCTGTGCTCTGACCACGTGCCATGAGAAATCTTATCGAATGTTGAGACAACTCTCTCTCTCTCTCTCTCTCTCTCTCTCTCTCTCTCTCCCAAAAATCAAAATATATAAAATTCTAAAAAATTGAAAACTTTCTTAATTTTAACAAGGCTAGAGGAATAAATAATATACCACATATCGCGTAAAGATTTTTTTTTTACTAATGCACAAAACACACATCTTTGTTCACATGATTCCCATAATGATTCAAAACTTACATTCATTCAAGCAATCACATATTTACTTTTTTAAAAAGTACAAATACTAGATGTGTATATAAAATTTACTTAAGCTGTGCATGTTCTCAATTACTCTCTCCATTCCTGATTAACCCTAATTATAGTCTGTTCGTTAATTGTATTTCAATCGAGTTAAAAGTATATCATTAAAAGGTAATTTTATGGATGTATTTTGTAAATACTGTGTTAGAATACGCATAATAATTGTCTTAAATTCAAATTGAAAAACTAATTTTCATTTGTTTGAAATTAAATCATACTATCAAGAAAATTTTCTGTTTGAAAAAACAGACTATATAGTTCTATTTAGCGGACCCCAAGTCACACTAATTGCTGCAGGTCACCCACCCTGACGGCAACCACCGAAATTCTATATACACATACTGTATACGTAATGTTACGCAATTCACCTTCCTCTGTTGGTCAACCGACACTGCGAAATTTTAACATGTGATGGATACCCCAGCATGAATGATCATTCATATTTTTAAAATCCCGGGTTTTGAACAAACATAAATATTGGGCGACCCACTGAACATCATACTTTTGCTAGATCGGATAGGAAAGTCAATTTTTAAATACACACGATTTTAACATTAGCATTTCCGTAAACTGATTGGACCTTTTTTTTTTAAACGTTTGATAAACAAGTTATACAACTTATATTAATATCTTTCGTTGGCACGGATGTTAGTGCGAGGGGGTCATCGATGTGGGAGAAAGCCGGAGTGCTCAGAGAAAACCCACGTGTCCAAGCGGGCAACCAGCATATCTATTCAACTAATGTCGATCACGGGGATAGAACTCGGGTCGCAGCGGTGATGAGCGAGTGCACTTTAAAACATTTTATATATCTACATGTATTTTGTTATTCATTAAACGAATTCTTTAAATGTTTTTAAGAGAAATGACCAAGTGTAAGGTATGTTTTAAAGGTAAAATTTAAA
Source organism: Magallana gigas (assembly GCF_902806645.1). Classification (NCBI taxonomy): domain Eukaryota; kingdom Metazoa; phylum Mollusca; class Bivalvia; order Ostreida; family Ostreidae; genus Magallana; species Magallana gigas. Next base: position 60,963,712 of record NC_047563.1, read on the forward strand.
TATGAAAGATTGTAAATGAAACGCTAATTAGTATTACTTTCTCGAGGCGAAATAAGATATTTTGGTGAAGTGTTTATTACCGGGTATATAATTATCAATCAAATTCATTGATAACCAAGAATTGTCAGCGATGAATGTGCCAAGATTAATTTATATGTAACGCCATAGAGTATACAAAATAGTGTACAAAATTCTGAATTAGCATAATTACACCTTCCTTTTATTTCTCCCACTGTTTATTTAATAATAATAAATTGTAACAATCAACTCCTTTTTTAAAATAAAGGAATATGAATTAAAATTCATTAATTCTCTCAATTATATTTCCCGTATGAGAAGAAATTAGGGGAGGTAACTCGCGTTGAAAAACAAGAATAGTTTTCACCTGGGACTGGTTTCACAGTACCGCGACGGTGTGGCCAAGGTGTGAAGCTGTACCGTGAGGATGCGCGGTTTTACCTGAGTTACCTGTGCTAAACCGCGATCAATTTCACACCACGAGGATTCGCGGTAAATACGAAAAACCGCGTTGGCCGTAGTGTACTTAAATCATTCTTAAAAAAGGGGGAGTGGACATGGAGGATGGTAGTGGTTGGGAACAAACAGTGTCAAAAATAACGCTAATCCACCCACCTATCCACCTATTAAAAAAAACTTATTTCAAAATACCTTTTGCAATTTAAATAGGGTAAATTAGATAGGCAAAAGTGTTTCAAAAAATTAATTTTCAGTCAAGGGTTATTGGCTACCAAATTATGGGGTTTTTTTTTCTACACAAAACTTAACTCTCTATAACTGAATTTAATTTGCATTCCGTTGCAGATGTTTCTTTTTCTGGCAAAAAAAATGGCCAATGCTATTGATACTAAATATTAATCAAATGATCTAGTGAAATAATCAGAAAAATGAATGATTAATGATTACTCAGCAATCTGTAATCGATTACAGCTGATTTCGGTTACTGATTATGATTACCCCATCCCTGATATGAACACTTGATTTCAACAAGACTTTTGCCACAGCGTTTGCATTTAGAAATATTATCCGGGGATGCAGCAAGAAAGGGGAAATCTTTAAAAACAAAGATTCCAGTCTCCAAACACATAAATGAGGAATGACAACATGTCATGTGATTTATATATTTCTCACGTGCACGTCATTATTTTTTCCATATTCAACTGATTTCGAAGTAAACTTATATTGACACATAACACTGCGCCCGTTATAATTGTCTGTTTTATTCCCTCTTCAGTGATAAGCTTTAAAAAAAATTGAAGCAGTCAATCTTCCCTTTCTTTGGTTCTGCCATATTAGGTTAATTTACTGTCTTTTGGTAAATTCATTAACTTTCTTAACATAACAATCGTCTACTTTCACATTATTTTGACTAAGCATTGTCACTAAATTATTATTTTGGGTGTGTCCTCAATACACATGGACATGCCAATGCCATCATCAGAGTCTGACATTGTATACAAAGCAACTGCTGATGTTTTGCTCTTCTTTAAGACTCGAACAATATTCTTCGCCAATGACTCCATATCCAAATCTCAAGACTTAAGTTGCAAATAACCATCTTCAGATGGTCGTGGTTTATCTGGTACATTCACGATAGTCCTGTAATTTATCTGGAGTTATTATAACGCATTATAAGTAAATTTATTTCTAAATAATGCACATTGTAATTGCAAAAGATTAGTTCTTAGTCAAAAGATAATGAAAAACTTAGTTTATTTATTCATTCTGCAAGATTTGTTCGGTTTTCGTATGAATTGAAGGAATGGTCATGGCATGAAATTAACACTGTATATAAGCACAATACATGCAAACAGACAGGAATGAACAGTCGAACTGACAATGTTTATAAAGAAAGGTAATTCATTTAATCTCAAGAAGAGAATATTTCAAAATAGGGTAACATACCTGATATCTAAATCATGAACAGGTACTGGCCTGCATACTGTCCGTGGTTTATCCCAAAATGCTGCAGTATCAGTAACTCCAATTGAACTTCGATCTTCCATGGAAGTGAAATGGTCTATTATGCCAAATAGTAGGGCACGACATCCTTACATGATTTATCCCTTCTGTTAAAGATTAATTATATGTGGTTATGAAAAATGATAATAATTTATTGTGGATGTAACGCGCTTTCTGAATGGCTAAAATATTATTTCATATCGTATAATTAAGAATGTTGTCTACATAATAATAAGACTAACGTCAAAAAGTATAAATCTGCCTGACGCTACGTTTGAATTTTGTACAATTTGATGTCATTCTTAAGGTTGGATTTGTTTTTATCAACAATTTATAGCCAAAAAATAAATTTTAAACAATGAATTCAATATTTATTAGTTTTATACGATAACAAATAGTTTGGAACACTTGACTTTTTTTTTAATAAACGCGGTTCGCGGTGGAAACTGCCCTAAACCATATTATATCTTTTAAAACTAATACATTTTGAATCCATTCCTTAAATAAATTAGTACGAACAGCTTTGCTTCAATAATATAAACAGTAAGTTAAAATCTAGAAAATAAACTTACGCAACACATGTACATTCAGCTGAAAATATAAGTCCTGATTTCTCAACCAGAATTCATGGGATATAGGGATCACTGGACTGCCATGCTTTAGGTACACATTTGCCTTTTACAGTATACACATCTTCATCTGAAATGAAAAGTGATAAATCATTTTGTATTCAAATACTCTAAATCCCTTTTGTTGACATTGTTGTTGACATAATATACTTAATTGCTTTTAAGATTTGTTGCATGACTGTCTCTCATCATGTTTGATAAATCAATAAAGGTATGTTTTGGTATGACCTTTCCAATCCATGTTTACTGAGTAGAAAACTGTTTATCAACAAAAGTATGTTTCTGTTGTTACATTCATATATTGCATAAGTTAACCATTTATAATATTGTTGCAGTATTTTCCTACGCCAATATTACGCCAAAAATATAGTCCTTGTTAGATTCTAAACATTGATTACTTTTTCTATGCCTAGTTGTATGATAATAAAAAAGAAAGAAAAATATACTATTTTAATTCCCTTTCATCTTGATTTAATGACAAATTAATCAAATTTACGTTTGTCAAGTCGAAAACCAGAAAAGACTCCTTCCTTAAGAAAAACCAAAATTAAAGCCAAGAAAAAGGTGCAATTTTGTATCAATATGTTTAGATTTTATGCTTGATTTAAGTGCTTATGTATATGTACATGTCGCTTTATTTCATTAAGTTTACACTTTGATTTTGTTTACAGTGCACCAGTAGTCAATCAAAAAAGAGGAAGATGGACGAAAAAATTACGGTATTTTTTATTTTACATAAACGAAGTTAGAAACATTTTATATTTAATTCAATATTCCATGATGTACTGTGGTTTCATTAATATTCAAGGATATCAATTTTTGTGAATAAAGTGAAAATAACAGTTTCAAGGATACGTAAATTCGTGGTTAATGACCTTATCAATACAAATTATTAGCAGAAATTGCACTTCAATGAACATTTAATTTCATGGATAAACTTAACAACGAAATCCCCGAAAATTATTATACAACGAATATTGATGAAACCACAGTATACGTGTTGCCAAACGAAATGTAGCAACGTGAAAGGTAGGGAATTGTTTTAGATATGTAGAGAAAATGAAGCATGCGTTAACTTAGTAATGAAACAGTAAACATGTTGTACCTGTATCTATATTTGATATATATTTTAAAATCAAAAAGTTATGTTATTCTCGATTATTATCTAAATATTTTGAGTTTGCAATGAGAGTTGATAAGCGGCGGAATGTGTTGTTTACACATTCTAAAATTACGGCTGAGAGTACAAACTGATGAGGGAAGCGTGCACAACTGTAAATCTCAGTTGGGGCGTAAACTATCAGACCCTCCCAAGATTTATTACCTTTACGATATCAATATGAATAGGTATGCACATTATTATACACTCACAACAGTTAAATATTCAATTTTCATAAAGTCTGTTTCGTCAATAATAGTGCCATATTATGAAAACGTTTTCATAACACAACATGGAATTCAAGGGTATCAATTTCTTATTGTTTCTGAAGACTTGTATAAGAACATAGGCCTATATGTTAAATCAATTTTAAGTGGACTTTTTTTAAAAACACAGCAAACCTTCAAATCGATAGATAAATAACGTATTATTCGAGCGCTATATATGGTACTATCGATACTTAATAAATTGCGTCAGGTCGTAATGTTCTTTATTGCTTGCCGATTCATTTCTTTAAATATTATTGGGGTGTGCATGTCTGTCTTCGTGATGCGCAATAAGGTTTCGGAAATTTAATCTAATTCCACTTCAGGGATTACATGTTAAAAGCTACACTACAGCCAACGCGGGTCCCGTATTTTCCCGCGACACCGTGATGGTGTTTTAATCCTTTCCGCCATACACCGTCGCGGTATTGTCATCGCGGTGATCGCGGGGCCACGATTTTACCGCGATGGTGTAAGACACCGTAACACGCGTGTTATCTGTATCAGGGATTAAACCAAGAAGGAGAAAACAAGCGCTATTTTAATTAATGTTAGAATATAGATCTAAATATCATTAGATATTCCGGTTTTTGGTCTTATTCATTACCCATATACGACACATTATACAGATTGCAGCCATCATTTCCCCCCTATTGTTATCAAAAAGTTAATCATTGACAATGGGTAATTCATTAGAACAATACCGTGCTGCAATCGGTAACTTCTATTTTTCATGCAGATGTGTATGCAGAAGTGTTCTGGTCAATTTTTTTGGTTTCTCATTTTTTTCCAAGATCTTTATGTTTCCAAGTATTGGTCTTTTTGCATTAGCTATGAAACACTTAAGCCGTCACATTGTCGTTTATAATTTCTATCTACAATTTTTCATGTTTCTTTTACTTCTCTGCGGTGATATTGAAGTCAACCCGGGACCTATTATGACCAATGTCCTTGACATTTTACATTTGAACATTCGCAGTATTAGAAACAAAGTCGCGAATCTTAATACAATAGTGCATGATTTTGATATACTTTGTTTTACCGAAACACATCTAGATCGTAATGTTACTAACTAAAGCTTAATGTTAGATGGATTTAACACTATCTATCGCAAGGACAGAAATTGTTTTGGGGGAGGGATAATGATATATTTATCAGATTTATTACGAGCAATAAGGCGTCCTGAATTCGAAACAACAAGTAATGAAAGCATATGGATAGAAATTGAAAGCCATACCTATAGTTATTTTCTATGTTGCGTGTATCGACCCCCAAATTCCGACGGAAATTTTTGGACCAGTCTTTCTTGGAGCATTGAAAAGGTCGGGGAAATCACAGACAATATCATTATAATAGGCGATCTAAATGTTGATTTGTTAAGTATTCCACAAACTCATGTAATTCACGATATTATGTCCAACGGAAACTTTGTTAACAATATCAATGAACCCACTCGTGTCACAAACACTTCGAGCACACTCATTGACCTAGTTTTGTCAACACCGGCTGTAAAGGTACACGAGTCCGGCGTACTTAACATAGACTCGTCCGTTAGCGACCACAAGGCTATTTATATTTCCTTCTCCATCGACATTGAACTTAATCGTGCATACGAGCGTAATATTTGGGTATATAAAGATGCAGATTTTGAAAAATTAAACTCTCTAATTTCCAACTGCGATTGGGATATTACAGTTAACAGCGCTCCAAATATTGATGCGGCAGTTGCACAGTTTACTTCAACATTTATGGCATATGTTCGTGAATGTGTACCCGAAAAAACTATAACCATACGCCCCCGCGATAAACCGTGGTACGACTCGATGCTTCGTAAAACTATGAGAATTAGGGACCGCTTACGAAACAAAGCTTTAAGAACCAATAATGATGCCGACTGGACAAAATTCCGACACGTTCGTAATAAAGTAAATAATATGAAAAAACACGCTATAACTAATTATTAAGATAATATTGAATCTGCATTACATGATAGTAGTAGGAATGGTAAAATATATTGGAAGTTGATGAAAGATTTATTCAACGTTAAAGCAACAACTGAAATACCCCCATTGCAATTCTTTGAAAATGGACAACCTTTTCAGATATTGAAAAAACAGAAACTTTGAACAAATATTTTTCATCAATTTCAAATATTGAATCTGCGAATCGTTCATTACCAAATTTATACTATATGTGTAATAATTTTTTTTCAGATATTCACATAGAGGTTCAAGAAGTTTTTGACATTATATCAATCTTGCCCGTTAATAAGGCTATTGGCCCTGATAATATTAGTCATATAATGTTGAAATATACAAAATTTTCCATTTCAAAACCTTTATGTATGCTTTTTAACAAATCACTTGTTGAAAATTCATTTCCAAATTATTGGAAAATAGCTCATGTTCTACCGCTCTTTAAGAAAGATGATCCATCTGTTGCAAGTAACTACAGACCGGTATCCCTGCTAAGCTGTGTCAGCAAAATTATGGAAAGGATAGTTTTTAAGCACGTTTATAATTTCTTTCACGAAAATAATTTATTCTATAAATACCAGGCAGGTTTTTTGCCTGGCCATTCCACGGTATTCCAACTATTAGAAACATATCATAGCATTGTCAAAAGTATAGAAGATGGGAAAATGTGTTGTATGTTGTATTTTTTGTGATTTGTCTAAAGCTTTTGACAGGGTGTGGCACGAAGCCCTAATTTTTAAACTTCAAACTTATGGTATAAGTGGGCATCTTTTACAATGGTTTAAAAGTTACTTAAGTGATAGAACACAAAGGGTAATGTACAAAAACAAGTTATCATCAACGTTATGTATCAATGCTGGTGTTCCACAAGGGTCAGTATTAGGACCACTTTTATTTCTCATTTACATTAATGATGTAGCAACGAATATGTTATCATTTTGTAGACTTTATGCTGATGATAATTCATTACAGCATTGTGATTTATATACTAAAAACATTGAAATTGTATTGAACCATGATCTGAAAATTCTCAGCGATTGGTCTGACAAGTGGTTATTGAAATTTAATCCGTCTAAAACAAAAGCTGTTTTTTTCACTAAGAAACATGTAGAAGAATTTCCTAAGTTATTTTTTCAAGGGTGTCAACTGGACTATGTTTCAACCCACAGACATCTTGGTTTACTTTTTTCTAATGATTTAAGTTGGTCTCAATATATTAATAATATAGTAAACAGTGCATACAAAAAATAAGGACTTTTGAAAAAACTTAAGTTTACTCTAGGTAGAACTAATTTATCAAAAATGTATATCACGTTTATTAGACCAGTTCTTGAATATGCTTCTGTAGTATGGGACGGTTGCAATATGTTTGACATGGAGAGATTAGAAAAAGTTCAATTAAGTGCTGCAAGGATTGTTACTGGTTTACCCATTTTAGCATCTACAGATTCTCTCTACACAGAAACTGGCTGGGAATCTCTGGTCAGTCGACGAAATAAGGCTAAATTAATAACCATGTTTAAAATTCATACAAATCAAGTACCTGAGTACTTGAGCAATATTATTCCTCCCGTAACAAAAAATGTCTCAATATATCACACAAGAAATAGCGAAAATTATAGTGTTCCAATCAGCAGATTAGAACTTTACAAAAAATCTTTTTTACCTGACACCATTCGGAAATGGAATTCTCTCAAATTAGAAGTTAGGGAAGCAACGTCTCTCAACTTATTCAAGAAAAACATTACTGAAAGTATTCCTCAACCTCCAAAATATTTTTCATTTGGTAAACGCACTATTAATATTTTACATACCAAGTTGAGACACAACTGTATTTTGAATTATGATCTGTATAGAAGAAACATTATTGAATCACCCAATTGTATTTGTGGTCAAAAGGAGAATGTTTATCACTTTTTCTTTGTATGCAAGAATTATGTAAATGCAAGAAACAATCTTTTTGAATTACTTTTTAATAGGCTTGATGAAACAATTTTAATTAACTCACATTTGCTTCTTTGGGGTAGTGACAATTTGTCTTACAATACAAACTGCTTTATTTTTTCAGCAGTTCAAAAGTTTATTAATGAGTCTGGAAGATTTAATAATTAAATTCCTTTTTGCTTTTGCTTTCTATACTGTACATTAACGTTATCTACTATATATTTGCAATTACTTTGTAAATGTATGTCTATGAATTTAATTATTATAAAGTCAATAACTATAAGTAACATGTAATATTACATGTACTATGACAATTGTATATATTGTATGTATTATCATTAGGAGAGGAACTTGTAAGTTGCAAGAACTTGTTTCCGATCCTTTTGTGTTACTTACACAATAAAATATGTTCAAATCAAATCAGATCTAAATATCATTAGAAGAAAAATTCATTATTTTCTTTGAATTGTTTTTAACAAAAACTTCTAGAAAGCTATTGCTACCTGTATTTTGTTAATATTGTTCAAGAGTCCCAAACATAGCAATTTATTACGCAAATCATGCATATAAGTGTACTTGAAAATTAGTAATATTTTATTTTAAAGTATTATTTTTTTGCATATTATGAGTTGAAAATATGCCACCGATTTAAAGAAGACAAATATTGCGCGGTGTGTTATTATAAAGTCGCTACCGTAGGCATGAACTCAACTTGACGAATGTATGTTTTCCCCTCAATCTGACTCTGATTTAACTCATTAAATATTTTCCGGTCTCTCTCTCTCTCTCGTTTTAAATAAATCTGATTATATGTTCATTTAGGACGATCGGTGCTAATTATAGTCTAGGCAACGGTATGGTCCATCATGGAACAATTATGATCACCTTGCAGGACAAGTGTCACCTGAAGAAAATCCCGTTACACAGGTCCCGCGTCTAATGCCTTGAGCCATTTAAAAATGACAAAGTAGGTGTTGAAATTAGGTAACGCTTGCATATATATATCGGCCACTTCAGAGTATCGAGAGTAAAAGAACAACAGATTATGAATAACGGGACAGCAGTTTGACCTCGAGGGATCACGGGTTTTGAGAGACCAAGAGAGTCGATAATCTACTTGGTAATATTGGGGGTGGAGGATATGGACCGGAGACTCACGTAGAGCGAAACAATTCATAGTTCAGACAGGTACATTGACAATCAGTCATCCCTATGTTTACGGGTGTGTAACTATTACATAACACTTCCTGACCATCGCAGCACCCGTGCTCTGACCACGTGCCGTGAAGAATTTTATTGAATGCTAAGACTCCCCCCCCCCCTCTCTCTCTCTCATTTCAAATAACTAATATTTTATGTGAACTGCTAAAGTAGAACACGTAGCCGTAACGGTATTCTGATTGAAATGCACATAATAACACATGTTTCCGTAACGGGCGTTTTCAGAAATATCATACCAGGGACGTATATATAAAAGTCCCTGATCATACGCGCCTTCTAACTTTACTGCATGAAGATAGAATAAAGCCTGATTCAGACAGGTATATAGAAAATCACAAGTACGACACAATTAATAGAAAAGTTATCCCTGTGTTTACGGGTGTGTATAACTATTACATAACACTTCCTGTCTGTGACAGCACCTGTGCTCTGACCACGTGCCATGAGAAATCTTATCGAATGTTGAGACAACTCTCTCTCTCTCTCTCTCTCTCTCTCTCTCTCTCTCTCTCTCTCTCCCAAAAATCAAAATATATAAAATTCTAAAAAATTGAAAACTTTCTTAATTTTAACAAGGCTAGAGGAATAAATAATATACCACATATCGCGTAAAGATTTTTTTTTTACTAATGCACAAAACACACATCTTTGTTCACATGATTCCCATAATGATTCAAAACTTACATTCATTCAAGCAATCACATATTTACTTTTTTAAAAAGTACAAATACTAGATGTGTATATAAAATTTACTTTAGCTGTGCATGTTCTCAATTACTCTCTCCATTCCTGATTAACCCTAATTATAGTCTGTTCGTTAATTGTATTTCAATCGAGTAAAAAGTATATCATTAAAAGGTAATTTTATGGATGTATTTTGTAAATACTGTGTTAGAATACGCAGAATAATTGTCTTAAATTCAAATTGAAAAACTAATTTTCATTTGTTTGAAATAAAATCATACTATCAAGAAACTTTTGCTGTTTGAAAAAACAGACTATATAGTTCTATTTAGCGGACCCCAAGTCACACTAATTGCTGCAGGTCACCCACCCTGACGGCAACCACCGAAATTCTATATACACATACTGTATACGTAATGTTACGCAATTCACCTTCCTCTGTTGGTCAACCGACACTGCGAAATTTTAACATGTGATGGATACCCCAGCATGAATGATCATTCATATTTTTAAAATCCCGGGTTTTGAACAAACATAAATATTGGGCGACCCACTGAACATCATACTTTTGCTAGATCGGATAGGAAAGTCAATTTTTAAATACACACGATTTTAACATTAGCATTTCCGTAAACTGATTGGACCTTTTTTTTTGAACGTTTGATAAACAAGTTATACAACTTATATTAATATCTTTCGTTGGCACGGATGTTAGTGCGAGGGGGTCATCGATGTGGGAGAAAGCCGGAGTGCTCAGAGAAAACCCACGTGTCCAAGCGGGCAACCAGCATATCTATTCAACTAGGGTCGCAGCGGTGATGAGCGAGTGCACTTTAAAACATTTTATATATCTACATGTATTTTGTTATTCATTAAACGAATTCTTTAAATGTTTTTAAGAGAAATGACCAAGTGTAAGGTATGTTTTAAAGGTAAAATTTAAATATGAAAGATTGTAAATGAAACGCTAATTAGTATTACTTTCTCGAGGCGAAATAAGATATTTTGGTGAAGTGTTTATTACCAGGTATATAATTATCAATCAAATTCATTGATAACAAAGAATTGTCAGCGATGAATGTGCCATGATTAATTTATATGTAACGCCATAGAGTATACAAAATAGTGTACAAAATTCTGAATTAGCATAATTACACCGTCCTTTTATTTCTCCCACTGTTTATTTAATAATAATAAATTGTAACAATCAACTCCTTTTTTAAAATAAAGGAATATGAATTAAAATTCATTAATTCTCTCAATTATATTTCCCGTATGAGAAGAAATTGGGGGAGGTAACTCGCGTTGAAAAACAAGAATAGTTTTCACCTGGGACTGGTTTCACAGTACCGCGACGGTGTGGCCAAGGTGTGACGCTGTACCGTGAGGATGCGCGGTTTTACCTGAGTTACCTGTGCTAAACCGCGATCAATTTCACACCACGAGGACTCGCGGTAAATACGAAAAACCGCGTTGGCCGTAGTGTACTTAAATCATTCTTAAAAAGGGGGAGTGGACATGGAGGATGGTTGTGGTTGGGAACAAACAGTGTCAAAAATAACGCTAATCCACCCACCTATCCACCTATTAAAAAAAACTTATTTCAAAATACCTTTTGCAATTTAAATAGGGAAAATTAGATAGGCAAAAGTGTTTCAAAAAATTAATTTTCAGTCAAGGGTTACTGGCTACCAAATTATGGGGTTTTTTTTTCTACACAAAACTTAACTCTCTATAACTGAATTTAATTTGCATTCCGTTGCAGATGTTTCTTTTTCTGGCAAAAAAAATGGCCAATGCTATTGATACTAAATATTAATCAAATGATCTAGTGAAATAATCAGAAAAATGAATGATTAATGATTACTCAGCAATCTGTAATCGATTACAGCTGATTTCGGTTACTGATTATGATTACCCCATCCCTGATATGAACACTTGATTTCAACAAGACCTTTGCCACAGCGTTTGCATTTAGAAATATTATCCGGGGATGCAGCAAGAAAGGGGAAATCTTTAAAAACAAAGATTCCAGTCTCCAAACACATAAATGAGGAATGACAACATGTCATGTGATTTATATATTTCTCACGTGCACGTCATTATTTTTTCCATATTCAACTGATTTCGAAGTAAACTTATATTGACACATAACACTGCGCCCGTTATAATTGTCTGTTTTATTCCCTCTTCAGTGATAAGCTTTGAAAAAAATTGAAGCAGTCAATCTTCCCTTTCTTTGGTTCTGCCATATTAGGTTAATTTACTGTCTTTTGGTAAATTCATTAACTTTCTTAACATAACAATCGTCTACTTTCACATTATTTTGACTAAGCATTGTCACTTAATTATTATTTTGGGTGTGTCCTCAATACACATGGACATGCCAATGCCATCATCAGAGTCTTACATTGTATACAAAGCAACTGCTGATGTTTTGCTCTTCTTTAAGACTCAAACAATATTCTTCGCCAATGACTCCATATCCAAATCTCAAGACTTAAGTTGCAAATAACCATCTTCAGATGGTCGTGGTTTATCTGGTACATTCACGATAGTCCTGTAATTTATCTGGAGTTATTATAACGCATTATAAGTAAATTTATTTCTAAATAATGCACATTGTAATTGCAAAAGATTAGTTCTTAGTCAAAAGATAATGAAAAACTTAGTTTATTTATTCATTCTGCAAGATTTGTTTGGTTTTCGTATGAATTGAAGGAATGGTCATGGCATGAAATTAACACTGTATATAAGCACAATACATGCAAACAGACAGGAATGAACAGTCGAACTGACAATGTTTATAAAGAAAGGTAATTCACTTAATCTCAAGAAGAGAATATTTCAAAATAGGGTAACATACCTGATATCTAAATCATGAACAGGTACTGGCCTGCATACTGTCCGTGGTTTATCCCAAAATGCTGCAGTATCAGTAACTCCAATTGAACTCCGATCTTCCATGGAAGTGAAATGGTCTATTATGCCAAATAGTAGGGCACGACATCCTTACATGATCTATCCCTTCTGTTAAAGATTAATTATATGTGGTTATGAAAAATGATAATAATTTATTGTGGATGTAACGCGCTTTCTGAATGGCTAAAATATTATTTCATATCGTATAATTAAGAATGTTGTCTACATAATAATAAGACTAACGTCAAAAAGTATAAATCTGCCTGACGCTACGTTTGAATTTTGTACAATTTGATGTCATTCTTAAGGTTGGATTTGTTTTTATCAACAATTTATAGCCAAAAAATAAATTTTAAACAATGAATTCAATATTTATTAGTTTTATACGATAACAAATAGTTTGGAACACTTGACTTTTTTTTTAATAAACGCGGTTCGCGGTGGAAACTGCCCTAAACCATATTATATCTTTTAAAACTAATACATTTTGAATCCATTCCTTAAATAAATTAGTACGAACAGCTTTGCTTCAATAATATAAACAATAAGTTAAAATCTAGAAAATAAACTTACGCAACACATGTACATTCAGCTGAAAATAGAAGTCCTGATTTCTCAACCAGAATTCATGGGACATAGGGATCACTGGACTGCCATGCTTTAGGTACACATTTGCCTTTTACAGTATACACATCTTCATCTGAAATGAAAAGTGATAAATCATTTTGTGTTCAAATACTCTAAATCCCTTTTGTTGACATTGTTGTTGACATAATATACTTAATCGCTTTTAAGATTTGTTGCATGACTGTCTCTCATCATGTTTGATAAATCAATAAAGGTATGTTTTGGTATGACCTTTCCAATCCATGTTTACTGAGTAGAAAACTGTTTATCAACAAAAGTATGTTTCTGTTGTTACATTCATATATTGCATAAGTTAACCATTTATAATATTGTTGCAGTTTTGACGTTCTACTTAGAAATTTGGGTTGAGAAAATTCGGCATCTCAAGCGAATTTTCCCGTAGAGCTACGCATCATTAATCGGTCCCTTTATAACGATTTTGACAACAGAAGTTAAGAAGAAAATGTGGGTACTATTTCAGTGTCAATAGAACTATAAAATGGTATGCTGTAGGAAGTTTACAAGTACCTAACGTTGCCATCGTGACATCATAAATGTGGCTGGAAGAATGCAGCTTGTAGCCATTGTCCGATTTTCTCCTCCGCAGGCGTTCTTCAGATCATCTACAGTAGTGCTGGAGAAAATATGCAACATCAAAAGTATCGATAGCTGGGATGTTAGGCAGATTACGGCTCCAGACGATGCCAGTGTCGTAACTTAGATGTCGAAAAGTTTTCCCTCGAACCGTCCGTCTCTAGATTGATAACCTCTTTCTCGCTATCGTTCTGATCGATTCCGGGGAAATTAAGAGCATCAGCGCGTTCACATAAGTCAGCTAAATGTTGCTCGAGAAAAGGAAAGCCTTTAGTTTTCATAATATGCTTTAGATCCGCGCATTGTAAATCCTGATAGTTGCAGTTGGCGTCCATCACGACGAATTTTTTTTCCCGGACGACCCTACTAAACGCGCCTCCAATATGAAGAGCGCACTAATGTAAATCGAAAGTATTTTGACCGTTTCATAACTTTAAAAGAAGACAATACTGTCTCATTTTTCGAAAGATGATAAAAACAGTCATGTTGATTTTTACTTCTAGTAAATCATTATTCATCAAATAGTTTTAAACAACAAACTTCGTGGTGCTTTTTTTTTTTATTAAATAGCTTTATGAGGCTTGAAAACGATTACACTTCACATTTGTTTTTTTATGGAGCATTCTGGGTAGTTTATCACAACTTGGTTTGATTAAGCATAACAACAAACAACACTAATATAACAAACATTTTGTGTTGAATACTCTTTTGTGTAAATTAAGAGTCAATAAAGTTGAATATGATGTATGTATGTTGAATTATTGTGGTTTCTTTGTTCAATATACGAAAAATACAAAACCAGTCTACATACTTTTTTTAGATCATAAATGACCCAATTTGGGGTCCAATCGAACCGCATCCGCTCTGCATAAAGATTATCAACACACCACAGTTTCAGCGACTCCGACACATTAAACAGCTTGGCGGATGCTCCTTTGTTTATCCTGGAGCTTGTCACAGCAGATTTGAACATTCGATCGGGTAAATGAAGAAAAATAAAATGACTTTCACGGAACCTCGGTTTCTTTTTGAAAAAAAAAGTATTTTCTTGTGAATTATTATAACATTTTATTAAAACATTAAAACATTTTAGAACATCACACCTGGCAAGGTTGATGGGCGAGGAACTACAGAAACATCACTATGAAAAAATCACCAAAGAAGAAATTCTTTGTTTGGAGGTAGCAGGACTTTGCCATGACCTAGGTAAGGACACATGATAATAACAGTGTTTGAATCCTTACGACTGAGACAAATTGCATTTTTGTTGGTTTCTAGGACATGGCCCATTCTCACACGTGTTTCATCAGCAGTTCCAAGCGAAATGCAAAGACATTAAAAAATGGACGGTGAGTGGGATATTTATGTCGATTTACATTTTCGTTTACAAATACTTTTCCTGACCGGATTTGCTTTTTTTAACCATACTGAAAAATTTGACTCAAAAGAAAACCAGATTTTGAATTTAAATTAACTAATGAGTTGTCAGGTGGAAGGTAAGTGGAATATCAGTTCTATACCATTACATGTAGGTCTTGGTACTTAGTTTTTAAATGAGGCTACATATAAACATTGATTTTAAAACATACATAGTTTATCGAGACGAATCATACTTTTTGTGAAACTACATTTATAGTATAATATCCAACTTGTAGTCTATTATTATATGATGTTTGAGAACAAGAGGCCCAATTGGGCACATCGCTCATCTGAGCAACACTGGCTTTATATGGGCGTTCAAAGGATATTGTGCCATGTGGCCCCTCGGTAGATTAACCAAAACTGAATATCCGAATTTTCACTTATTTTTGCATATACTTAATCTTTGACATATTTACCTTCATGGAATACCATTTTTACCAAAATAAGATCATATGCAATATAAATAACTAAATTTTCAGTTGGTGTTCACGATTAACTTGAGAGCGTAAAGGTACATTTTCTCCCTCCACTACTTGATACTTATTGTATTTTTTAAAAATTATATAATATGTAAAAGAAGAAAAGTGTATCTCAATGCACCAGAATGAATACGCTTAATTCCTCAAATTAGAAACATTGAAAAATTTAATTGGCCTTCTCCATTATAGACGATTGTCATTTACCAGGCATGAATTCATTTCGTATGATCTTTCATATCCTTACTCACTTGATTGATGAAAATAAACTTAACTGAAAATGTTGTCACATATGTTGAAGAGCTATAATTCAAATTAATGTATTGGTAGGCATGCCGCTCTATTGTACCAAGGCTCATCCATTATTTTCACCTTTATTAAAAAAACAACAAATGTGTACAAACAAAGATGATTTTCCATTGCAATACACCGATACTGCTTTTATCCTCATAATAATAATGTGTCAGGCCTATGGAATCTGTTTTAAAGGCATTGTTTTCATTTACTAGTGTTCGAAAAACTATCAAAAATTGGTGTAGATTTTATGCATTTCATCTTTGAAGAAGGGGCACCAGAATGTAATTACAGCACATCATCCTTTTAGCAAGACATATCTATTGATCGACCAAAATGTCAGTGTCAATCATAAGCAAGATACATAGCTTGGTTTGAGCCATGTTTTTGTTCACATGAGTTTATTACATTCAACTTAAGAATTTTAAACTTGGTATTTCCTATTAAGCATAGCTGCATTTAAAATATAAACAAACTAAAGGATGACCTCAGCTTTGTGTGCAAACATATAGTAACATTGTGCACAAATCTCTGTATCTTGCTTATAACTCGAAGCTTGACTCTCAGGTTAGTATAATTATAGGAATTTGTAAACATTTAAAACAAGAGAAAAGTGCACTAAAACAAAAAGGAAAACTAAATTTATTGTTCATCATATATAAACTCTAGTAATATATTTCTAGCAGCGAGAATAATCTCTGTTTAGATTGGAATTGCTGAACATCTTAATAGAACATGTTGCTTTAATCAACTATTATGTAGAAATACTACCAAATTACACGCCCCACCATAATTTGACCCCCCATGGTGACCCCACCCTATCCCCTGAAATCATGGTTTGAAAAAAAAAAACTAGAATGAATCAACACTACCTGAGGATGCTTCCACACAAGTTACAGCTTTTCTGGCCATTTGGTTTTTGAGAAGAACATGTTTAAAGACTTTTCGCTATGTATTCCTATGTAAAATTCGAACAACCCATTGTGGCCGCACCCTACCCCCGGGATCATGTTTTGAACAATTTGAATCTACACTACCTGAGGATGCTTCCAAACAAGTTACAGCTTTTCTGGCCTACTGGTTTTTGTTGAGAAGATTTTTCACTATGTATTCCTATGTAAAAACTTTGACCCCCCCCCCCCCATTGTGACCCCACCTTACCCCCAGGGATCGTGATTTGAAAAAAATTGAATCTGCCCTACCTGAAGATGCTTCCACAGTTCCAGCTTTTCTGGCTTACTGGTTTTTGAAAAGAAGATTTTAATGATTTTTCTCTATACATTTGTATCTAAAAAATTGATCCTCCATTGGGGCCCCACTGTACCCCCGGGGATCATGGTTTGGACAAACTTGAATCTACACTACTTGAGGATGCTTCCACACAAGTTACAGCTTTTTTGGTCGGTTGATTTTTGAGAAGAATATTTATAAAGATATTTCTCTTTATATTTCACACAGGCGCTTATTTCATACAGGAGGTTTATTAACTATACACAATATTTTGTATAGTTAATAGACCTCCTGTATGAACAAGCGCCTGTGATATTTCACCTCAGGTGAGCTAACAATTATTTATGTATCTGCTACATGTACACGCACTTAGTATTTCCATCAGCAAAATTAATCTCCATTTAGACTGAATATACTTACAACTAGCCTAAAACACATTGCAGTAATCAACTATTACGCAAAACCATACCGTAATATCATTAGAATTTGTATTTTAGTTGATAAAGTACCGTACCTGTTAATGTATCTTATTTCCCGCAAGTAACAGTCAGCTGTCTTACATGTACTTTACGATGTCTATATTTGATTGGTACGTAAAAATTACAAAATAAAGGCGATAGTTCCCTTAAGTTACAAACCGTAATTCATGAAAACGAAATGAAAATCAAAACAAGCTAAAACCACCGTCAAAGGTGAAAATGTCAACGCATTGGAATATTTAATCTCAATTTACTTCACACAATCGGCATTAATGTATCTTGCACGTTTCAAACATTCCTTTCGCACACAAACTGTTCCACAACAACCAAATTCATCTTTGTCAGATTGACCCATTTCTTATACGTTCAAAATGGCCATTTCTTTGTTTCAAAGAGGGTTTAGAGATATGGAATACCGAACCCGAAGTTAAACTGATTGACCCTCATTCTCTCTGTCTTATTATCATTTCCGTAAATTTATTTTAAAATTCCACAAAGTTAATTTACACCCAAGAATTCTCATTCGTCTCAATCAAAAATGTCAAAAAATTAAAATAGATAAACCAAAACATGACCAAAAAAAGTGTTTACAAATACTATCGTGAATACTCAAGCGTACATTTTTACTGTCAATTCCATTGACTGGTGCTTAATGCCCGTCACATTTGAGTAAGCACAATTATTTGTTGGGTTATAGTATTGTGTCCTTTATACTTTATCCTATGAAATACTCTAAGATGTCCATTGATGTATACATTTACATGCAGATATGTATTGTAAGATGGGGCGACTTAATTCTTCGTAGAGCACCGGGGACTGGGGGTCGAGGGAACGTGTGATTTTTGTATGGTACAGGAATCGGTGATAATGGGGAGGGAAATTTTGCTATTTAAAGAAAAGCATCAAACTATGCATGACTGCATGTACAACTCAGTTTTACATTCTAGTACGATGATCCGCAGGTCTCTTGTATATCTTTTTTTACACTGTAAACATGAGTACTATTAAGATTGGTTGTCTGAATTGTCAAGGTTTGGCGTCAGATCACATAAAAAGACGAGATATTTTGAAAAATGTCGAAATAAATATGATATTACTTTTCTTGTCGATACTCATAGTTCACCAGAAGTCGAACAATGTTGGGCCAATGAGTGGCGCTATAAAGCATTTTTAACCGGGTTTTCCAACGGAAAAATCCGGTTATTAAAATGGTGAAAATGGCGGGCGGGCGGCTGCCAAAAGGGTACCCTCATTGTACGGATAACTCCTCCTACAGTTTTCAAGATAGGAAGTTGTTCTTTTGCAGATCAATTGTACATATATCAGAGGTGTGCATATTGCTAGAATTTTGATTTCTGATAATTTATCGAAAAAATACCAGCTTTTGAACTTAGTCATTTTTTGGCAAAATATTGCATATAGGGTACCCTCATTGTACGGATAACTCCTCCTACAGTTTTCAAGATAGGAAATTGTTCTTTTGCAGATCAATGGTACATATATCAGAGGTGTGCATATTGCAAGGATTTTGATTTCTGATAATTTATCGAAAAAATACCAGCTTTTGAACTTAGTCATTTTTTGGCAAAATATTGCATATAGGGTACCCTCATTGTACGGTTACTCCTCTTACAGTTCTCAAGATAGGAAGTTGTTCTTTTGCAGCTCAATTTTACATATATCAGAGGTGTGCATATTGCAAGGATTTTGATTTCTGATAATTTATCGAAAAAATACCAGCTTTTGAACTTAGTCATTTTTTGGCAAAATATTGCATATAGGGTACCCTCATTGTACGGATAACTCCTCCTACAGTTCTCAAGATAGGAAGTTGTTCTTTTGCAGATCAATTGTACATATATCAGAGGTGTGCATATTGCTAGGATTTTGATTTCCGATAATTTATGAAAAAATACCAGCTTTTGAACTTAGTCATTTTTTGGCAAAATATTGCATATAGGGTACCCTCATTGTACGGATAACTCCTCCTACAGTTCTATAGATAAGAAGTTGTTCTTTTGCAGATCAATTGTACATATATCAGAGGTGTGCATATTGCTAGGATTTTGATTTCCAATGATTTATGAAAAAAATACTAGCTTTTGAACTTAGTCATTTTTTGGCAAAATGTTGTATATACATGTAGGGTACTCCATTTCACTGGATAAGGGTTGACATGGATTATGGATACAGTTTACATAAAAGAAAACCCGGTTTGCTGTCATATTGACAGCTTTTCACTTGTTTAACTCCTACTCGAGCAGTATCAGGGGTGTTGCTATTATGTTAAAAAATTCTTTTCAATTTGAGGTTCTAGATGTTTTTGAAAGATGAATCGGGTAATTTTTTAATTCTTAATATAAAATATTTCAATGTCAAGCACTCATTAGTTGTGCTATATGGTCCAAATGAAGACACACCTGGATTTTTTGAGATTATTTCCAAACACATTGAAACACTCGGGAATGAGTCTGTAGTTATTGGGGGAGATTTTAATGTACCGCTCGACTACTCCCGTGATACAAAACTATATAGGAGAAAGAATAATCACAAAGCAAGAGAGAGGGTACGACAGATGATTTCTGAGCACGACCTTGTAGATTTGTGGAGAGATCGTAATCCTTCCGTTTCACGCTTCACCTAGCATGGCCCTTAGAGTAAACAGGCCCGACTTGACTACTTATTTGTCTCCTCTTCCCTTCAGCTTTTTACTGTTAATGCAGATATTGGGTATGGGTACCGATCTGATCACTCCCCTGTAGAAGTTTCTTTTAAGTATGTAGATCAACCACGCGGGAAAGGTAGTTGGAAATTTAACAACAGTTTATTGTATGATAGAGAGTATGTGCAACTTATAAAGCAATGTATTAATGACACTCTATCTATCTATGAAACTTTCTCAGACAGTGAAACTGTACAATACTCTGTTAACGACCAACTACTCTGGGAAACATTAAAACTTGCTATAAGGGGTCAAACTATATCGTATGCTTCCTATCGGAAAATGGAAAATGAAAAACAGGAATAAGTTTTGGAAACTCAATTAATTGCATTGTATAGGGATGAAAACGCGGGAACGGTAGATAAAGAAAACATAGACAAAGTTGAAAATGAACTGAAAAATATACGAAATAAAAAAAATACAGGGAATGATTATAAGGGCCAAAGCCAGGCGGAAGGGGAGCGATCAACGAATTTCTTTTTTTAATTTGGAAAAAAAGAAACTATATAGAGAAAATGATCATTAAGTTAATAGATCATGGTCAAGAATTCACAAACATTGAAAACATAATGAATATCCAAAAATCGTTTTACGAAAATCTCTACCCATCACGAGACTGCGACATTCGCGATCAACACGTGCGCAATTTTTTCGACAAACAAAACCCGTATATAAGTACACTAGACAAAGACGAGGCTGACTCTTTCGAGGGAATAATCACGAAAGATGAATGTTTTTCAGCGCTCCGAAATCTCAAAAACGGAAAATCGCCTGGGCTTGATGGATATACCACGGAGTTTTATAAAAAAATTTTGGTCAGACTTGCACACGTTTTTACCTAACTCTTTAAATTTTGCATATCAATCTGGATCTTTCTTGATTACTCAGAGACAAGGTGTGATAACATGCTTACCGAAAGAGAGAAAACAAAAAGAGTTTATAAAAAATTGGCGTCCGAATTCACTTTTAAATGTCGATTATAAAATTGCATCTGCGTGTTTAGCAAATAGAATGAAACACATTTTAGATAAACTTATAAGCGAAACGCAAACCGGTTTTTTAAAAGGCCGCTCCATAGGAGAAAACATCAGATTTATTTACGATTTAATTGAACGAGCGAACGCCGATAATATACCCGGATTATTATTCTCTTAGACTTTGAGAAAGCGTTCGATTCTTTAGAGTGGAATTTCATTGTAAATACATTAGAATTTTTTGGCTTTGGTCCATCATTTATTCACTGGTTCGCTATATTGTACGAAGATATATATCATCCACAGTCTTAAATAATGGCTTTTTTACTGATTTTTTAAAGATTAGCAGAGGAATTCGCCAAGCGGACCCACTTTCGCCCTATATTCTTTTTTTACGGTGGAACTCCTCAGCGCTTCAATTAAAAACAACACTAGCATAAAACTGATAAATATAAATAACACCGAATATTTAATCAGCCAATACGCAGATGACTCAGCATTAACGTTGGCTGATGATCCTGATAGTTTAAATGCCGCTCTTGACTGTATAGATTCTTTTGGGCACTGCTCTGGTCTTAGAGCAAACTTTAATAAAACACAAACATTATGGATTGGGGTAAAAAAGGGGCTGTGGTGAGGAATACCAAACTAACCATCAGCTATATTGGAATCACGAAGGAAAGTTCAAGCTGCTAGGTATAATATATGATTTACAAAAGGTTGATTTTACTGAAGATAATCTTACAGAAAAAATTAACTCTATGAAAAAACTGCTGCATGACTGGGCTTTTAGAAACCTTACAATTTTTGGTAAGATCATTGTTGTAAAAACACTTGCATTACAAATATGAGTACAGTGTTTATCTGTCCTACCAGACCCAAAAACAAAACAATTTGAAGAAATCCAAAAAAATATTTTTAATTTTATCTGGGACGGTAACATTGATAAAATCCGCCGAAATATTATGATTAATGACAAGCATAAGGGGGGGGGGGGGTTGAAAGTTCCACATATTCTTTCTTTCGCAAGAAGTCTTAAACTTATGTGGATCAAAAAATGCTTGGACCCACAATGTAAATCCTCATGGAAAATTTTAACAGCGGATAAACTCGAAAAGTGGGGATACTCAAATATATGGCAACTTGGGAGAGAAGGCTTGTCGACTGCCATGTAAGTTTTTAATAATTTTTGACAAAGCGTAACGCAAGCTTGGAGCGAAATTATACAGCTACCACAGCCCCATCAGAAATTCTACGCCAGCCACTATGGCACAATAATGAAATATTAATTAATAAACAACGTGTTTGTAAATCTCATTGGATCAAAAAGGGAATATTCTTTCAAGACAAATTCAATGTTCATACTAATTTTTTAAATTATAATGGGTTAATATCAGCCATCCCAAAACATTGGAAAGAATTGATAAAGAATGTCCCGAGAGAAGAAATATCTGATGGCAATATTGAAAAAACTAAGAAAGGCGCCAAAGGTATCAAAACTTTTTTACCCTATATTTTTATCATCTGTCGCCGAAACCCCTGTAAATGTAAAACCCAAATGGGAAGAGAGAATGTCTATAGATATTGTAGAAAACGAACGGGAGCAATATTTTATGATTCCTCATAATGTCACAATGAACACAAAATTGATAAGTTTCCAATTCCAAATTTTACATATAATTCTGTGCACTAACTCTCATGTATTTATATTCAAAATATTAGATAATGAAATGTGTTCATTTTGCCATGAAACTAAGGAGTCAATAAGTCATCTTTTTTATAGTTGTCTGCATGCACGAAATATTTGGATTACAATACAGGAAAAATTAAAGAACTTGTGCAATATTGATGTGTGTTTTAATGAACAAACAGTAATTGTTGGATGTAAACATGCCATCCCTGTATTATATAGAGCACTTAATCTATTGATATTGTTAGCAAAACGGTTTATTTGTATTAACATATGTAAGTATATTTTACCCTCTACACAATCACTGTTCGAATACATTAAATGTTTTAGATATGTTGACATCTACTCTTCCCATTCATTGAATATACGAAAAGAAAATGAGGTCAAAGATAATTGGCGGATCATCTAAAAAATATTAGTTACTTGAGTTTCCAATTTCATTTATCTTTTTATGTTACGATTGTACATGCATAGTTTGTGAATAAATTATAAAAAAAAAATCATTTCCGTAAATTAGTCAAATTTGAAACAGAATTAGCCCTTAATTTTTGCAATTTATAATTTTCTCCCCATAAGAATAATTTATGCTAAACTACGTTGAATTTGACTCAGTAGTTCTTGAGAAGAAGATTTTTAAAAATGCACCCCCCCTTTTTTTTTTTTTACAGTTTCGAGGTTTTCTCAGCTTTGAATCAAAATAAGTCTTTCATTTCTGCAATTTATATTTGCCTTTTCATAAGAATGCTTTGTGTCAAATTTGGTTGAAATGGGATTAGCGGTTTTAGAGAAGAAGTTTAAAATGCTAAAAGTTTACAGACGGACATACAGACAGAAGGACAGACAGACAGACAAACTGTGATCAGAAAAGCTCAGTTGAGCTTTCAGCTCGGGTGAGCTAAAAACTGCTGATGTACCTCTATACGGAGAACATTTGTTTGACAGACGTATAGATAAAGTAAACTACATTGAAGTTTGAACGTAATGATTTGACAGAGTCGTCTTCAGTGACATCGTTGTAGGCGGCGTACGGACCGCAGAAAAGCGACTTTGATTCTACCCGGACGTCTGTGAAAATACTATATATATATATATATATATATATATATATATATATATATATATATATATATATATATATATATATATATATTTCGTTGCACGGACTCCGCAAAAAGCATAATTTTCTTAACTATTCCCCTTCACTAACTGAAGCAAACAAGTAACAAACAAAAAAGCAAAAACAATGTTGATCAATTTGAATCCTAGAAAATAGTTTAAACATATTTTTATGGTAAATAAGTTTATAGACTTGCTCAAATCTCATTTGATTACTGCCTTATTTAATATATTTAAATTATACCAAATATAGTTTGATAACATTTAAGAAAGGTAGAGAGCAGAAATTTAAAATTTATGAAATACAGTAAGATTACTAGAAATATTAAACTTTAAAACAACAAAGAGACTTGAATAGGCCAACTAAACGTATAGTATATATTATGATTCATCTTAATGTTTAGTAAAAAAAAAAAAAAGGTAAGTTCAACGCATCAATCAATTTTTAAAATGTGACTCGTAGTAACGATCGCCTTACTAGATTAGTGAGAAAAAAATAGACGAGGCTTTTTCATGCATATCCTACAGTGCCATTCTATCCTAAACATCATTTATTATTCGACATTCATTCTACTAATTTTAAAGTTATAATTTCTTTTTAAATATATCGTATTTGTGATCGATTAGTGCTACCCCAGTTCGTCTACCTAAATGGAGAGTTGTAGTTGATACGGTGATTAAAAAACAGGTGTTTTTTAATGCTGGTCATTTTCATGAAATTGTACATGAGTAATATTAGGTGAATTATAATGCTCGTCAACAAATAATAATTGTTTTTGGAAACTACCCGAGTTTGCAAAGATACTGATTGTGGGGAACATCTGTCAAACTTTTTTTTATTTTGATTCGACGCATAGATAATCAAGCGGCAAGTAGAGCGCACCTGAATGCCTCAACACGCGTGTTACTGATTTTTATTATCCAATTTAAATCATCATGAAGATTCCAAAGGCCTTATCCTTCAAACTATTTTTTCTCTTCGTATATCGCACTTCGACTCTTCATAAGTACACGGTATATCTGGGTACATTCAACGTTATTATCTTCCTAGGCCTAAATCCCGCTAGGACTTTAATTTCCTCTGTTTTGTTTCTTGACGTAGTTTAGGAGATTCTACTTTTGTTAAAGTTTTAGCATGGATGTTCGTAGTCAAATGTAGTGTTTTCTAGAGGTGTGTAACAATGATATCATAAAGATATTAGACTCTTTCTATTTTTATTTATTATTATTTTTATTTTGCCTTGAATAAAGCATATAAAGGTGCGTGGTGCTTTTTAAGCGGTTAGCGTATACACTAAACGCTTTATGTCAAGTAAACAAAGCTACTACACAAACAGGAATCTTCGTCAAAGCGCTACCTATTACCTATGATAGATTAAGTAATTATTAAAAATACAGAAGTCGATTTTCATTTACTGTAAATGTAAACTCCTCACAACAAAAATGACAAATTCACATTAATTTTTCGTTTGTGATCCTACTATAAAATTTTGTTCATTTTAATGATGCAATCATTTTCCGAGTTTTGGTCTCGGTAGCCCCCCCCCCCCCCTAAAAAAACCAAAAAACCCTTAAAAATAAAAAAAACCCAAAGTTTATCATGGCATACGAACGGTAGCTTCGAACTACCACGTCTAGATGTAAAAATGATCGAATTTTGTTTTTTAAATTGCCAACTATGATCGGAAAAGAAATGCTATATAAGATTAATAGATACTTTCCTGTTTCGGGTACCCTTCTTTTCAAAAGTGTTACATATACATGTATTATTTAAAGACGCTCTTATATAGATTTTCTCAAATTTTATTAGTTAAAGGTAGGTGCTAGAAATGAAAAAAAAGGGTGGTTGGCAGTGTTGTTCTTTAGTATTATTTCATATCTTCGGTTTCCATGGTTACATTCTAAAAATATAGGTTTATCCATCAATTTTCTTCTAAAAAGTGCAAATTTACAATATACCAAGGTTGTTTTATGTCTTAATAGCCTATACTAGTAGGCAAAACCTTATTATATGGCTTCAAAGTCGATAAGATTAGCTACTTTTTTTTCTTTAGCCTCGGATACAGTTATTTCATGCATATCTTTTACAATTTTATGCTATGCTATGCGATTTTAATAATATGATATGGGAATTCAATGTAATTCTATGAGATTTGTATGCTTTGCTATGAAAATTGAAATGAATGATTAAATTATATGGTATGCTGTGCTATGGTATGCTAGGAGATTTCAACAAAACGCCATAATACATGCATATAAGAGTTCCAAACATTTCGAAGTAAAATGACAAGATGCCAAAGTTTACCATTAATCTGCAATGTGAACATTTATTCTTTTAAATAAAACCGAGTTTAAATCATGTTGTATGCTATGCTTTGGTATGCTATGGTATGATACGACGAATGAGAATCTATGAGAATGTATGCTATGGTAGAGATTTCAATGCTATGATACGAGATTTCAATGCTATGGTGTATGTTGTAAAAGATATGCTTGATCTGACTGTAACATGGCAACGGTTACCTCCAACAACCAATTTTAGTTTCTTTTTGCATTTTACTATAAGGTGTATCCCTTTTTGAAATATAAAGAAAATCGGTGACTATGCGTGGCCAGACCACTGTCTTTAATTATAACATAGAAAATAAAATTAAGACTATATTATTAAACAATTTTATTCTTCTTAACTGCATAATTTTCAGGCAATATTAAATGAGGGGAAATCTTAAAAACGAGAGAGGCGAAATTTTCTTTCTCTTTTAATTTTGCGATATTTGCCCTCATTAAGAGTTGGGGAAATTAAAATAAGACTCTAAAATTCAACAATCTTATTCTTCTTAACTACACGTTTTTTTAGGGAATATTAAGTTGTGGGGAAATCTTTACAAACGAGATAGGCGAAAGTAACATGAGGTTAGAATAACTTTGTCAAGTTTTTTATTTTCAATATTTTAAACTGTGATCCCTGGACAATTTTGGGACCAAAGATGATTTCAAAGACTTATATAAGAATATTCATGTTTATTGAACATTCGTTAACATATTCACGATTGAGAACTTCAATGCTACAATGTATGATAATTAAATATGGACTCTAGCATTCTAGCTAATATAGTGCAGATTCTACATCGTATAAAATGGTGACCATGAGGACAACACTGGGACCCCAAGGAAATATTCAAGGTTTAGATTTACTGTAGAAGCACATATTTTCGTTGGGTTAAAATTTCGTTGTTTTTAAACCAAATATAATTTCGTTGGCATTTAATTTTGTCATATCGGTAATTCCTTAAATATATCGCGTATCAAATTTGTATAAATTGATACTTGGGTTTAAAATTCGTCATATATTTAATTTCGCTGATTTAAACTAACCTCGAAAATAACGAAATTAAATCAACAACGAATATTTCTGCTTCTACAGTATATAGGAATATAGTTTTGAACTTGATTTAAATAATACCCCCTTTCCTTTAAATTTATAAGAGGTTCATAAATCAGAATAAAATGTGTGGGTAAAATCCTTAAAAAGTAATTTTTTAGATTAATGCATTGCTGCTATTTTCATTATTATTATTCTGTATTAAAGCATTCACATTCTAAAATGCTGACGTACAAACCACTAAAAAAAAAACACTGACTTCTTTTTTGTATTTGACTTTATAAATCAGTTTTGATCAGAGTTAACTACTTTGAAAAGAGTTATGGACAATGTTTTTTGTTGTTGTTTTTGTTTTTAATATATTTATTTTTGAAATAGAAGCATACACACAATTATATCCACAAAAACTATGCACAAACTCACCAACTCATATGTTAAATACCTTTAACAAACTCCATATACATGTATTTTTATAATGTAGTTGTAAAATTAATAATAAACAAGAGAAAAAACCCAGAAAAAAGTTATCAGTCAAATATATCTTTCCAAATATTCCTTTGTTTTTAAAATTTATGCACTTTGAATTGGAGCAATTTTTCAATATTAATAATACATTTAGATAACCAATAAAACTAATCAGAGTTGGTAACTTTTTCAACATCACACAGGAAAATGAATATTGTTTCAATAGATAAAATGATGAAATTAATAATTTTGTCATGAAATATCAAGGGAATTTTACTAAATATAATATTTAAGACATTAAATCCAATCCTTTCATAAGTCTTTCTGTATATATGAAGACTCAGTTCACTCAACAAGGCATACATTTTATCATAAGAATGAAAAATATAAACTGGTTTCTACATTTTCTTACAAGACTTACAGCCGTCCAGAGACCTGTTATTGAATTATTTTCATTGAAAATTATTATTACATCTTGAATACATGAAAAAGAAGATGAATGATGGTAAAAAATCAAAGTTGATGTTCAAGATTTTTTTAAATAAATAAGGAAATTCATGTTAGATAAAGCATTCAGCAAGTTCCGCAGTAATACAGGTCAATGTCAAGCTATTTAAACTGACCTGATGACATTGACAAAACCAAGACTAAATACTAGGAAATGTAATCATGCAAATGAATAACCTACAAATTGATACTGATATCAAGGCTACTCTACTATATCAGATGACTGTCAAAATGTTTCTTTGAAACGCCTACAAATTGAATTATTCTAAGTTCTTTGCAGACCAATTCATTTTTATGTAAAATAGTTGATATATTTTGAAGAAAAACATATTTCTCTATCTGAAAGTATAAATACATGTACTGATGAAACCAATCTTGGCACTATAAAAATATAGTAAATGGTCTTTGAAACACACATATTGGTTTCATTATCAGACTTTCAATTTCAATATTGAAAAATATCTCTAAGCAAAAGACAATAAAATAAAAAAAAAGATTAAACTTTATAAGCATTTAATTGTATTGCTTTTATCCATAAATATAGATATATTTAACAAGATATCAACGTTCAATTCAAAAGGTCATATGATTGAGTCACATTTAAACCATTCACAGCAAGCTCTCTCAGGCTTTTTTGAAAGATAGTCACCATAATCTTATTTGTGTTTCAATTTTATCAGAACAACTTGAATCTCTTGAAGTTGACTGGAGATTCAGTATTACATATAGAGGTCAAGAGCATATCTTGCTTCTAAACTGGGGTCACTTTTATTAAATACGCCCTTCAGAGCTTGATAGGTGATATATTTCCAGTGTAAACTGCTTCAAATACCACGAAAAAGCCTAAAAAAAACATATCCAGAAATCTGTGTCAATATCATGAGAATTATAAATATCCAGAAAGCTTTTATTTCGAATCAAACTGTTATAATTAAAAATTAGCCAATTTTAAGTACAAAAAGGTCAGGAAAAATGCAACTTAAACAAAATATATTTTTTTTTATATAATCATTATGATCATCTAATATTTAATTTAAAATAATATTGATATTTGATGTCATTGTTTACATTTATTTGTCACTAAATTTATGGTTCAACCTCATTGAGGAGTAAAATACCTCATTTATAAATGAAATAAATATTTTACTCAATATGTGCCCTTATGTCCCTGTGTCCATGGTTTCTAATTTTAAGGGAAAATGAATGATCTTTAACATGACATTTTAAAAAAAAAAAACTTTATAAAATTAAAAATATGACTTAATGTGCATCTCTAACCAGGGAATAGTTTAAAAATTAGGTACACTATGATCTATTCAATTTAATAATACCAGTACTCGGTATTCATGTTACCCTTGCCCCTTCGTAAAAAGCTTAAAATGCAAATTTGATATACTTTTAAACCATGTACATATTTTTCCCATCAAAGTTGCCTATGGATTTTATTTTGCATATATGTAGAACAGATGATCACTAACAAAAAAAAAATCATTTTTCGAGCAGTGGTTGCAGAGTTTGCATATAAATTGATAAAGATGTGCAATTTTTCGAAAATGATAAGCTTCTAAATGCAAGTTTCCTTACTGTTGACATGGCAACAATTACAATGAAATATTTCTAAATTTTATTTTTTTCTAAAAATGGGGAAATTCAATCTAATAGTGAATAAAAGAAGGAACAAACTATATAATACCATGCAAAGAAATAGTTTACCTAGATGTTTAGCTAAAATCATAGTGTTATTTTCAGGATCTGTGGACCCGTAAATAAGTAAATAAATTTCCTTGGATACCAGTCCCTTAATATGACAAAAGTCATTATTCATTAGTATTTTTGTGTTAAGTAGATTAAAATCAATAATATACAAGCAGCTCGTCAAAAAAATATTTTTTCCACTTTCCATGGAATGCTTGATGCATATCAATCAAGTTTGAAACAACAGCAACCAGTTTGATGACGTGATTGTCCGAGCGTGATCTGGCCAGGTCCGTGAAATTCTGTTTACTAGCAAATAAGAACATTATCTTTGATATCTTCCGTCGCGTATAAAAGGGGAAATAAAAATCCGATTTTTAACATTACCGAAATTGATGATTAAAAGTAATCATCCAGTAATTAAAATTAAGCCATTTATATTTGAATTTGTGTGACCTTATAAATTCCACAAAGATAAGCAGCTCCATAATATAGCAACATTTCTTTTTTAAAACAAACTTATGCGCTACTAAATTTTTATATACTGGTAAAGCAGGCAATGTCACTTGGTGCCCCAGTTAGGAAACGAACTTCCTCGTCATCGTAACATGGCTGCCTACGTTCCACATTCTTAAATTAGTTAATTTACTGCAATTACCCACTTGTGCTTTACACAAGTGTGTTAAGAGAAAATTCGGACGACATAGACTTTGATGTAGAACGTACAGTCCAACTGTTAGATTGGATTCATTTCCGTTTAAAATCGCTTCATATGTACATTTAGAACAATTAGATGTTCCAACTAAGACCAATTCTGACTAATTATTTATTTCCTGTGTTTTAATTTGCCCCCTGTGTATAGAGATTAGCAGCGTTCACGACCGCAGGTAGACTCCAAGCCCCGGAGGCTTTCACACCTCTATAAAATAAGCCCCGCTCTCACCTAAGATTTACCACCCGGTAAAAATGTTCGGCCTTTAATTATTTTTTTTTTATAATGCTTAACTGAAATAATAATGTGTAGAATTCTAAACTGTAACCACTGAACATGAGAATCATTGATTGTTTTAAAACATCATTTATTGAAGTATTATCAATACCTTAAGATATAAGTTCTATATTCCATTTATTTATGGTAATGGTACATCTTTTTCTTAATTAAATAAGTTATAAATGATTTTAGTAAATAAGTAAATTTATCTGAAGTAAAACAGGTTTAAAAAATAGCATACATGGATTAGGTATTATTTGGACAGAAGTCATATCATATAATTATTGCAAATGATTTAAAATTGATGTTGTAATGTTATTATATTGCTTAATACACACAGTATAGGCCAAAACCATCCAATCATCTGAGCAGATCCCAACAAAACCCCGGGTTTACTTTCGGAGTTTACTCGATGTTTACTCTAGGTCTGCTTTTGGAAAATTTGCGCCCACGGGGGTTTACTTTGGGTCCACACGGGGTTTACTTTGAGTCCACTCGGGGTTTACTTTGGGTTTACTCGGAGTTTGATTTTGGGATCAACTTAACACACTGAACTGTGAAGCAGACCCGTCTATTGTCTTACCATCTTCCCGCTTGTAATTTCCGCCCATTGTATATTAATATACACATGTATCGTCTGTTTTCAGTTGTCTATTTCTGATCGGGGCTTACTCTCCGTGTCCACTCTGGGTTTAAGTTGGATTTAATCGGGGTTCACTCTAGGTCCGCTCTAGTAAATCCGGAGTAAACCCCAAGTAAACCTGAAAGAAATCCCTGGTTTATTTTAGGGTCAACTTTATGTTACGTTGGGTCTGACCGTTACTGTATATTATTGCGGTCTTATATATGTGTTTAAAAGCATCAAAAAAGTAAAAGATTGCAATCCTCTTCAAAAAAATCTTGCAGAACATACCAAATGGTTTATATCAGGATTTATAAAATATTGTGCCAAAAAAAAAACGACGGCATCCTAACATCCAGACATGTCTTAAACTTATTAGAACCCGACACGCTTAGTTAAGATATTGGTAATTTGCTTATATGTCATTTCTAGTTAAGAGTGTTTTGGCAGTATTAATAGCCCATGCCATTTCAAAATTGTAATAATGCCCGCATCGCCAGGAGTTCAGTTAATCTCTTCGAACTTCATTTGGTTTTAATTTGGATCTAATGATTAGATCACCTCTATTTTTGTGTTTACTGTATGCAACGATAGTAGGTGTTGTGAATATTTTTTTTTTGCATACTTCATCATTGTGTATGTTATCCCAGTATCTTTAACCCTTTTATACTTGGGTTTAATTTAGTCACAAAAACGTTCGGTACAGCCTTTTTATTGTTTTTTCTTGTTTTATATTTGAATAATATGCTTTTTATTTAAAAAAAAAAATATATGGTCAATTACAAATTAATTTCAATGAAATCAATTTTAACTACGTTAAAAATAAATTACCTTTAATTCATTTCTGCTTTGAGTTTATTTATTGCGTATTGAAATTTTCGAAAAGAACCTTTCAATTTTATTAAAACAATATTTCCAACAAAACACGACATGAAAACGAGTCCGCCAATTGCTAATTAAAATCAGTTGGATTTACAGTTACCATGTGTATATATGGTTTCGTTGTTTTTATTATCAGCACGAGGACCTCTCCATTGAAATGGTAGACGAGATTTTTAAAAGTATAAAGCTAAGTAAGGAGGAAGAAAACGACCTTGGGAAAGACGGGAAAAAATATATAAAAGCCTTTATCAAGGTTATTATACATCAACATTTATATTTATTTTTTTGTGAAACATTTATGTTTGGGCATTCTCAATCCTCTTATATATATATATATATATATATATATATATATATATATATATATATATATGATTCAAAAATTTTATTTATAAACATGTGGAAATTTTAAAAGTTACATACCAATGCACTGCGTGTTGGATTTATTCAGGTTTACATCTAATTAACACATACACATTTTTGTTTAAATTCATCTAGCCACCCAAAGATCCGAAAGACCGGCCAATACAGAAACCCTTTCTATACGAGGTAATTCACATTGTATCCATCATTATTATTGTTTGTTAATGATACATTAATTGTTAAAATAACCAAATCTATAGCGACTATTCTGCTAATATTAGGAAACGACGAATGAATATACTCAAATATCTTTGACTGTTATTAAATGTATATATCTATAACTGTTGTATTTTTTTAACAGATAATTGCCAATGAAGAAAACAAGATCGATGTGGATAAATGGGATTATTTTTCAAGAGATTGCCACATGATGGGACTCCATCACAATTTCCAATGTAAAAGAAGCATCAAACGTGCGAGAATCGTGGAGGATCATATCAGCTTTCCAAAATCGGTATTTCTTTTTTTTATATTTACAAAGACGTCTTTTTTTTTTTTAAATGTGCTATTTTTTCATATGTTATATTTTGATATCTTTAAGTTGTATGTTTTAATAATCGCAGACAACTCTTACTTTGCAAACATTTTATTTTCCGATCGTGCTTATAGACGGTTGTATTCGTAATGATCCCCAAATGAACTTTTCCACCAACTAAGCTATATCTAAACCTCTACAAACTATTATTGTATGATCTGTTGAAGTGAGTTAATAGTAAAATATTTAATGAAACACGTAGACTGTTACTAAAACACCAAAGTGATTTGTTATTAAGGCCGAAAATGGTTTGTTTTTATATAGAATGTTATTTAAAATTGTTCCCTTCAAATAGTGATCTTATAGTATGACATTTGACTTCATGTAATTTCTAAACTTTAATTTATTTTAACATTCACAAACCTCGCGGGCTCCATTATAGTGAATTTCGTTGTGTCTTATATATGTAATTCCTTCACTATAGGCAGGTATATGTTAGTCTAAGAGTTATGATATTACATTTTTTTTAATATATATATATATATATATATATATATATATATATATATATATATATATATATATATATATATATATATATATATATATATATGCTATGTGTATCGCCTTAAAATGTCGTTTAACTGTATTCCACCTCAATCTCCAACGACTATGTAGTGTACTTAAAAAAAAGATCTTTTATGCTTAGATGGCCGAGTGGTTAGCGCACTAACCGCTTACTGCTAGGAGATTAGATTCCGAATATCGTGAGTTCAAACCCCGGCGTTTGATAATGACTAACGTTATTGGGTTTTAAAACACGGCATTTTTCGGCCGAAAATGGCCCTTGTTCATAATAAGGCTATCAACAAAAACGTAATGTTTGAACTTAGCTATAAAATATTGATTACTGTTACGTGACAAAACGTCCATCCTAGGCAAAAAAATTGCCTGCAAATTTCAACCTGACTGGGTATATAAGTGCAAATGAGTAAAAAACAATCAGATAAGCAATGCAGTAACAACAACGTATGACAACGACAATGACCCACTAACTAGTCATAGCACCAACTCTCCTGTTTTTTGTGACACTTTTTGGTGGGTTTTGAAATGAAAGTCTGCAAGCCTTGTTGAAACACAAAATACGACCTCAGAGAGAAAAAAAGCAAAACAAAGAAATGGGAAAATCCTATACCTTTAGTAAAGACTTTATTTTCTACCAAATTTTCACCACGTATCCCCCTTTACCCTGCTAGAAATATTGCACGATGCCTTTTTAGCTGAAGGCGAATTAGAAAAATTGAATGCCTTGCCAGGCAAAAGCAGGCACGTAGCATCAGGGGACCGGGGGGGGGGGGGGGAGCTTTTTCTCGCAGCAGACATGTTCTTTAAATTTACAAATTTAATAAAATTAAATAACTGAATTATAGTTGAGTTGCTTCCCCCCTCCCCTTACACACAACTACTATATTGGGAGGCATTTATGAAATGGAAGAGAAAATAAGAAAATCATGAGTAAAATTGAAGGTAAAGGAATTCTACATCCCACCTTTTATGTACTATATGGATGCTATCAATATGCTTTACTTTTTATGCACCTACCTATAAATGTTCAGTGATTTTTAAAGCCATTTCCCAGAAGTATCCTTTTGCCTCATTTCGCTAACCAATGCACTAGTAGCTGCACTGATGCGAAAATAATGAGTTTGATAGATTTTGGTGTCTAAACCTAGCACACAAATAACGTTATTAGATACAGATTCTGTTTTATATCTGGTCACTGGATAGCCATACAAATGAATAAAAAAAAGCCCCAGGGCATGTGACCTTAAATTACTTATTTACTGCAAATATCTTTAATTCCTCGCGACTCAAAATTCACAACTTGGTGTTTTTTCTACCGTTTGTGGTGGTTTTAATGTTACGTATGATCGAAATTTCTTTTTTTTAAATCACGACTTTATCAAATATAATTCTTTTGAGGAATGAAAATGTATAGTTATCATTTTCTTTCGTATGATTTTTCATCTTTATTGAAGTCATGATAACGAACTGTCTTAATCCATTTAATTGCTTCGAAAAAAAAATAATATTATTAATGCACAATGTTAACAGAGGCTTTATGCTCGCTGAAAACCGTCCGATCGCGAACGTAGTAAAATTAAAAACACTGTAATGTTTTCCACTTCTAATGTGTGCAGATGTTGGATAGGGCAGATTGACTAGAAACTAGAAGGCACTGAAGTCATTGTGACGCATTTTAATTCCGTTTTGGTCAGTGGTAGAGTGTATTAAGGTTATAATGACCCTATCGTTTGTTGTAAACATACAATCGTCAACTTGTATTGGTGCCTTGGTTGTTTTCATAAGATTTTATTAGCTCTTCTATTCTAAAGTACCACCAACACAATGCTGTGCAAAATAGTGCACTAAAAAGAATTGATTCATAGTTTGATCGGCAGAGTTTAGGAGGGATAGAAATTAGACGTTAAAGGATGCTAATGAGTTTGTGGATGTTACACTATGTGTTTATACGACCAAAACCAACTAATACGTTGTAAGATAACTAATTTTGTGTCCGAAAAAAACTTGAATTCTGCAATTCTGAGATATTCCTGATTTAACTGTGTCTGGTAAGAATTGTTTAAAATGAGGAATACGCCATAAAGTTGAGCAAGTCATTGCTGTTTGGTGGAAAATTTGATTACGCTCATAAGCATGGCAAAATAAACTAAACTGTTGCACCGATGTCAGGTATGTTGTCTTGGTGTTTTCGTATAGAAAACAGTTTAGCAGTTTTTTTTAGTTGGATGTTGCAGAATAGTCTGTAACAGTTGTTGGGAGCTGACGTGTTTCTGAAAACACTTGCCTGAATAAGCGCATATCTCCTGGTCAGCTATAGCAGATAGTAATGATTAGTTGCACTTTTTCTTGAGTCTGAATTGAGTGTCGTAATCGCACCAATCCAATCCACTGACCAAACTTGCCCCAATACGGGTTGTGTTTACATATGATCTAAACAGGTCTGAGGTTCCTGTAGGGGAAGCCAGAGCAAAAAAAAAACATACAATGAAAAAAGAAATACATGTACATTTGTTCAAACATGAATATTTCTAATGGGTCAAAATGCCATTTAAAAAATACTTTTCTTGAAACGGTCATTTTCAGCACACACTACGCACTTCTTCCTTTTCCCGTCTAGAATGACGGACGGAAAATGCCTCGCGTTAGATGGATCATGTTTGGCTGAACCAGGAATGTGCCTTCTTGTTGGAAATATACTTTTAACTGATGCCCGCCTTTGAAGACAACAATGAGAACGTCTACACAGATATCTTGATTTTGACCTACAGAAGACACTTTTGATTTCTTTTCGTATTTTCTCGTATTTTTAAAGAAAACATGTTTAATGGCAAATAGAAAGAATGTAATTGTCATGTTGTGAATTTTGAATTTACCGGGTGGCAGTAGACATTAAATTCACAACACGACAACTTTGTCATGTTGTGAATTTTGTACTTACGCCACCCGGGCTCTGGAACATCTAAATTGGCACTGCGTTTTAAAAGAATCCCAGTAAGACCTTTTCTCCATGCTCAAAATTATTTCAATAAAAGCAAGCATTTCGTCAGGTCTCACCAGAAGCCAGTTTGGAAAACGAGAATATCAACCAAATATACTTGGAGGTCTGCTTTTTAGGCGATTTTTTGGCCCGCGTTACGAATTGTTTCTCCTACTAGAATATCTATTATATCATATTTAATCGACATGCAAGAATTTCACAAAAAGTCCATAATTGATATAGAAGGGTCAAAGTTGACGGGCCCAGCAGTTGAAATGTATCAGGCTCAACTACACTTAACAACATACCTCTAAAAACAGCACCTACTGCTCCACTTTCTTAGTCGGAAACGTCTGCGTCGGATGCAACAACGTCAGCCCAGTGTCAGAACTGTTTGTCATCGAAAATTGTTAGCGCAATCAAATATCGTCCAATTTTGACGTTAAGGATGACGTTTACTCAGAATGAACAAAATTCCACTGATGATAATGAAAAACCAACTATTGTGTGTTATAGACCTTACATGGTAGTGTTATTCTTCACTTTCAAAAAAGTAGGTCAATGACCTACTTTTTGAGGTAATGGCCATTGAATATTTTTAGAAAATTTAAGAAAAAACCATAAACAATTACACTATGATTGAGATTTTCTTAATTGTGAAAATAATACAAATTGCTTAACTTTCAAATTACTACCCATTTTTGATTCAATATAACAAAAAACTGAATGATGATAACGCTAAAACATTTAAAGTATAAAACTAAGTATATTGACCTTTCTCTGCTGGCATAAAATTTATATGAGGTCAATGATCAAATTTTTGAGATATGGTGTCTTTAATCATTTTTGAGCATTTTTCAATATTTTTGTAGTGTGTGCCATACGATTATCTAAATGAAAACGCAAGATAAAACGAACAGAAAATATGCAAAATTATGTTGACTACCAAATAAAATCTTAACTTTAAAAATTATAGTACTACCAAGAATATTTTAGTGGAAAACAAAATCTTGAATATGTAATCCGAATTTCCTCTGTTTTGTTATAAGTCAAACTTTGTCAGAGCCTAATTCCATAATTTAGTAAACATTTCGATTGTTATGTCATTAATAATTTATTTCATAAATACTTTTTGTATTTAAAACCAATCAATTTTACTCATGAAATTGAACTTTTTAACAATCCGGATTGGAGAACTCAAACCCTGAGTAAACAACGTCCTTAATTCAGGGTAAAATGACGTCAATTTAAGCTATATGATACATACAATTAATAAAAAACATAAACTTTTTATTTACCATACATTTATTTACCCACACGTTTATATACTTTTTCAGATAAATTCTAGATAAGTATCAAAAACGTACATCGTTTTGGCATTACGACGGGTTACGTCATTTTTGTCTTTTTGGCGTTGAAAGGGCTCAAGTAATTATCCATACGTCACAAAACAACGTCTGAAGTAATGCACGCGTTATTACATCTTGACTGTGCCCGATCTTATTGAAACCTGAAAGATGTATTAAATTTTAACAAAGAAACCAAGCTGACCTAAAAATTGATTTATTGATTTAAAACTAACCAATTAAAATCCTGACAACTCCAAATATTTCTAATCAACGGAAAGAAACATTACTTAGCTGTGTCGATGTCGATTGTGTACTCTTTTTGAAAATATAGACCGCTCACTTGCTTCCTGTATACACATCATTGCGTTGTAAGGTTGAATTTATTTCGAATCTTTGAACATTAATCCCTGAACAGCCATAAATATCCAAAATAAAATCCTGACTGAGATCGATTCCAGTGCAATAAGGGAGATAAATACACAAATGGGAATAATTTAGCCTACTTGTTAAAGCTTTACCATCTTTATTATATACGCTTAGCAACAAGCAGAAATATATTTTCCCCCATTTTTTTTTTTATAATTAAAATTTAGGGATGTCAAATCGGTCAATTTTTAGTACTCGGTTACTCGGACGTTTTTCTGATCGAGTTCCCGGGTACTCGGTAAAAGTGTAAGTACATTGATAACTGTAAAACCTGGGTCACTTTTGTAGAAATAAAACCACATGATCCAACAGGAAGTTGGGGACCCCGTAAGTGTGTTTCTGTTGTAAGAATTATGAGCACTTCGTATTTCCAGACCTTTGAAGTCGGTGGCGGCATTTTAGGTCTGTTCAATTTCTCTACTGTGTGCTATCTAATTTATATAATAGACTATATCAACGATGTTCAGTGAAAACAAATCATTAAAGTAAGCCAACATTAAGGGTAGAAGACAGCCAAATGTGAAAAAAGCTAGGTAACAGGTGCTTGGTCACGATAATTACAATATAAACACTGCCACGGGCGATAACGGTCATTTAGCACATTTAGAGGCGTAGGAAATCCTAATTACTGTATGTACAAGTGCAATGGACATTTAAAGTTTTAAAACCGATGTTTAAATGCATTATTAAATAAACTTAGAAATATTAAAAAATATACATCCGAGTAACCGAGTACCATTTTTAGTATTCGATACTCGGACGTTCGATCGAGTACCCGGTTAACCGAGT
This sequence comes from Magallana gigas, assembly GCF_902806645.1. Taxonomy (NCBI): domain Eukaryota; kingdom Metazoa; phylum Mollusca; class Bivalvia; order Ostreida; family Ostreidae; genus Magallana; species Magallana gigas. Next base: position 61,003,685 of record NC_047563.1, read on the forward strand.
ACTCGTTGACATCCCTATTAAAATTATACGTTGAAGAAAGGTTATTTCATTTCCTAGAATAGTCTTTAAAATCAATAAAAATAGTTGAATAGAGGTTTTGTCTTGAAACCATATCAGTTGATAAGCGTTTCTCGCGTACATGACTGCAATTTTTACCCACGATCTCGATCCATAATACTCACCGATATCCAAAAAGAAACCATCTTATGCTATGTATTGATACAGATTGATCAACGGTATGTTCAAATCAATTTTTGTATTTAACAAAAATATAAAGTAAAACATACTTTTTAGAGAATTGAAATGATAAACCTTTTCAACAATGTATTTAAAACGAACTTTTTTTTCAAATTTTATTTTAATGATTTTTACCAAAAATACACCCATTGTGATCCTGAAAAGGCCAATCGTTTGGGGAATTTTATGTGCAATTGATTAAGAGCTTTGAGGGGTAAACATAATCAATATTTCAGAGAATTTTGTAGGTAAAAGAAATTATTAGATATTAAAATTCTCTTTGAAAATTTGTTTGATTTCATCTCATTTGTAGCAAATTTATCTATTTTGTTTTTATAAATAAGCATGTGTAACATGAAATTATTCTTTTTGAAAAATAAATTTGTTCATTTTACATAGGATATCAGCCAACAAATGATTTTTTTGAAAGTCAAATTTCAGGCTTAGGCTAATATTCTTAATGTATAGAAACCACCATTTTCCGCAATTGGTTCTATTTTAGCAACGGCTTCAGCTTTTATAATTATTATACTGATGGAACAGCGAACTTTATAAGATTTAATGAGGATGTATCCCCAGATACACGTTTGAGAAATAGGAAAAATATTCTGTACATATTTTATTTTTGTAGTGGGGTATGGATCAATACCTTAAGTCAGTTTCCGTTCTACTCATTATGTTGTTCAAAAGTACCAACTTAGCGCATTCCTGATTAGCAATGTTATTCCTGATATTGTTGGGTACATTATATATGTCCCAGTTGATTATCATTATTGAAAACAAAATGTACCTTCCATCTCCTGGGATTGAGCAGGATTCCCTTTGTCTTTGACCCAAGATAACTAAAATTCGATCGGCCAGATCTTGAAGATGCTAAGGTGGTGTAGTAGGATGCTCCAAGGATCGATATGCACGAAGTGTGTTTGAAGGGCCAGGGATGTGCTACAATGACTCGGGTGCGAGATTTAATTAAACTACGGGAGAATCTGCACTCCAGGGCTTGGAGGGAGGATTCGAGAGAAGCGGTTGCTTCCCGGCTAGTTTCAAAAATTGAGATTGACTTCTTTTCTCGAAAATATAAACAAAAAATGCATACAGTTGAAATGAGCAACCACCAAGACAAATAAGAGCATACTACTATAATGTCATGCAAACTTAAAATTGTACCATGCACGTAGATGTCCTAGTACATGTACTATTTGGAGTATACTCCAAAATGCGGCAGAGTCAATGTTACGTCTCTGGAGTATGAAACAGCACGGTTACACATGTTAACAATCCTGGCATGTATCACCACGTTTACTACAACATGCGAGGTGTATACAATGTTATACACGGAGTGTGAGCTCTCTAAGCGGCAGAAAAGGAGGTCAAGTGAAGATTGTTGTCTAAATTCTTAACTTATATCACCGGTCAGAATGTGCCTACGGAAGAAAGCATTCATTTTGGATTATAAAGACGCGTGTGATTCCATCGTACTTGTTATAGTTTTCTCAAACGCCTCAACACAATTCCGACGGTGAGAGCGAATTTGACCATGACGTATGTTTATGATCAAATATCAGGACAAATCTTCGGTTTATTATATTTTTTTTAATTATTTACAAATATTTTTACACATAGATATACCAGTCAGTAAAATCAATCTGATACATACCGATTTTGTGCTTGGGATATTTAAAACCTGTTAATCCGTCCAAATCTAGTTCCTAGAAAATATGTAAATGAACGAACATTTGATTTGCAAGAAGATGAGACCAGAACTGAATTATTTGCACTGTTATTGCAATATAATGATATTCCGAATAAAAAAAAAATGCATGCATCGATATATAAGTCTATTAATTCGTGTTGCTGAGGTAAATTGTTTGGATACAGGCTTTGTTACAATTTTGAAAAATTACGCATTTTGAGATGTTTATCAAAGTGCGTTAATTTTTGGACCAAGTCAACGCACTTTGAAAAGATATATTTCTTCTTTTTTTTCAAAGCGCGGTGTATTGTCGATGTTAACACACTTTGAAAAAAAAATGTTCAGGGTTTTGTCGAAATAATATTTTTTTATAGAATAAATGATTGTTTTAACCTGGCTAAGCTAAAAAGGATATATATTTAATGAAAGAAGCCAATGCATTCTCAGAAACTTAATAAACAGTTTCTCGATTAATTTCATTTTTCCTTTCTCATAAGCTTATGTAGTTTGACAATTAAGATAAAGAACATCTCGGGAGATTTGAATTATCCAAATATGACATAAACTGCATTGCTTAGCAATTTGCTAATTTTTACAATGAAGTGATCTGATTAGAATTTGAAAAGAGGGTTTTAGTTGAAACAATTATAGATTCTCTATCAAACCATTGGAGACATTATTGTTTTACCAGCTCTTTTTTTTTGGCAATATTACTGTGCCTAATTTACAACAAAGTGGATTTTTTTTATCTCAAAGAATCATGGTCACGATTTTGGTCAACATTTATTTTTTTTCCGATTTTAATGTTTGCAATGCTTCAGTAAGGCATTTTTAATAGGCAACCACAATTTGAGTGTCATTCGTTGAGTTATAAGCGAGTTACAGAGCTTACAATTCTTTGCTTTGTAAACAAAATCTCTGTTTACATTTTGAATTTTGAAGTGAAAATTCGAGTTTAAGGCCTAAAATGAATGTGTTAAACGTTAGGAAATGTTTATTTATGCTTAAAATGAATAAGAAGATAAATTAATCAGCTTGAAAAAGATTTTTTACTTGTATATTAAAGCTATGTAAACAAAAACAGCGCACGAGCCTTGTTTACATGGCAAAGAATTGTGAGCTCTGTATCTTGGCTATTACTCTACGACTGACTCACAAAGGACTATGTGCGGTATGGTCAAATATCTGCCCCCAATTTCAACCAATTTTTAAATAGTATCGTATAAAAATGAAATCTTCACAAATCATTGTAAAGAGGATGCCTATAACTTTCATCTTGATTTTAGTCATCATTGCTCACTCGCTGTTTATCTATGACGTCACCTAAATGACCTAATTCTCGCAAATTTGCAAACAAATGAAGATATTCTCATTTTTGCTATATATTTTGCATTCGGAAGAATAGAGCGCAGGTCTGCTCAAGTGCGATTTTAACATATGTTTTTCTTCAGATAGTTATACATATCATACTAAAAAATGAAACTTGAGCAAGCATGCGCTCGATGTTTCCCAGCCGAAAAATCATCGGAAAACACCCATATTTTGTCACAAAACATCAATTTATCAAAATAATGCAATATTCATGACGTCATTTCTACATTATGACATCACTGTGGTGATAACCTTTTACACCTTTATTTCCAATATGACTTTAACTATCTTTCACCTTATTTTAAAGCTCTTTCTAGAACTTTGATTTTGGGGGGCAAAAATTGCATAAACCGCACTTAGTCCTTTATTTCATCATAAGAAATGCATTCCTAAAGCATTGTAAAAATAAAAACAGAAAAATAGAATTTGACCAAAATCGTGGTCATGCCCATTTAAACATTTACTCCAAGTTGATGAAAATCCTATATGTTTTGGAAGGTAAACACAAGGGTATGAGACCTTCTTTCTGTAATCAATTAAATGATGTATGGTAATTTACCTGTATCTTTGGTTAACCCCCACCCCCACCTCCTTCCTTGTTCTCAAAGACGGTAAATTAGATTTATTAGTGTTAACAAATCATCATACTATCAACAAATTAGGAAAGCAATTCCAGAATTTGTGATTTAAACATATATTCAAAGTGCGTTAGGTGTCTCAATACTAAAAAATGTTGATGTACCTTCATAACGCACTTTGAATTTTTTTTCAAAGTGCGTATTTTTTTTCAAAGTTCGTTGCCACAAAGCATTTAAGAGAGTACTGTAGACGATTATTAAACCTTATAAAATTGTGTACAAGAGGTGTGTTTTATATTTATAAATGCGGCTTTTGAAGAGTGTACTACATACTGTATTGATGTGCATATATTTATATTTTCCAACGTCTTTGTCTGTAATAACACAATACGACTCGATTTTGTAACGTACACGTATAGTTCAATACAGTATATCAAAGATGCAGTTGGGGCGCAGGTCAGAGTTTGCATAATTATACGAAATGCAAATGACGTAAAAATGCCAATCCTTCAATATTTGATTGAACAATAACTAAAAGATATATAAGTGATAAGGAGTCATTCTTTGTATATTTTAACGAGGCCGAGTACAGAACTAGTACGCACGCTTTCGCGCAGCGTTTCATTTGTATTGTGACGTCATCTTTTTGCTTTGTTGACGCCATGGCGTGATAGTTTTAATTGCAGATATTCAGCGCAATTTGTTGAAAATAGCTCGTTTGATGTGTAAAATTGATATTATATTGTGGAATAAACATAAATGCCTCGAAGTATTAGCTATATTTGGGCTCGGGTCGAAAACGTGAAGAGGGTTCAGCAAGCCTAACCCTCTGTCACGTTTTCTTAACCCGCCTAAATATCACTTAATTCATTTATTTCAAGACATTAACGATGTATTTTATATTAATTACCCTTAATATGTGATGTTATCTATTTATCTATTACTTAAATATGTCGTAATGTTTTAATAACACAATAAAGATCACCTTTTCCGTCTTTGTCAAATAAAAAATAGCCATTATCTGACAAACTTGGAAATTGGGCGTACAACAAATAACTTTGATAAGACCCCTGGAACAAACCAGGAGGTTAAAGGTTTTTTTTTATTTGACAATTAATTTGATGCCATTTAACAATAACTTTAATATGTAGAACAAAAAAAAAGAAATCCCTAGGGCAGAAGTTTAAGGTTCCTCGACACACCAAAATTTTATTTTATGGATCGATAGAGAATCTTTTTTGAAACATGATTCCACAAAACAGAGATCAATATCGGCTTTCAGTTATTTTATACGAATTTTTTTGTATTTTTTCAGTGAAATAGGAAAAACTGTTTTGCAGACAAACAGAATATATTAGAGCTTAAAACTTGTTGTCAATTAAAGTGTAATATAATTATAAATAAATTCATGCCAAAGATCGTTTGGTCACGTGTTAAATTTTTTAATTAAAAAAATATTTCTGAAAATCAAAATTGTAATTCTTTAATATCTTTTTAATCTTTGGATAAAATTTTAAAAATAACATATAGTCACATAAACTATTTACTAAACAATGATATTTTACATGGAAATTGAAATGAAAATGCGAAATTTTGGAAAAATTGCTATTTATCAAATTTGAGCCGATCCCGATTGAAAAGAACTGATCCCGATTAGAATTATTTTAAAATTGAAATTTTACAAATAAACTGCAGTTTTTTTCTAAGTAATTGATATAAGTTATAAAGTTAGTAAATGACGAAACCATTTTACAGCTAAACAACCTGAAATTTTTGCAAAATTCTTATTCATTCTAACTTTATGTGATTTCGTTCGGGATCAGTTTAATTACAATCGGGATCGGTTCGATTTTAAAATTTTCCATTTATACTTTAATTTCACTATTTGGTTTCAATTTCTTGTTGAAATATGATTGTACAGCAATTGTTTAATGCGAGTAACAGTTTATCTGCAGTTTTTATCCATAGATTTAAAAAATATCTACAATCCTTTTTTTTCATTTTCATAAATATTTTTTTTACAAAAATATTTCAAAGTTTATCTGGCCGTTTTTGATATGTATTTATAGATAATTGTATTGTGCATTAATTGATAACAAATTTTTAGCTCTAATATATCGTGTTCGCAGTTAAAACGATGTTTCCGGTTTCAATAAAAAAAATACAAAAAAATTCATATAAAATAATCAGAGGCCGATATAGGTGTCATTTTTGAATAATCATTTCTCAAAGAGAATTCTTCATCGATCCATCAAATAATGCATTGGTGTGTCGAGCCACCTTAAAGAATGTGCAAATTTGGTACATTTCAAGCAAACTCCCATAGGGTCCTATGTTAAAAATTAACAAAATTTGAGATGACCCCTTAAACAAACGGTGTGGTAAATGTCTTATTTTTTTTATCTTAAAATAATAATTATATCACTAGAAATTCTTGTAAAAAAATTCAATCAAAAATCTAGGGCAGAAAAAATTAGACCCGGCCTCGTTAAGGTGATAACATATGGTCGATCAAAATCTAAACTTACTTTACAAAGATGTTTAGTTAATTAAAATTTCTGTTTACGACATGGTACTTGCACAGTCCGCATGTCATTTGTAACATGGATTTACTGAATTTTTTTTTCAACAAGATATCTTACTTCAATATATTTAAAAATGAACCCCTAAGTGATAAGCAAAAAAAAAACGGTAATCATCACTGACTTCCATTTATTCTAAGTCTCATCTCATATCAAATGTTTTTAAGTCGTTAAAGACTATAAAAAACTATAGAAAGTGAATTAACTTCCCAAATTTTTTGAGAGTATACATCCCTGGTACAACCTTTTTTAAACACAGATTGTGTGGGGGAAAATAGTACCATAAACTTCTTTGGATAATTTACTACTAATACTAACACGCTAAACGACCTTTGGAAATTGTTTAGAATTTTAAATTCACGTCGAGATCAAGAGTCACCATTTTTACATATAAATAAACAGCATCACTTCGCTGTACAGGACTGGTGATGTTGTTTAAGAAAATATCAGAGGCAATTTAAGTGACGATATCTGTAGTAAAGTGTCAGAACTTTTTTTGAAATCAAATATTTGTAAAGAATGTGTTTGAAAATAAGATTAACCAGTCAAGAACTAGGGCAACTTTTTGTGCAGTTAAAATTGCAGACTTTTCTTTTACTATGGGAGGTACTGTAGGTCCTAAGTTGTCCATCTTATTTTTTTTTAGACCGGGAGCTACATACATGCATCTAACTTTTGACATATATCTTTATATAGAGCTCTTCTTTTAAAGAGGATCAGTATATTCCAAAAATGGCCACGGCCATCGGTCCCTCTTGAATCATTAATCATAGGTATTAAAATAAAAGTTTACAATATATTAGCTAAACAATGTAATTTAAAGCACGTTTTAAAAGTTATTAGAATGGGAAAAATCAAACTCTTACATCGTGTCAATTGATCGGGTAGATTTCTGAAGAAAGAAGAAAAAAATTCATATTTGATGTAAATACATGCAATTGCATAAAATATTAAATGAAAAAATGCTGTACATATTAGAAAGTATTAAACAAACATGTAACCCCCACTTCCATGTTAAATACTAACCCCAATTCTCACATAACTCTCGTAAGTGCCTGTTAATTGCATATTGAATAGAAAAACATTAATTTTGTAATCTTTAAAATGAAGAGTATGATAATCTTTGATTAGCAGACAGTTCTATGTGAGTCTAGCTATTGCAATGAAACCCCTTAGTATACCTTTATGAATAAGTACATTACATAAGCTTAAGGAAGGAGTCTTTTTATTATCAAACATACTTCTTATAGTAAGAAATGCATGAAATTTTGACACAGTCAAACGGATCATATTACTTAATGATTCTATCAGTTTAATCAAATTAGACCTTTTTGTTTTCGGATAAAGGTCAGGTCAAGGTCACTACCTTTTTCTTCAACGTAAAGAGTGATAAAAACAAGTGTAGCTCTTTATAGTTCTGTAGACATTTGTTTAAGATTTGAAGATTCAAATCTTCAATGAAATCATTGACCATAAGAGTGTCTATCAGCTTATACTATTAAATTGGAATAAATATTTATACTAAAATTGATATTGCTTAGCCCGCATTTCCTCTAATTTCTTAAATTTTGAAGAAATTTTGATTATTTTTTAATGCTTCCAATAATAAAATATTTCTAATTTTTATGTATTATGACGACTTTATATAAAGATAGAAATTGACAGAAAAGCTAATATATTGACCGTTTCATAAGAGAGAAAAACTGATTTTAGTGATTTTTTCACAAAAATCAATGTATAGAATGGGCGCTTTAAAAAGCTTATAAAAATGTTATTTGATAGGCAAATCATATTTTAAAAACATATTCTGAAACCCAAGTATCATATTATTAGTTCACATTAGTAAAAAAAAAATCCAACATTATTGTTATTGCTTTTAAAATGATAAAACAGACTCATTATATATATATATAATCTGCTGCAATTCTGAATTGCGCAACATGTGATATTTTCCTACGCCAAAAATATAGTCCTTGTTCCATTCTAAACATTGATTACATTTTTCTATGCCAAGTTGTATAATAGTAAAAAAGAAAGAAAAATATACTATTTTAATTTCCTTTCATCTTGATTTAATGAACAATTAATCAAATTTACGTTTGACAAGTCGAAAACCAGAAAAGACTCCTTCCTTAATATCTTAATATGTAAATTTGCATATATATTATATACACATGTCATTATCATAATGAAATTTAAAAAAAAAAAAACAATAATATTACAATATGTAACAATTTAATTCGGTACAGTGAATTTTAGTTTAATTAAGGTATCCCACTACTCAATGTTGTTGTATCAAGATTTTCTTGAGAAGTATATCATTGAAATCTGTAGACAAAACAAACTTAAAAAATACAAAGATAATGGGGGATCAGTATCCATCCCTCTGAGTTATGGCCCATTTAATTTGACCTTTTTGCACCTAAAATGCAATTTCATCCTGATTAGGATTTGGTGTCAGTATTTTTGATTTAGCAAACTTATTTCTTCAAATTTGTTTTTAATTATGCACAATGGTCACACTGAATAGAGGGATTACGAAAAAAAATTGTTCAAAGCTGCATAAATTTTTGTGTGACCTTTTTGCACTTAAAATAGACAATTTCTTTAATAGTTACAATTGGATTTGAAATAAAAACTTTTTGAATATCAAGAATTTTATAAGATTAATCCAGTTTGCCTAAATATGTAGTCAGTATCATTTTGACATAATATAACATGGGGGTCAGTGATGTCAAATTTTAGATATAGGGCTTCAAAGGTAAAATTCTCGCAAAATTTGGCTTAAAAAAATTTTTTAAGCTCTGTATTTCGTTCGTAACTTGACTTTCATAGTTTGGACAAGCATTAAAGGCATTCATTTACTACTCTAACCATAAAAATTGAAAAATATTTTAATTTTTTGTACTAATCGTGTCCAATTTAAGGTCACTTTAATAAATTGATTCTGAAACTATATTTGCAACTTTGTAATTTTCTATATGCTTTCATATTCATTTTTTTTTTTAAATATTTATGGTAAATACTAGAGACGTTAGAAAACTGGTAAAAGAAGAACAAAAACGAAACACGCACTATCGTCTTCTTAACAGAACTATCTAGGGGTTTGTCCCGTAGATTATCTTAGTTCGGAAGAATAAAAAAAATTATAACAAGAATTTCAGTGTTGAAAGAGTTATATTGTACTAGATGATATCCTGCTCAAGTTCGGGAGTTAACACTTTACACATTAATATGATACAATGTTTATAATTTTGTTGAACCATATTTTTTGTTCATTGTTGTATATACTGTGTCCGATTTTTTTCTTATTTGCTTTCTTAACCTATTCTTTAAAATCAAAATAAAAAACTAACTGCATGACTGGATATTTAGAGGAGCGGACAGGGGTGAAAAATCCAAACTGAAATTGATGTTATATACATGTACGTGGCCTTAATTCTTTCTGTTGCAGGATTGAAAAAAAAGAACTTTTCTTTTTTTATTTTAAACCAGTCAGTAGGTATTGAGTGCGTACGTCGAATCTCTAAATTTTGTTTTTTAGGTCAAATTACATTACAATTTTCATAACAGTCCCAAATTAGAATTTTAGATAAAAAATGTGTTTAGAAAAAAAACGGGGAGGGGGTCATTCTCCCCTTTCATAATTCACTTTACCCATTTTAGCATAACAAAATCGGTTCATTTGTTCATTGTTTGCAAATTAATGGCAAAGGTTTACTAACAATCTGTCGTGGTATAAAAAGCTAGTGTTTTGTGTAGGCATATTTATTTGCATATTTAAAACCAAAGTTGACAGATCAAAAGTATCTACCCGACCGTTTACTCGCCCTTCACTTTCTGCCTTGACGTTAGTTAGTCAGCCCACGTTCCTGGGCATCCCGTTCTGAAAAAGTTTTTTTTTTCATCAAAACAAAATACGCTTTTAATTGTTTCATTTTATTTATAAACTAGCTGTTTTGTATTTACCAGAGTTGTCCTATCTGCCCGTGATGCATGATGAACTCGTCCTACACTTTTCACCATGACGTTGATCAGTCAACCTGCGTTCTTGGTTACCCCGTTCTAGAAAGTTCTATCTCATTTTCTCACCAGATAACGTGCTTCGCAAGCGTTCTATCCAACAAAACTAAAATTGTGTGTGTAAGCAGTTATTCTGGTGCAGGCATCTTGTAGTTTATTTGCAAAATGTCTTAATTCCTAAAGATAACGATTTTGTGTAAATAAGAATCATGAAAAACAAACGTAAAAGTTATTTAACAACATCATATAAAATCCAAGAATGTGATAATGGCAATTATTGTAGATAGAAATTTATGCCCCAATTCCCGTAATACGTCTAATCGATAATTATTAATGTTGCCAATTGTTGCTAATTAAACAAATGCACATATTTTTAATAATACTCAATCCCAGCCAGGTACTATAGACCCGGGTACCCTAACACCTAATGGATAATGGATATCCTAATGGATACATACATTTAAAGACATAAAAGACATACATATACACATAACATACTAGATGATATCCCACGCAGGGTACGATTTCCTCTGATACATCTTTGCATGCCATCTATCGTTAATTCAGTGCAAGACTGTTTTTCATCGGTGATCGTTTGTTTTGCATCAGTGTCTGTTAATTTTGCAAAATAGGCTGTCGGTTTTGTTTTAAGCTGCTCTATTTCGTATTTCAGCATGTTTTTAAGAAATAAGTTGTTCGTTTTGCATTAACGTCTTTTTACCCTTCCCGCTGCCCATAGTCGTACTAAAGAAAGTTTTATAACCTCAGGGCCAGGTCTTCATAACTGTTTCAAGGATATAAAGAAATTAAATTTCAATATTCACGGCATATCAGTCCTTCACTAGTAAGAGGAAACTTTGGTACAATGTATGCTATTTATTTTTAGCGAAAAGTTTAATAGAATGCTCTTAAATTAACGTTGAAGTGATGTAGAATTGAACAACCTTGCCCTCTTTTTTTATTCTATTGTAGGAATACTTCAATTTGTTTGACATGTTTTACACCCGGTTTACGTTGCATCGCAAAGCCTACAAACATCCCGTGGTTAAAGCTGTTGAAATGATGTAAGATTTTTCTTGATATAAGTATACATATATATCAATACGTGTACAAAATGTCTAAGTTTATTTTAAATGAGGATATATAAATTTTCCTTGATCTTTAATATTTAAATCTCGCTAAAATTAAAAATGATTATAGCAAAATTGTTTTTTGTTCCTTGTAGAATAGCAGATTATATAAAATAATTTTTGTTTTTTGTAGGATAGCAGAAGCATTTTCTAAAGCAGATAATAATCTGACGTTTCCGTCGGGGTAGGGGAATAATAAAGTTTACTCATGTATTAGTCTCAGATAATGCAAATAATGTGATGCTGTATTCATAGCTGTCATGTGTTTGTTCTATGCAAATAGGTATATTTTTCCTAAATGCATTGCAAAATGCATGCTCCCAGTATATGTTAAAAGAAAAGATACAGTGTTATAGACATGGTCCATGTTTGTCTAAATGCAATTATATTTTTTATTCAAATTAAAGTTGTCAGTCTTTATCCAAGTCAACGGAAAATATGGATGCATATCAGTGGATGACTGATGACGTTCTACAACAGATAAGACGTCTTGAACTTGACACCGATACGACAACTGACAAACATAAGGATGTTAAAGCAGCTCAGGATATCATAGACAGAATCTATTGTCGAGATTTGTATAAATTGATAGGAGAAAAACGAGTTAAATGGGATCCGGAGTCCATAAAGACACTGGTAATCTTACCTAATGTTATTTTTTTTTTTGTAACTGAAAAATGAGTTGATAATAACATTACCCCTAGTAAGATATTTAATAAGTCTTCAACTATAAATTTATCATTATTAGTGGGAGCTAAACTTAGTGCATAATAATGATGTTCATGAAGCCCTGGTCTAAAATTTTAAAATTAATGGCTCCCGGATCAGGGAGAAAGTCTTCTTCTATACATCCACATCAGAGAAATATATACTGAATGCATATTTATGATGTCCGTGAAGTCCTCAATCTAAATTGTTAAATTCGTGTTCCCTGGGTCATGAGTTCATGCCTTTGGACTGGGCCAATATGGGCACATTTTCAATATATATAAAATGTTTAATGATATGTCATCTGTACTGTAATTGTCGTACGCGTGAAAGATAAACTAAATACATTGTTATTATGTCCAAAATGCCCTCTTCTTGAATTGTAAAATTCACTGCCCATTGGGAAGGAGTTTATGGGGGGGGGGGGGGGGCAAATTTGATGGAACAGAGAGCATGTATTTTTTTAAGGTTATTTGAGTCCCTCTGATAGCCACAACATAGTGTCAAAGTTCGAGCGTCATCCGTTAATTTTTTTTTTAATTTTAACTTCATCTTGAAAACAACATAGCAAGTTGTCATTTGGACATAGTAAATTAAATTTGCGTTCTATTTACTAAATCTACATGTAGTTTAATTCAGGGACATAGCTTCGGGGAACCTGCCCCCCCCCCCCCCCCCCCCCCTCAATCACCGCCTAATTTGTTCTCGCAGCAAACAATTTTCCTAAATTTACATATTGAAAAATGAATGATCATGGATTCTTCTTCCCATGTAAAAAAATGGAAATCAGGAAATTAACTTAAAATCGAAGTTATAGTAATTATAAGCAACCACCACTTGCCTGTCAATAATTTTTGGATGAGTCTCTCATCTCTTTCAAAAACGATACTACGTGCCTGCAATAAGCTGTGCATTGTATGACTGTTGCAATAAACTGTATGCATGACGTAAGTGGTTCAAAAGATAAAATATATTCTCCCTGATTTTATTAATCAATGTTTTTTAAACACCAAATAATAAAGTGTAGACAACAGTCAGAGGAGACTTAGTTCAGACTCCTAAATAAAGCTTTAAATGGAAACTAAGACTCCCTGACAGCTACATCTATCGATATTATGGCTACCAATATATTCCTTTGTAAAGATTGATACCAACAATGTGTTTCTAACATTCCCTTGTGGATCATGATTCGAAAAAAAAAACATGAATTTACATGTATATTACCTGAGGATGCTTTCGAACAAAATTTAGCTTTTCTGGACAATTGTTTTTTAAATAAGAAGTTTCATTAATTCTTAATCATCTCTTCTGAAAAGGGACGGGAGACTCCATATTAACAAATTTTAAATTTCCTTTAACTAGTGATGTGTTGTGCCAAAATTTGATTGAAATTGGACAGTGGTTTCGTAGAAGAAGTCCAAAAAAGAAAAGTTTACAGATGAACAGACAGACAAACAACCAGTATGACAGACAGACTGAAGAAAGAGAAAAATGAAATAAGAAAAGCTCAAGAGAACTCGAAAAACAGAAACAAAACAAAAAAAGAAGAATGTATTGGTGGTCCAAAAACAATATTTATGAACTTGTAACAGGTTGTTTGCCCAACAAATATTCGACGTTGAATCAAATTAAATCAAAGTACTGAGAGTACTGAAAGACGGTGTCTTGAAAGTGTCCACGTTTTCCTCGAATATTTTCAAAAAATTATGAGTTTGAATTAGTTTTTTCAATCTAGTATGTTAAAATTCGACTTTTTGCAATTGCCTGATTCTTTGTCTAAATTTTACTTATTCCCGGCCGGGACTGTTTTTCATAATTGTAGAAAATTGACACAACGGTATTTTATGTAAAATTAGACCCCATGGAAAATTTTTAAAAACTACAACTAACCGGGAAAATCAAAACAACTATATTTTGGTAGATAATTTAAATCATTAAATTAATTTTTAATTTTGTGATCCAAGGAAATATCCACAAGTCGAACGGTATCTGTTATACAAGGTTTATGAAAACTCATAAACAAATCTCAAACTGCTGAATTACCGAACAAAGTTAACATTTGTATACCGATAACAAACACAGGTACCAGACGTTAGAAATATTTATTTTTGCAATAAGATTATTCAAAGTACTATAACAATAAAAAAAGTTCGTCACGGTAGCCATTGTGATTTTTTAGACCGACTTATCTGTCACGATTTTCTTGCAGCGATTCATATAAAATGAATAGGTAAAAACAAATTCGTTCGCCAATTACTACTTTTTTGTTTAAACTCGTGCATCATCTACACGAATTACGATACAACCGTCCCTTTCATTTTAATCATACTCCGAATTCAGTCAACTGCTTTTAAAATCGATAAAACTAGAAAATGGAGACCAAAAGTGAATGAATCACGTCATATTTTGGGGTAGAACTTTCCTGATTGACTGTTATATATGTCGTTAAAAATAAATCAACAGATTAATAAAGACATTAATTGATAAATGTACAGAGATAAGTCAGTTAAAGGACTGGTTAGAAAAAAAAATAAGGAAAATGTCCAGATCAGTTACTAAGTGCTAATGAAGAGGAGTTGGTCTCATGTCTTGGAAAAAATATTCACATGGCGGTAATATGTTTAGTGACAATTGATAGAGCAATAATTGTTTTATGATAATTGTAAATTGTTAATTTTAGCTATTAATTCAGATTTATTTGATTTTAATATATGCAAAAGTAACGCTTTTAATAGCAAAATTAACACATGTTGTAGGACATTGTCATTTTAGGGAGCTGTGTCCTTTCAATACACTCTCGTCTATTAAGCGCACATTTTCATGCGTGTCTTGGAAAAAATAAACTTAATTTCAAAAGCGATTTAGTTTCAAATTTTTCGAAGAGCTACAATAAAGGATTTGTAAATCCGATTTTAAACCTACAATAAAAACTTGTAGTTTTTAATCTTCTTGAAATTGAGAAAAGTACTATTTATTTACATGTACTACCACACGGTAAATTAAAAATTTAAAACATAACAACCATGCATTATCTCTTAATTCATAGGTTTAATATTGGTGCGAGATATTTACCGATGGAAGAAAGATCAGCTGAGTTTCTGATGGGAAACATTAAGATATTGATGAAGAATTCTTTTTAATCATGAATATGACTGTCCGTTATAAAGAATAGAAAGAGTTGTCAACTTATGTCTCATAACATTTAAAAAAAGATTATATATTCCAACTAAGCCGGGCAACATGAACATTAACATTTAACTTGGTTCTTCAATCGACAAGATTGTATATATTATTTGATCTATTGGTCACACAAAATGTATAATCTTTATAGATTTTGCTTACAATGCATTGTTCATAATTTAAATTCAGTTTAATTAACTAAAGAGTCAATGAACGAGAAGGCAAATTTAGTTGTTAATATTTTCTATGTACAGAATTCCTTTAGAGATGAACAGCAGTCAAACTGCAAGTAGACTCGAAGCCAATGAAACACTTATTTGATATGTAAGACATCTGTGTATAACCCGTCCATATTCTAACCTCGCCTCACGCATGAAGTTCGGTATTTTTCAGGTGATAGGTTGTTAAAATAAAATTCACAACTTTTCAAAAATGTCACATTGTGTTTGGGAACTTTACTTTCGATTCAACCTTCAACCTCTTCTATTGATTAATGAGGTGGTCCACTAAATGAATCGTCGACGGCGTTGTGCATTCAGTTACGTAACTAATTCCACAAATCGCTACAACTATTGAACCCGAGCAAGAATATTTTGATCAATAAAGCTATTTGCTTATTTTCTTTATAGAATTTAATTTATACATAGAGGACTTAAAACGATTTATTGTGTGTTTTTATAGTATATATTAGCTGAAATGCATGAAAAGTTTCTGCACTATATTCTTACCCGTAGATTCAACGCGTTCTACGCGTGCCTTCCGGTTTGAGACTTCGGCTGACAGTAAACTTATAGACGGGGTCACGTGACCCCGTCTAAAAACTAATTTCAACTCCATTAAAATCAAAATTGTATCAATGTATATCTTCAACGTTGAAAAGTCAATGTTGTATCAATATTGAACCTTGGTTTATCAACAACCGAACATAACTTCAACCAGAATTCTACTTGTAATGGAATATTTTTTTATATGTATACTTCAATGCTACCTATGTAACACAGTTCAATAGTTTAATATAATCGGAATAGGCGAATAAATAATGACTTCAAATTCGGCCTAAAATGATTGCTAGAAAAGAGAAAGTTATTCAATCACATTTTGATTTGGGTTTGTTTTTCTATTATTAAAGAATATTGCCGACAAACTGATAGCCTTTGCGGACTCCTTGAAACAGTCAGAAATGAAGGTTTGTAAATTTGTTATACACGTTGTTGTTTTTTTAACTTAGAAATAATTATAATTTAATTCTGGTAGTAACGCGCTTTCTGATTGGCTAAACAAATATTTTATATCGTATAAAGAATGTAAGACTAATGTCAAAAGCGTATCAATCCGCATAACGTTACTTTTGAATTTTGTACAATTATTTTGGTCATTTAAGAGGTCAAATGACTGTTGACATCTACAATTTATTGCAAAAAATTAAATTATAAGCAATGAATTCAATATTTATTAGTTTTATACGATATAGAATGGTTTGGGACTGTTTACGCTTTTATTATAAACCGCTTCACGGTTTATAAAGCGTACATTGTCCCAAACCATTATATATCGTATAAAACAAATACATATTGAATTCATTCTGAAAAAAATGGAGAGAGTATCGCAATATGCAATTCTAAGTCTATTTCTACATTGAATCATTGAATCATTGAATCATTGAATTATTTGGTATTGGATTTTTCCTGCTCTTTATAATTCTATGAACATATTTTTTTAAATTCATTTTCAGTGTCCGATTGTTTATATTTTTTTTTACCGTAGGGATAAGATAACTGATACATGCAAAGAAGCATACTAAAAGTACTTCATTGAGTATAAAGTGTCTGTAGATATTTTTTTTTTCTTTATCTATTCGGGACATTTTTTCTGTGTTTTCAAAAACTGCTTGATCCGCCTATTTCTACTTACTGAGCTAGTGAAAGGTTTCCATACGACGTCACATCAAGTGCATTGCAGTTAGTTGTTTGTATTAAACGTTGTTGCAGTTATTTGACAACAGATGCGAATACAGTAATAATTAAATAATAGTATAGTGCTATAAGCGCGACTAGATAGTAGAACTTAAAAGTTTCAAAATAATGTAAAACCTGAAGAAGAAAAAATCATCAAGTATTCCCAAATTACAAATTTACCAACAAGAACTGTAAAATGATATAATTAAATCATTGAATAAACTAAATTAGGCCTCGAATGATAATGAAAAGCAAAAACAGGTTACACTTACTTACTTTCAGGCGAAATTATAGCAAGTTTGTAAGATGCGACTGACAAATTTTTGATGATCTTAAACTTTTATCATCAAATGTTTAGAATTAACTATCAACAATTATAATATGCTGAAAGTAGGTCAGTGTGAAGTTCGTTGTTAAAGATATATTATGACGCCCCCTTCATGTTTAATTTTGCAAGTTGTAGTGCTCAACCTGCATAATTAAAAGGCCAAGGTTTGCAACCGGTCGATTTATCTTAGGTAAGGGAAACACGCTCGCTTGTGTATACATGTTTATATACATAAAAACGGGGTGTTAAAATACAACCAACAACATTTTTCCCGGGAAAAATTATTTTGTATGCATGTAGGAAAAACAAATAGTTGTTCAATAAAAAATAATTAATGAAATTTGAATTAAAGGAAAATCTGTCTTTGGTTTTCATGTTTCAGACGGGATTGAATGAGTATTTATCGCGATGTTTTATGCACTCAAATACTACAAAACATTTTTAAAAGCAATATGAGCTGTATTTTTTAGAATTTTTTTTTCGCTGCAAAAACCTGCTAGTATACTAAGTCTGCCTGTAACTTAAACTTTTATGATAAATAAGATTTTAAAAAATCATTAATTTTTGACAGGAGAAAGATTTCACTTATTAGGAATATATAGCAGATCAATTTTTGTACAGGACGACAATAATTCACTTTTGCTCCAATCAAGGCTTCTTAATGGTTTTTCCCACAAAAAACAGAGCAAACAGAAATTTTAAAACCATGATATTTTTTGTCATTTTAGTAGAAAATAACATTTTCTTCAAAATAAAATTTCAACATGAAAATTGCAGCTCATATTGCTTTAAACCATATTTTGTGAAGTTGAATTGATGCATTATAAGTTTAATATATGGTAATGTGCACAATAATTCTTCCAGATGCACATGTAGCAGGGTCGGCTGTACTTGTTTTCCTCTCGGTTAACGCTTATGAATCCGATGCTTACAAATGGTTGACAATGTGACATGTTTTGATATCATGTTCAATTATTTGCAATTCACAAATCAACAACTATCTCTATCAATAAAATGACGATTTCATGGATAATCGGCGCCACGTCGTTTTGCTAGAGTATGTGATCAGTGCACTTGGTGTGGTACATAAACTAAGAACGAATAAATTTTGAACAATATCCTTCATTTTTAAAGAATAGAAAACTTTATTTCTGTCGTCGACATTAGTTTCTTTTGACTATAGCTATAATGATACTAACATGGCATTTTGTTGTCACGGTATGTATCAAAAGACTTATAATTGCACGATCATCGCGAGAGCCAGACATAGTATACACAATGCTAGTGAACGAATGTCAATCATTTTCTATCTTCCAATCTGGAACCTAAATTTCGTTGACTGACAGGGTGCACAGACCAGCTAAATTTGAAGGCGGTTCTTTTCTCTCAAAAGCCATGGAATTCAGTGACATGAGAACACATACTAAAGTTGAAACGAACAAAGCCTCAAAATCAATCAACTGAACCCCCCCGCCCCAAAAAAAATAGTCTACACCCGTACTGGTTCTATCTTAATATTGGATAGCTGCCCTTCATTCCAGACGATACCTCTGTAGAAATGGCACTTTGGTAATCAAAAACAGCAAACAAGTTTTGTTGAACTCTTGCGTATGAATACATACATGTACGACTACAAAGATATCTAAATTGTTCGTACCATTCAAAACCTGATTATTTTCAAGGTGTTTAGATATGTTTCCTTGAAAACAACGCTTTCGAATACATTAAATGTAATTTACCGATTATTTTTAAGTACTAAGTCTTGTCAGCATTGACGGTTTTCCGTTCTTGATTGTGCTTAGATCCAAACATGGTTTCACTTCCGTTTTGCCAGAGCTTCTTCATATGAGAGTTGACTAAAATCAACTTCTAAAAGTCAATATATGAAGAATGATTTAGTCCGTGCATCTTAACGTGCTAAAACTAAATATATTTTATCATCATAGCCCTAATAAGTTTGTACGAAATATCTTTTTAATAGCACTATCAATATAACCTTCCTTTAACTAATACTAGTTGCAAACTTTAGAGTAGATGTTTTAAACATTATTTATTTAGTCTACAATACATCCTCTTTTTCATATTTAAGTTTGGCGATAAAAAAAAAACTACGCAGTAGTGTCTGTAAAAAAGGAAATTTATTTTGATTAGTGTTTTCAACTCTTGGCCCTCTTTTAAAAATTATGAAAATATAGCAATTTTACTTCATATTATATAACAGCCAATCGTTTTAGAATTCTATAATTGTGAACAAAGAAAAACTAAAACGTACCGTTTTTTATTGAAGATTGGTCGAATAAAAAATGATATTACCGAGATACTGAAATCGGACCCGATTCCCGAAGCAAAGTCTGAAATAGAGGTGAGTAAAAGAGATATATATAAATTTAAGTCATAAAAAAGATACAAAAATTATATGGACTAAGTCGTCCAACTAAACATATGTTAATAATATCTCAATAAAAAAGTTTTTTATATTTTTTTGTTGAAATGATTCAAAATTTTGAAAAAAAAATCATTAAAGGTTCCCAGATTGAAAGATGCATTCACGAAATAATACAATGAGCTATTTTAAAAGCTTCGTTTTGAACAATATATTTTACGACGTAACAAACTGACAAATTATCCTATGTTTAGACTTCAGCAATAAAACAACACAGGATTACAAAATGATGATTAAAAACAAAAATTAAAATTTTGCTGACTAACTTTTAATTGAAGATGAAGTAAGGATGACTTTAGACCTTCTAAGTTGTAGAATTAGCTTTCTTTAACCATAATATACTTACAATTTACATATATAATGTGTACAGTAGTTCCTTTAAAACGATTCGTTGCAAGGGCCGGGGACTACTTTTAAAGATATTTTCTTTGATGAACTGTGAAAACCTCCTGGGACAAGGGATTAGTCGGGTTCACAGTTGAACAAATAAGAATCTACACTTCAACAAATTGATATTTCTGAATACTAATGCCACAGATGTTAACTTTTCAGCTTTTAAAAGATAGACTTTCCAGCAGATTTATTATTTGTTGTTGTTGCTAAAGTTGAACCTATGATAGGGCCCAGTTTTGTTCTTTTAAACAGTTTGAAATAAATACTTAATGAGAAAGTTTGCATTCTAATATCAATAAATACTGGTGGCCCTAAAAAAAATATATACACTTGTAACAGTTGTCTGAACAACAAGTATTCGACGTTGAATCAAAGTTTAGCATTGTATCACTGTTACATGTTCAACGTTGAAAAGTCAATATTGAACCTCGGCTTATCAACGACTAATTATAATTAAAACTAATATTGATTTTTCAATCAACCTTGTATGCCTGTTTGGATAACATGAATTGCAATGTAATTTACCAAAATGGTTATTTTTGATTGCGAAGCGTCACTTCCATATTAATAATAAATATGTTTCATATTTCATTATTTCTTAATATCTTTTTATATGTTTACGTCAATCTTACCTATGTAACACATATCAAAAGTTTAGAATAATACGAAAAAGGAAATGAAAAATGAGGAAAGAAAAACTAATGTATTGGGATTTTTTATTATTATAATGATAGAATATTGCCACGAAACTGACAACTCATGTGGACTCCTTAAAACAGTCAGCAACGGAGGTTAGTATATTTGTTTTATATATTTTTTTTTAGTTAGAAATAAAAATGAAAATGAATGCCAAAAATATCGCATTATGCAATTTTAAGGATTTTTTGTAATATTGTAATATAATTGTATGGTCTTGGTGTTTTTATTTTTCAAATTAAATTGATGTAATGGTTCATCGTCTTTACATGTATTATCCTCTGAAACTATCTTTTTTCCCCATTTTTCCATGTCCTAAAGTAAAACAGTTTGTTTATTTCATATATGATAGAATATACCATGGCTGTTCTCAATCTTTTGCAGTTGAATTAATGCGTCATAAGTTTGAGTAGCTGCAAATGTAATAATGTGACGTTTTATCGCCTCGGTATGCAACAAAAGATTAATTGAACGATTGTCGCCAGCGTCAGATTTGGTATACACAAGCCGAATTAGCGAATGTCACCCGTTTTCAAACAAGAAGGTTCAAGTGCGCTTTTCTGATCTCCTATCGTCCGTCGTCCATCCGTCCGTCTGTATACGTTTCACATTTTTGACTTATTCTCTAGAACCACTGGGCCAAATTTAATCAAAATTAGCACAAAACATCATTATAAGAAAAAAAATCCAAATTGTTAAAATGAAGAGAAAAATCCTTTTCCAACCTCCTATCTGAAAACGTAAGTCAGTTGACTGACAGGGATACACAAACAAGGCAAATTAGAAAGGCAGTTCTTCTTTTCTCGGTCTTTAAAAATAGCCATGGAATTCGGTGACATGAAAATACATGCTAAAGTTAAAAAAAACCCAAAAATTCCAAATAATCAAATGAAAAAAGAAGATTCAAATTTATTGGTTATCTATAAATTACAAAAAAAAGTTAATATATAAAAAATTTGAATCATATCACAGACTAACGATTAAGCCAATGCACACTCATATGATTTAATGCATCAACTGACAATACATAGTTATCCTAGCCCTAAGTTCGTTCTACATATCATTTAAATAGCGCTTTCCTTTTAACATTAAATTAACACTTTTGAAAACATATGTGTTTTATACATGCATACAATAAAATCTACAATACATCCCTATTCCATTTCTAAGCTGCACAGTAATTACCGTAAAAACGACTTGTTTTGACTAGTACCTACACTGTTTTGCCCTCTGTTGACATCTATCAAAATATATTATCTTTACTTCATATTGTCTAACAGTTAAAGGATTAAAAATTCCATCATTGTTTGCAAAGGAAAGCTGAACCAAGTAAAACATACTATAATTGAAGGTTGATAGTCTGAAGAACGATGAGGCCGAAATACAAAAAACCGACCTGGTTCCAGAGGTAAAACCTGCATTAAAGGTACGTAAAAAATCATTCAAGAATCCCAAATTTAAAAATACAATTAACAAAAAAATTATGATACATAAACTATTTTTATTGAACAAATTTTTAGGATGCATCAACTTACAAATGATCCTACATTTAGGCCTCTGCAAATTTACAGCATTGGAAAACAAATGAAAGAACGCAAAAAAAAAATGTTCTGCTGAAGTTGTAGTGAGGTTGTAAGACGCGGATGACAAAACTTTTATAATCCTAGGCTATCAGATATCAAAGTTGTGGATTAGCTATCAATAATCATGATATACTTACACTTACAATATCCTTATATAATATAAACAGCAGTTTTTTTTCAAAAAATTAGTTGGAGGGCCCGGGAACTACTTTTAAAGATATTTTCTTTGTTGAACTTTAAACACCTCCCGAAACAAGCAAATAGTTGGATTTCACAGTTTGAACAAATAAAAATCAAAAGCATATTCGTACTCATTGCAGAAATATTAAGTGTTTTAAAGGTAGCGTTTTAAACGATTCCAAATATATTTCTATGTAAAAGTTAAACCTAGGATAGGCCCCAGTATCGTTCAATTTTACAATAATAATAAAAAACGCTACATGAGTCAGATCCATAAAAAGTGTTGGCCCTAAAAATAATACATACTTCTAAAAGGGGCGCAACTAATATTAAAATACGTTAAATCAATTTTGTTATTTCAACTCAATTAAAATTCAACATTGTATAGTACCGGCAACGTTATTTTTTTTAATAAAATAAACGATAAGATTCACGCGCGATAGGATAGGATTAACGCACGACAGAACAGTATACACGCACGTTACGATAACATATACACAATAGAACAGTATACACGCACGATAGGATAGGATTGATACACGATAGGAAAGGATAAAAGATGTTCATGATAAACATATAATCGCTTTTAACGATCTTCATAAATAACCTGATAATGGCATAATTTTAGAAAGAACTCGTACAAATAAAGATTTACGTGAAAATTCTTTTTAGTAACAATTGCTGAGTTGTTAATCATCGCTGCATCATTTATAGAATGTACAAAAATTACCAGTTTATTTTTTTTTTAACAAAATTAAATGATCATTAAATTTTCTGTGTTTGTTACATTACCGAGCACCCTAGTTGATCGCCGCGAATATTGCAACCCGGGATCAAATCACACAGAAAATAGCGGGTTCAATTATAAAAATCTAACTCTTGTTTAAAGTAAATATAAAATCTATTATAAATACATTTCTTTCTGTATAAGAAAATGACGCATTAAAAACGAATTATATAACAAAGTTTAATAAATATTTACGAAGAAATATACATTCCGTGTACAATTTGTTAACATTGCTTTCATTACCACATATCCTAGCCGATTGCCGAGAACATTATAATTCCAGCCCAATATCAAAAATCACACCGAAAATAACAGGTTCAATTTAAAAACAAGTCTGGTTTTAATTAAATAATCATAAATACTTTTGTTTCTGTAAAACATGATGCATAAAAAAACGAATTATATTACATAAAAGTTTATGTTTACGCAGGTATACACTTCGCGTACGATTTAATATATTCGATAAACAGGTAAATATGTTACCTTGTTCCGAAGAACTTCGATAATTTACCTTATTTTTTTTTTATTTCCAATGCTTACAGATATGATTTACATGTAAAAGTGGTTAATTTTGATCTAAAAAATTAAGAAATTAGTATCATGATAGAGTGCTTGATAGGATTTTACCATTCTTGTTCGATAAATTTTCTTATATGGCCCACTGAACGACTTGCAACTTTGTAATACATTCACTTCCTTATGAAAAGGCGCGAAACAATTAAAACGATAGGATAAACGGAAAAAAACCTGTTAAAATTAAGCGATAAACCTGGTAGGGTTAACGCACGATAGAACAGTAACCTTGCACGATAGGATAGGATTGATACACGATACGATAGGATAGGGTTGTTAAAAATAACGCTTCGGGTATTGTACATGTATCACTATTACATTTTGAATGTTGAAAAAATACAATGTTGGATCAATCTTGAACCTCGGTTTATCAACGTCTAAACATAATTTAAACTATTATCCAATGGGTTTTTTTTTCAATGATGTATGCTTGTTATGATAGCAAATGTTGCAGTTTAATTTTTAATTTGGTTATCTTTTAATTGCAAAGTGCCCCTTCCATAATAAAAATAGTTTTGTTTAATATTTCATTCTTTATTACGTTATTTTTTCATAGGTTTTATTCAATCAACCTATAGAACGCATTTTAATATTTTAACATAGTCGGAATAGGGGAATCAAAAATGAGCGAGGAGAAACTACATGTAATTTATTGGGATTTTTTTTTCTTAATTTTAATAGAATATTGCCCAGAAACTGACAACTCTTGTGGAATCCTTAAAAGAGTCAGCAACGAAGGTAAGATTGCTAATGAAAATGAATGCAGGGAGTATCACATTATACAATTTTAAGTTTATTTACGCATTTAATCATAAAAATGTGGTCTTGTAGTTTTTAGCTCACCTGAGCTGAAAGCTCAAGTGAGCTTTTCTGATCACATCTGTCTGTCCGTCTGTAAACTTTTTACATTTTGAACTTCTTCTCTTATCCAATTTCAACTAAATTTGGCACAAAGCATCCTTATGGGAGGGCAAATATAAATTGCAAAAATAAAAGTCCGATCGAAGAAAACCTTGAAACTGTAGAAAAAAGGGGGGTGCATTTTTAGAAATCTTCTCAAGAACTACTGAGTCCAATTCAACGTAGTTTAGCATAAATTATCCTCATGGGAAAGAAAATATGAATTGCAAAAATTAAGGGCTAATTCTTTTTCAAGTCTGAGTTATTACGAAAATAATAATAAAGGAAAGGCGTGTTTCAATCATTTTAATAGCTTCGGGTTCGGCATCCCGTAAAATAGGTAGGCAAGACTTGGCCTGGGAAAAACAAAAGATTGGCAGTTACTAGTATTAATCTGCCAAACTCATTAAAATTTCAGGATATTTGATGGACCAGTATATTTGTATTCGCTGTAAATATTGCTGCAAAATAATGCGTATTTGGAATTGACAATTGCCGATCTGCCCCGGCTTTTATTTTGCCACGGCCCGGGTTTGCATACCCATTTTACCAAGACTCGTATTCCATACTTCTAAAACGAGGTTCTTTGTTTAAAGCGGCCATGACATTATACGAAAAAGGGTCGATCTGACTATGATGAATTTGCTTGTTGTGCAACAATGAAGGGAAATTTTTGAAACATGCAAAATATAGTCGTGCAGATTTTGTGAAGTAAATTGAGGCTAAATATTTCAATGCGTTGACAGTTTTCACACATGACGTTGATGTTAGCTTGTTCTGATTTTCGTTTCGTTTTCATTATTTATGCTTTGTAACCTGGGAACTATCGTCTGTATTTCGTGATTTTTACGTATCAAATCAAACAGAGACTTCGGTAAATATTAAAAATATTAAGAAAATTTTCAAAGTCTGTTCTTCCACAAACCAACTTTATCAACTTATTGTATTGTAAACTTAACCTTTTTTCGTCATTATTACTCCTACTGTACATGTGATCCTTGACTGTGTTTGTGTACATTTGTATAAACTGATTTTGAACCTCAAATACAAGTGAACTGGTCTTGAGTGAATAAAAGAATTGAAAATCTTAGGCCATTCTTTTTTTTTTCATTTTAAATGCTGAATAGGAAAAACCAAGTTAAAAATCTGAAAGCTGAATGTAATAAACTCATGTGAACAAAATATGACTTAAACCTAGGCGAACTGTGAGCTCTGTATCTTGCTTATAATTCTACGATTGACGCTGAAATTTTGGTTGAACATTAGAAATTCTATATGAATTAGAGTATGTTAAATACTTGTACAAACAAAATAAAAGAATGATATTCTGTATATACCTACTCTCTGGGGCCCCCTCTTTATACAATAAATAATGTGAAATCTACATCAGTTTTGATAGTTACTCAGACACGAGTAAATAAAAACGACATCTAAAACAGTTTCCATAGTTCTGACACATTTTTGTTGCGGGGATAAAGTAATTATCGCTATTCGTAAGAAAATGTCACAGCGGAAAATTTTCCTGGTTTGTACGCGAGGTAAATAATAGTCATTTAATTACAATGGAGAAGACAAATTAAATTTTTGAATGTTTTTAATTTGAGGAATTGAGCACATTGAGGTACAATTTTCTTCTTCACATCTATACATGTAGGATTTTTTGAATAAAATACAATAACTATTATATATTTTTTTAAATACAATAACTAGTTACACTACTGGCTCTAAAAAATCTGAAAATCCCCTGTCTTCCCCTGTCACCCCCTGCGTTTTCACTGTCATCCCCTGTACATCCCCTGTGTGCCACTGTACAGAGCCCCTGTATACCCTGTATTCCCCTGTGCGCCCCTATACACATCCCCCTGTGTGCCACTGTAAGCCCCTGTCACCCCCTGTACGCCCCTGTTATCCCCTGTAAGCCACTGTATAACCCTGTGCATGCCCCTGACATCCCCTGTACGGCTTTTGACTGGGCTTTTTTCCAATATCATTTTCTTAATTCAACTATTGAAATCACATGTGTTATATTTTGAGCTATAAGTCAATATTTGAACTCAACAGCACCGAATCATAAGACACACTGTTATCGTAATTTTAGAAATCACACGTTTTAGTTAATAATTTATTGATACTTCAAAAATCATGCTAACAACTAAGGATTTGAAGATTCACCGGGTGGTAAACCTCAGGTGAGGGCGGGAACATTACTTCTCCCTAATATTTGAAAAACAGACATAAAAATACAACATAAAGTGAATTATTCAGTTTTCAAAATTGTCTAAAGATATATGTACACTTTACTTATGAACATCTTAATCCTATGAATCTCTCACATGACTTATCAGGGTGTTTTTTTTAAATAATTTAAAAAAAAAACCATGAGAGAGAGAGAGAGAGAGACAGAGAGAGAGAGAGAGAGATTGCATTGATTTTTAATTAAATGTTACTAATAGTTTAACCGGGGATTATTTTCTGAATAAGGAAACATGCAATCCTTATTAACTTTCATAACCAATTTTTATAATTTTTTAGATTAACTTAGAGCTGTCAAATTGATTTTTAATTCATCAATGTTTTATACTACCCCAGATCAATTGATCAAAAAACTTGAAGACACATGATTAACAACTAGCTGATTGAAGCTACAGTTTTCAAAGGAGGTGATGTTGACATTATTTCACTCGATCAGTGATTATATAATAGCTACTGTATATAGACCTTCTTGACAATTTGCAGCTCACGGTAGCGAGACTGGGAACGATTAGGTGACAGACACACGTGTACTTGTATATACACACACGTCCTCAGGTCTGGATGCTCGGTAATGCTACACAATAATGCAATATGTTGTTTAAACACCCCTTATGACCTTTTCCCCAGTCTGTCAAGTAAAGAAACAGGAAATTGAAAATTTCAATTTTTCAGTTCTGAGAATTCAAAACAAGAAAAGATTGAAGAGCTCCCTCTTTCTCTTTCTCTCTCTCTCATGATTTATAAAAAAAATACTGACAGCAATTATCAGCGATTTACATGAACTTCACAAAGGCTGTTTAATTCTATGATCATTACACTGGTCAAAACAGTCAAAATATAGGTGAATTTTTCATCATTTCGATCGGGGTGTGGTTATCTGCACGTGCTGATCATGTTGTGTTATTATGCGCTTGATCTCAGTCAGGTTACATGGCACAGAACATTGCAGATTTCACGCACTCCTCCACTTATTTTTCAAATTACAGAACATGGTCATTTGTTTAAATGCATGTAACAAAATAAGCGGTTTATCGGTATACAAGTATATCTTGATTTGTGTCAATGTTAAGTCAAAATTATTCACGCTTGTTATAATATTGGCCTCTATGAAATGCAAAGAAAAACAAGCATCGTCTAAAACATGAATGGCATATATAAATTTTTAAAGATCCGGAATAATTAATTGCTATTTTTTTACTTAGCGAGCAGTTCAAGACCGTACAGGGGGTGTCAGGGGCATGCACAGGGGCAGACAGTGGCTTACAGGGGATAACAGGGACGTACAGGGGGTGACTGGGGCTTACAGTGGCACACAGGGGTTGTTTACAGGGGCGCACAGGGGATGACAGGGTATACAGGGGCTCTGTACAGTGGCACACAGGAGATGCACAGGGGATGACAGTGAAAACACAGGGGGTGACAGGGGAAGACAGGGAATTTTAGAGCCAGTAGTGTTAGTAGTTGATGAAAAAAAATGTACCTCTATGCTCTCATATATTTCGATCGCTTTACAAGGGGGGGGGGGGCAGAACGAAAATATAGGGAATTGGAAGTTAACAACTTAACAGTGTACCCCAACCAAATGTTTATTTTTATATCTTGCGTATATATATCTTATACTGGTAAAAAAAAAATAGTATTTCATGAAGGTACAATGTCAAAGATTACGTGTATGCAAAAATAAGTGTAAAATTCGAATACTTTACAATATTTTTGTTTTTGTTATTCTACCGAGGGACCATATGGCACAATATCGTTTGAACACACATTGTTGCTCAGGTGAGCGATGTGGCCCCATAGGCCTCTTGTTATTTAATTAATGCAATGTTTTAATCTCTTGATAATCCTATGAAAATTACATTTTTTCCATACTTTTGAACAAGCAATAGTTTTTAGCTTTGCTGATCCGAAGGTTCAAGTGAGCTTTTCTGATCCGTGTTGTCCGTTGTCCGTCAATCCTTCCGTCTGTCCGTCCATATGTTAACTTTTCACATTATTGACTTTTTTTCTAGAACCAATGAACTAAAACTAACAAAACTTGACACAAAGCATCATTATAAAAAGAAAATTCTTAATTGTTAAAATGAAGGACAAAACTCTTTTTCAACATTCAATCTGAAACCTTAAGTCGGTTCGGTGCTTCTTTTCTCGGTCTTTAAAAATAGGTATGGAATTTGGTGACATGAAAACACATGCTAAAATTGAAAGAGACAAAGATTCCAAATCTATTAAACGAAAAAAAGATCCATATTTATTGGAAATTTATAAAAAAAAAATTAAAATAGAAAAGTCAGCATAAGAAGAATTTAAATCATTTCACAAACTAACGATTACGTCAATGCATACACATGTGCTTCAATGCATCAACTGACAAGAATTGATTATCTTAGCCCTAAAAGGAGCAAAGTACTTAATTTTTTATTACATATCATTAAAACACCACTTTTCCTTTTACCTTTAGATAACACTATTTGTAAAGATATATGTTTTCACCATTCTGTTTTATCTACAATATATCACCTTTTCATTTATAAGTTCGGTGATAAAACTGCACAATAGTTACTTTAGAAAAAAACCGATTGTTTTACTTGTACTTACACGGTTTTTCCCTCTTTTGAAGCCTATGACAATATAGTAATTTTACTTAATATTGTCTAACAGGTAAGGGTTTAAAATCCTATGATTGGTCACAAAGGAATGCTAAACCATGTTAATCGTTATTTTATTAAAGGTTGATAGTCTAAAGAACAATATTACTGACCTTCTGAAAACCGACCCCCCTCCTGAGGCAAGTTCTGCAGTACAGGTAAGTAAAAAATTTAAAAATACAATTACCATAAAAAATCAATGTGAAAAATAAAATTATATGATTGTTCACAAAGAAAAGCTGAACCAAGTAAATCGTTATTTAATTGAAGGTTGGTAGTTTAAAGAACGATATTGCCAAGATACTGAAAACCGACCTGGTGAGTTAATTGGATATACATTTAATTAGATTACTCAAGAAAAAGAATGCAGGGAGTATCACAGTATGCAATTTTTAGTTTATTTATACATTTTACACACACAAGGAGAGAGAGAGAGAGAGTGCTGGAGAAGAAGTCAATGTAACATTGCGCTGCCAACGATGAAGAAAATTTAATTTTGTAAATAGTTATGCCATACCTTTTCTAACCCTCTCTTTTCTACTTTAAAAGGCTTAATTATCATCGACTATATATATATATATATATATATATATATATATATATATATATATATATATATATATATATATATATATAACTCTGTCCATAGTGAATGATATAGATATATATAAAGCACAGAGAAATTCACTTTTGTTGGAGCTCCACCTTCCACCTCGACCGAGGCTTGAACTCACGACCTCTAGAACCCAATCTCCTAGCAGTGAGCGGCCATCCCAAGCGACTGTGAAGTGCGCAGCCAGCGTGCTAGGTTCCGTTCATTATCGAAAGCAAGATTTTTGTTTTTTGTCAAAACAAACTGCGCATGCTCAAGATGTAAGGTGGGTTTTTTTGTCCACTGCTCAATACCCGACCATTTAAGCCTAATTATGTGAGTGTGTTTATTGTGTTTAAACTACTTTTTTGCCTAGAACATTGTAAGGGAACATATTGGATGCTCGTAATTTTTTTCTCTCGAAATTACATTGTAACTACTGTTTCTGGGAAGTTTCTTTGTATGAATTCCGTGTGATATATACTCACGGTAACCTTACGGTACCCGCACCCTGATATACGCACAGAAATTTTTTCCGCACTACTGGTTAACTCAAACCGTTATAATGACCGAGGCAGATAAGCAGTCCTCCAGAAAAAAAAAATGCTGGAATCCACTTCATCGACGTCTTCAACAGAAGATCAAGAACATAGCAACTTATCTATACACAAGGGAATCATATGGAAGAGCTGACAAAATAAATCAGAGGTAGGAATGGAATACAAGTTAGACCAGAAGAGCTTTCTGAACAGGCAAACGACACGATCTATTCCGTGACAGAACTTAAAGCATCACAAGATAAAATGGCTAGAGAGATCAGCATGTTGAAAGATTATGTAATCAAACTTGAATTCAAAGATACAGGAACATCAAATTCTTGATCTGAAACCGCGCTCAATGGAGAACAACGTTGTCATCAACGGTATATAAAAAAGAGGGCGTTGAAGGCTCTAATACAGAGGCCCTGGCCAGGGCGCTGAAGGCCGTGTTTATGACGGAACTGGCGATGGGCGAGGCGGATGTCGATAATCTACAGATCGCTGCTCTATATAGGATGGGAGACAAGAATATCCAAAGAAAGTTTCCGAGACCAATCTGTGTGCAATTCTCCAGTAAAGTGCATAAGGATATGGTTATGAGGAGAGTGCATATTCTGAAGCAAAAACGGTCTTTCTTAAGGATGTCAAACCAACTGCCGGAAGAAACGAGAGAAAAGAGAAAACAGATGCAGGAACTTCAGCAAAAATACACCGATAGGAATATCGAAACAAAGCTAAAAGGCGACAAATTGATATTCACCAAGAGTGGGAATATTTACCGGGATAAAGTCGGACCATTACCAACTGCGGACGAAGTGATTACCAACGAACCCGTGAAAATGAGCATCAGCATAGGGAATACTATTGAAGACAACGGGAATCGCTTTGCGTCGTACGCCTCCACCGCGGATTCATTTAGACAAGTGAGATTGTCCCTTATCAACATTATGAGACAACAGTGCGTATTCAGTGCCTCCCACAATATCTATGCATACCGTTTCAAGAGTAATGATGGCATCACACATGAGGGGTAAGAGGACGACGGTGAAGTTGGCGCGGGGCGTGCACTGTTGCGAACACTTACGGAAAACGACATTCAAAATACTGTTGTTGTTGTTGTGGCAAAATGGTTTGGGAGCAAAATCGGCGCACGCCGATTTTCGCATATCAAGAACTCGGGAATGTCTGCGGTAAAAGGCCTACTCGCGTCCGGTACATCAGAACAGTCTTAAACAATTAGACGGTCACGACAATTTTTTTTCCCTGTTACAAACCATCAGGACAGAGACTTTTGCATTTAGTCATACGATTTGATTCTTGATTACTATTTCCTTTTTTGTATCATTATTGAGATAGAGCATATTCTTATTATTTAATACATATTAAAAAAAGGTTTTTTACCGGGAAAAAAAATTCCTTTTGCTATCAGCTTCTTTTTTCCCGGAAACCTCACACTTTATCATAATAGATTCTATTACTTATCTGTGGTTGTAAGCATCCGGTTGGCATATTATCTTTATCTGAGAATCGCGAGCAAGTGGGTGATTAGAAATGCATAGTTCTTTTATTTTATTTTTTCTATATTGGTGCTTTTTCATTCAAGATATTTAACACATAAGATAGAATGGTGTTTTCTTTGTCTCACATGATATATTTTATCAAGTTGAAGATGTTTTTGTGCTCTTTGCTTTTACATTGAAACTCTTACCGAAGACAATATGCAGAAAACCACCATTACTATATAATTCAGTCTTATGCTTTTTCCTTACTCACCGCAAATGTTATCATATTTTTTCATATATTGTATGTTATTAACTATCATATATAAATGTAACCTGCCAATTTAAGGTTAGGCTTTTTGGGTTAGGGATTGAAGAAATCATTAATCTCATTTCCTCCAAATGCACCACTCTGCATTTACCTTTGCAGTCTATATGCATATATTTTATTCAACTCTTCAACTTTTCTATCTTTGGGGTACCATGCAGTCTTTGTGTAGGCCAAAGTTTTATGGGTGAAATAAATAATGAAAATTGCCTAAAAATATTAACAGTTAATTGCCAGGGCTTAGGTGACATAAACAAAAGAAGAGACATTTTCAAATTTCTAAAAAGTAAAAATGATCATATTTATTTCCTTTAAGATACTCATTTTCTAGAAAAAGATGAAAACTTTATACAAACACAATGGGGATGTAAGGCTTTTTTCAATTCATTTAAATCTAATTCAAGAGGTGTTGCCATACTATTTAATAACAATTTTGAATATAAAATAAACAAAATACACAAGGTTAGCTCCGGTAATTTACTAATTTTAGATGTCGTTGTGCAGGAGATTAATATTTTACTTATTAATGTATATGGCCCAAATCTTGATACACCTGATTTTTACAGTAATCTATCACTTAAACTTGAAGAATTACATGATGACCAACATACATGTATTATACTTGGAGGTGATTTTAACCTTATAATGAATATGAACCTAGATTCAAAAAATTATAAAAACCTTTACAAAAAAAAAGCTAGACAGGAAGTTATAAAATTAATAGAGTTATTTAATCTTAAAGATATGTTCAGACAAGCAAATCCAGAAAAAACAGAATACACATGGAGAAAAAAAAATCCTATAAAACAAGCAAGGTTAGATTTCTGTTTGATATCAGACACACTATCAATAATGAACCCAATAATAACTCATACTAATAGCTATCGTTCAGACCACTCCCCAGTAACGCTACAATTTAAATTAAATGAATTTGTAAGGGGTAGAGGATTCTGGAAATTCAATAACTCCCTACTATATGATAAAGAATATGTAGGTATTGTTAAAAAGAATATTAACTATGTTAAAACTGAATACTCTTGTCTTATTTATAACAGAAAAATATAGAAACTATCAAGCTAGATGACATTCAATTTACTCTCAACGATCAACTCTTTCTGGATACCTTACTTATGGAAATTTGGGGTAAAATAATACCAAATTCCTCTTTAAAAAAAAAAGAAAATGTTACAAAAAGAACAAAATTTGGAAAAAGAGATTCTTAAACGGGAACAAAATCTTTCAGAACAGTCTTTAATTACATTAACGGAGAAGCAAAAGGAATATGAAGATATAAGAAGTCAAGAGCAAAACGGATTGAAGAGGGTGAAAAACCATCAAAATATTTTATTAACCTGGAATCTAGAAATTATACTTGCAAAATAAAACCAATGGTTGAAAGAGAGGATGGTTCCCATACTAGCTCACAAGTATGAATTTTGAATGAAACAAAGTTTCTACTGTGTGCTGAAATCCTAGGCATAATTATAAGAAATAACAAAAACATTAAGGGCATA
The DNA here is from genome assembly GCF_902806645.1 of Magallana gigas. Classification (NCBI taxonomy): domain Eukaryota; kingdom Metazoa; phylum Mollusca; class Bivalvia; order Ostreida; family Ostreidae; genus Magallana; species Magallana gigas. Next base: position 61,038,398 of record NC_047563.1, read on the forward strand.
GTAATTGATGGAGAGGAATATAAACTTTCTCAATATGCAGATGACACATCTCTAATATTCGATGGGTCATCAACATCTATGGATGGCATTCTCCAAGACTTAGATTATTTTGCAAATATATCAGGGTTAAGAATAAATTTTTCAAAAACTAAAATGATTTGGATAGGAAGTAAAAAAAAAATTCAAATGAAGTTTTCCATCACTCAAGATGGAAACTCGACTGGAAAAATAATACTTTTGATGTACTTTAATAAAATTCTCAGTAACTTTGCTAGACATGGTTGAAATAAACTTTTTACCAAAGTTGATCGAGATTAGAAAATTACTTAAACAATGGAAAGTAAGAAGGATGACCCCAATAGGCAGACTTACTGTTCTCAAGACACTAATTATACCAAAATTAAACCATTTAATTCTTGCATTGCCAATGCCTAATGATAATTTTTTGAAAGATCTTGAGAGCGAAATGTTCGAATTTTAATAGAACAGTAAAATACATAAAGTTAAAAAAGACACTGTTGTTCAGGATTATAGACATGGGGGGCTGAAGATGATCGACTATAGGAAATTTATAACTGCACTAAAATCCACATGGATCAGACGAATACTACATTCAAATAGTAAATGGGTTCCATTACTCGAGTCAGTAATTCATTGTAATACTGGTAATCTGTGGAAAAGGGGATTTTCGTTTGTTCTTGATATATGTAAGACTATTACAAATCCTTTCTGGAAGGATGTTTTTCTATGCTGGACTAAGGTTAATGAAAATTCTAGTAAAATAAAAATGAACATTTGGTATGAACAAATATGGGACAACCCAAAGATTCAAATAAAAAATAAACCTAACTTTCTTAAACACAACTTCAATGCAGGCATCTTGTTATTGTGTGATTTATATAACCTTGATGGAAAATTTTTAAGTTACGAGCAATTTTTAGAAATGAATATAAAAACAAACTTTATTGAGTATTGTGGAATTAAAAAGGCAGTGACCTCAAGAACAAAACATATAGCACCTTTTGATAAAGCCTTTGGACCACATATCCCCTCTTCTTTAAAAATATTTCTTAAAACTGAAAAAGGATGCAATGATATGTATCAATTACTTGTATATAATTGTAAACAAGCTTTTACAGCAGTGACAAAATGGCAAGCTAACGAAAATTTTTTTTCGAAAAAAACATGGAGTAGAATATTTGAACTTCCTTTTAAAGTTACCCAGGAAACAAAACTCCGATGGCTCCGATCCCAAACATTCCATAGAATAGTTCCAACAAATGAATATCTTTTTAAGTTAAATATTTTGAATTCTTCACCATGCACTTTTTGCAAGAACTATATAGAAACAATAGAACACCTTTTTTATGACTGTGTACATGTAAAATAGCTTTGGGTTAAGATAGAAGAATGGATGCTAAATAAATTTAATATATCTGTTTGCTTTGATAAAATATTTGTCTTGTTTGTAAAATATACAAACAGAAACATTTATAGACTGCAGAATTTACTTATTCTTTCTGTCAAACAGTATATTTTTGCATCTAAAAACAAACAAACGACAACTCCATCCAAGTACTTTGGTTGTCTAGAGAAAACGATAATAGATAGGTTGTATATAGAAAAATATTTACTACTGAAAGATTGTAAATACAATGAATATGAAAAACACTGGCAAGATATTTGTAATAAACTATAATTTTCTATTATCATAAAAGGGTCATTATACACACATATATATATATTATATTTCAAAAACTATAGCTGTTTAAAATTTCTTTTTTAGCAGAAACATAAATCCATATACCCCACCCCCGGCCCCATTTACCCCCTCCCCCCTCTTGTATCTATCCTCTTCATAAACCTCAATCTCATTGCACGTATATTTATGCAACTATGTTATGTATGCTTATGTCTACATTGTGCAAATATAAATATTTATGCACATATGTACACAATGTATATGCGTATATTCTTAGAAAAGCATTTTTTTGTATATGTAACATTTTCTCTACTGTATTATACTTAAATCAAAATACTGAAAGCAGATATTATGTACTTAATCTGTTTATATTGTGCTTTGACATTGACATAAACAAATAAATTATAACAAAAAAAAAGATTTTTGTCTAGCCTAAATAGCCGAATGTGGAGCGCGGTGGCCGCTCACTGCTAGGAGAATGGGTTCGAGAGGTTGCGAGTTCAAGCCTCGGTCGGGGCGGAAGGTGGAGCTCCAACAAAAGTGAATTTCTCTGTGCTTTTTATATATCTATATCATTCACTATGGGCCGGTACATGTCAATTTTAAAGTTATTGCAATGTTTGTGCCTATTATATGTTTGTATCTATGCAATGTGTATCATTCCGATCCTCTCAAATTGTCGTTTAACTGTATTCCACCCGTATCTCAATCGACTGTGTAGTGCGCGGCCAGCGCGCTAGGTTCCGTTCGTTATCGAAAGCAAGATTTTTGTCTTGCCTAGATAGCCGAATGGGGATCGCGGTGGCCGCTCACTGCTAGGATAATGGGTTCCAGAGGTCGTGAGTTCAATCCTCGGTCGGGGCGGAAGTTGTAGCTCCATGTAGCTCCAACAAAAGTGAATTTCTCTGTGCTTTATATATATATATATATATATATATATATATATATATATATATATATATAAAGCACTAAATAAAGTCAACAACACTAGGCATCTTTAACGTGTCGGATCTAATGTATAGATACTAAGCCAGTAAAATGAATATATAAAGCACTCAAAATGACTAACGACACGCAAAATTGTTACAGACAAATCTTAATAAAGTCAACAACACTAGGCATCTTTAATGTGTCGGATCTAATGTATAGATATGAAATCAGTAAAATGAATATATAAAGCACTGAAAATGGCTAACGGCACGAAAAATTGAAATTGTCAGTTTTTTGGGGACAACCAGTCCCTTCCTCAGGACAAAAGAAATAAATTACATTGGTAAAAACAAACAAAACAAAATCTAACGCTACTACATAAATAATTAAGAAACTATAAAAAGAACAACTACATTATAAACTGTTTGAGTTTACATTCTTAAAGAAGGTGTTGATAATGCGGCCGATCGCTCTAAAGTAATCAATTGACTGCCAACTTAACGCCTGATTGAGTTAACTAGCTAATTAAAATTGACGTCCGAGTTAATAAATGAGAATTTGAACCCCCGTTGCTAACTCGTACGGCACTTATGATTTAGCTAGACCCGAATTTTTCAATTAAGATTATAATGGTCTAATTTTGATTCAAAAGAGAAAACATCAATAAAAGATTAAAAATAAAGAAATTATAAAAATAGGTATTAATAAATAAAAAGTAGTAAAGGAAACTAATAACTGAAAGAGGCGTAGTTGACAGATTTGATAAAATTACTATATGGGAGTCAGGTGATGTAGGGCTATGAGACCTTCATTTTAGTGAAGTCCATTTGTTTGTTCATTTGTCTTTATGATAGAGCGGTGGTTGTTGATCCTTCTGCGGGGTGAGGACGAATCACCACTTGGAACTCCTTTAGCGGCATTTAATTTATCGAATATCTGTGATGGCGACATACCGATTTCGGAATCCGTTTTAATTTGTTGAATAACGGACGGACATGTCCTCACGAATTCACTGTCTTGCTGTTCCCATGTTCTAGTGGACTGTAGAGATATTCATCACCGGCGTAACGCACTAACACAAGTTGCGATTCGACTCCAGAAAATATGCACTGCGCGTAAATTTAGTTGACCCGACGGCTCGTTTTCTTTTTGAATATTTGGCTCCCGTCGTTTTTATCTTGAAGTATTTCCGATGAAGCGTATCCCCCTCGACCTGAACACTCGAACTTCCGTTGTTTATCCATTGATACTGGTCACATCTCCAATCGTCGGGGTTTTTTGCTGTTGATGAGATTAGTTTCACCTCCTTTTGGTTTCACGGGCGGAATTTCGGAAACTTTGCTGGGCTCTGGATCCTGAAGTATCTAGACGATCTCTTGCTGTTCCATTACCTCTTCCGTGCCATACAGAATTACACCACCACCATTGAGCACACTATCGCAAGACACACTCGTACCCACAGTAGTAGGAGCACTTACACGGGACACACTTGTACGCACACTTGGAATTGGAGCACCTAACTGGACACACTTTTACGCACACTGGGAACTGGAGCACTTACACGGGGCACACTTGTACGCACACTGGGAACTGGAGCACTTACACGTGACACACTTCTACGCACACTTGGAATTGGAGCACTTACACGGGACACACTTGTACGCACACTGGGAACGGGAGCAGTTACACGGCATGCGCGGATCTAGAGGGGGGGGGGGGGTCGGGGGGGTCCCGACCCCCCCTGGAAAATGAAAATTTATTAAATTTACATAGTAAAATTATCGCGAAAATATGCCTCGGACCCCCCTGGCAAACACAATTATCCTTCGGACCCCCCCTGGACAAATTTTCTGGATCCGCGCATGCACGGGACACACTTGTACGCACACTGGGAATGGGAGCACTGCGACGGGACACACTGGGAATGGGAGCATTTACACGACAAACACTTGTGAATAAAGGCACACGTGTCAGCACATCTTCAACTCTGGATTTCCGCAGGCACCTTTTCTTCATTGAAGCTGTAACTTTGGTCCAAGGATGAACACTTGTACGCTCACTGGGAACTGGAGTACTTACACGGGACACACTTGTACGCACACTGGGAACGGGAGCACTTACACGGGATACCCTGGATACAGGAGCACTTACACGGGACACACCGGGAACGGTAGCACTTACACGGGACACACTGGGCACAGGAACACTTACACTGGACACACTGGGCGCAGGAACACTTACACGAGAAACACAGGGCACGGGAGCACTTACACAGGACACATTGGGAACGGGAACACTTACACGGGACACACTTGTACCGATACTGGGAACGGCATAACTTACACGAGACACAATGGGTACAATTACACTGGGCAAGGATGGCCAGATGATTTCGTAGTTGAGATCTGTGGTGAATTCCGGGATGACAGTCGGCTGGATTGTTCGGAGAAGCGCATCTCGGTAGTCGGTTGGAATTGGATTTTCTTTATGGTCTTTACACACACTCTCCTCTCCGGCTGGCAGGTAGGGGCCCTCACACACAGAGACGATTTGATGCGCGACACAAGAACCTGGATGTCGTCGTACATCTGTTAGATTCCTCTTCTCGTCAGATGAAGTCCGTCCCTTGAAAGAAGTCGTCTGTTGGCCGTCCGTCTGTCAACTCCGAACGAAGGATGGGGGCAGAATTCCAGCTGCGTTGATCTTGAAGCTATCTTCTTTAATCCATCGTTGATTTCTTGCGCTCTCTTGTTGCATCCATCGATGAATCCAACATTGTTCCTTGCTCCCTCGAAGACGTCGTAATCCCTGGGCAAGACGGCCGACGCTAGCCGACGGGTGCGTCTTTTTACCCCAATGAACCCCAATGGTACCCCAATGAACCCCAGTTATACCCCAATGAACCCTAATGATACCCCAATGAACTTTGAAATACCCAAATGATACTAAGTATGTTCATAATTGATACACTTAATGAATTTTATGTAACTACATGTTACACAAATGAAATTTCAACTACGTGCCGTTTTTTCACCGATTGGGCCATATCTTGTAATGGGAAATGATTAGAATTTTTTAAGCTAAAATTTGACTCAAAGATTGTTTGTGACCTGTAATTATGTCCTGATGGGAGCTTTGGTCATTTGAGCTAGTTCAACATTACTTTAAGAGACATATCGATTCTTTTCCATTAGAGAAAGACTTAAGTTTTAATATTCTCAATTGTGAGCTTGCTCGCAGTACCTCTAGTTATTATCAAATGACTATTATTATCAAAGTACATCGTATACATGTATTAAATTATACAAAAATATCCCAAATATTAATAACACAAGGCACGTTTAACGTGTCGGGTCTAATGTATAGATACTAAGCCAGTAAATTGAATATATAGAGCACTGAAAATGGCTAAGAACGCGAATTTTCACAATTTCAATTTTTCGTGTCGCTAGCCATTTAAAGTGCTTTATATACATGTACGTTCGGACCGATAAACGAGGGTTTTTCAGTAATTATTGAGACATTTTCTCTTATTCGTTTAGGAACAACGATTAACCGTTGATTTCACAAAAATCTAAATAAGAATAGAGTTTATTGATGTGAAAAGTTTTCTGCCCACGGCATGATTAGATCATCCCTAGTTAGCTGTTCAACGTGCCTTGGACCAGTGACCCGGCGCAAGTTCTGCAAATTTTTTCCCAACGTCATTTTAACGCTTCTCATTGCTCCTGTGTTTTAAACACCTTACAAACGAATAGAAATAAGACTTGTTCTTTATATCTCATCTTTTGTTTTCATTTCAAGATGTAATCATTTACATTTTCTCTCATTCTTGATTTTTTGTGGAAAAATTTCGGGTTATTTTTACACGAAAGTCAAATTACTGTAAATGTCTCCTTCAGTCATTTTGTACATACAACTGTTGACAAAAGTTATCGTGTAAAATATGCTTGATATTTAGTCCCTTTGTTTTAATTCTAGTAAAACCACCAGGAAAAGAAATATGACGAACTGAAGCTCCGTATCCCTTGTCATCGTATACTTTTTGTTTCAGCAATTGCGTGGCCTTAAAAGGTCTTCTTCTGATATTATCATAAGAATATTTCTAATATTTCTGCAAGGCATAGGGTTTTGGTCTACATATTTATCTTGCATTTCGACATATTTGATAGAAAAATAACTTGCACACAAGGGGCAGAGATATGCCACCATACACAAATGTCAAAATTTGAAAACTTCATTTCCGCCCTACAAATCTCTAGAATCCAGGAGCTTCCAATGGCTAATCTACAAATCTTTAACAATTCTAAATACTTTTAATATAGAAATTTCAAAAAAGTAAAAAATTCGAAGACTTTTCCGTACAGAATTTCTATAATCCAGGAGCTTCCAGCCTCAAGGCGGCCCCAAACCCCCTGCCTAAAACTTACACCCCCCCCCCCCCCCCCCCCCCCCCCCAACTTCAATTCCTGGATCCACCCGGCCATGGAAGTTGACGTCGACTTTTAAGGTCAAGATCTAGTAAATGATTCCCGAGTATCTTTTTGGTGCTGGTACCATTATGGCGTCATAATTGATTTGATTAATCTTTTCCCGTGTTTTACGGCTTTAAAGTAATTATGTATAGAAAATAATATTTTGACATTCGATATTTAATCACGGGAAAAGTAATCCCGGTACCTATATTCAATTTGACATCATTTTAAAGAGGAGGTCAAGAGCTTGTTTAATGCCGTTTTCGGAGAGACTGTAGGCATTCTAGATATATTTCATTATATAGTCAAAAATGGACAAAACTCCGAGATATGTTGCTTTAATCCTTCTTACTTCATAGAAAATGGTTGTTTAAAACAAGATTTTTTATTGCGCTTACCAAAAATTTAAGCCCCGGTTACACCCTATGAAACAAAGATATTGTTATGAAGCATCCTTAAAAGAATTTATATCTAAAATTTCATAAATCTGTAGGCACCTTTCATTTACTAGATCTTGACCTCAAAATAATTTGACGACATACAGTCGGAGATCGGAGTTGAACGTTGCATACCGAACCGTACGTCATAATAGCCAATGCTTAGTGGAAAGGGGTGCGTAATAACAATTGAAGATTGTCGGTGGGGTGTGTAAATTTTCATGAACGTGGATGTTTAATAAGGCGAGTTAACAATTGGACTAATACTTTGGATCAAGCAAATCTGATGCAAATAAACACGCATACGCTAGCGTTTTATAATTTCATTTTTATACCATAGCAGACATCTTTCCCATTCAAGAGTTTCTGATTCGCTCCGCTATACATAAACCGATTTTTGAGAAGCGTTGCGGATCAGAAACCCTTGAATTGGGAAGATGCACAGCAGATTGGTAGTTAATACTTATACTTTATTTCAGTGTAAACAATGAACGGATTGTGTTCTACGTCTTTACGAATAAATGATGAATGCAGAAAACGGGAAAATTAAATTGGATAACCACTCTCTCCCCTATTGCTTTTTAATTTGCTCCCCAATTGCTTTAAATTCTTATTTGGGACAGTAATAACAAATTATAGAGAAATTTGACCTTGAAACAAATTGTATATATCATCCATTTCAGTGTGGATTTTTTAAAACCCTGCCAGCTCCTCTAAATATTCAGCCATGGTTCGGATTTTTTATTTTAATTTAAAGAATAGTTTTTAAAAAAAAATTAAGAAAACTTTCGGTCAAAAATGAATAAAAACAAAAAGGAAATAAAAAACCTTGATATTAATTATATACATGTACGGTATTTATTCACACGCTTGCGCGGAAGATCTTTTAACTATGCACACATTTAGTTTCATTGGGGTATTAATATTTCAAAGTTCATTAGGGTATCATTGGGGTTCATTGGGATATCATTTGGTATCATAGGGGTATCATTAGGTGTATTTGGGTATCATTGGGATAACATTGGGGTTCATTGGGGTATCATTGGGGTTCACTGGGGTATCATTGGGATTCATTGGGGTGAAAAGACGCACCGCCGACGCTATGATCCTCGCTGTTGGGTTTGATGTCCAGATGATCATCAGAAGCTGCTGGTTCCTCCCTCCAACGTTGTTGGTTCCGACATGAATAACGATGATGGCGTGGTCTTGGACGATTCCGGAGAAGAGGGCCCACGTCTGTTCCACGCGAAATCCTGATGTACAACGGACGGCGGTGTTGTCCTCCAGCTGAACATGGTGAAGATACTTCAGATGTGAATCTCCCACGAATAAGACAGACATTTTACACACTCACTTGAACACAAACTCACAATTTCATAATGGATCACGAACATTCTCACCTGAACACAAACTCACAATTTCACAATAGATCAGGCACTTATGAGAGCACTATTACAACTTGTAAGAGACAGGTTAATAATAGCAAGTAATGAATTTTTCTCGCTAAGGGTATATATATGCTTCTTAATTTCTTTTTAACCAATGAACGTGGAGATTTAATTTCCACCCTTAATTGTAGCAATTAGTTATCCTTCAATTTTATATATCACAGCTTCCATGGACAAGCTGCTTCTATGTATTTAGCTCTAGTACATTTTTACTCACTTTGATGTAAACAATTTAAATCATCATCCGATCCTAATTATCACGGCTTACACGGACAAGCAGTTTTTATATATAATTAAATAGATAGTTTTGATACATTCTAATTCACTTTGATGTAAACAATTAAATAATCATCACGGCTTACATGGACAAGCAGCTTTCAATTCAAATTTAGCTTTGGTACTGTTCTACTTACTGTGATAAAAGCATCGTTGATATTTATTTTTAATAAATAATATAAAAATCTTTAAAAAAAAAAAATTAAATAACCAATAACAATTTCCTTATCTTAATTTCGCGTATATATTGTTTCTTTTTAAAATTATGTTTAAAAAAGCAGGTATAAGATAATCTACGTATACGAGTTCATGTAGTACATATATGTTTTTATTACAGGTGTTGTTCACACCTTCCTGTAGTACGGCTTCCTTATCCTGAGCGATACCTGAGCGCATTAATAAAATTTGTAAATTTTGAGTGTAAAATTTTCATTCCGGTCAAGGTTTTGAGCATTTAAATCCTGTTTAATATATAAAACTATATATTATCTGAACGGTTTGTACTTAAAAAAGAAAAAAAATCTTGACCGAATGGAAATATAATCAATGGTTTTTATGATACAGGTGATTATTTAGAGATGACTGCACGATTACAGCATTCTTTTTTAACGAAAATTTTCCATTCCGGTCAAGGTTTTGCATACTAAATGTAAAGATATCGATCTATTTTTTTCACATTTTATAGGCCTGGTTGTGATAAAAATCGTGTCCGAATGAAAAAATATTAAAAACTTTTTGAGATATAAGGTGTTTTATGAAGTCGACTTCGTCATTCCGGCAGCTAATTTTTGCGACCATAGCTCATTCCGGTCAGGGTTTTATGTATCAAACATGTACCTATCAAATAAGTGTTTACCTATTTCGATAGCCCTTTATCCACAAATTAAAAAAATGAAAACCGAATGGTGATAGCTTAAACCTAACACAAGTTATTGACCTTTTATACATATCATTACGTCTATTCCGTGGCCATTCCTGCGAATAGACCTGTCCCTTCTGCGGAGGTCATCTGTTTCACCAACGTATTGCTTAGAGCAAACTTTGCAACTGATGAGATAGATGCAGTTGTCTATTCGGCAAGACGTGTTGCCCTATATTTTGTAGGTGCAATCCGTAATGGGGCTTTTAAAACTGTCCGCGTTGGTGTTGTGTTTGCACAAAAGGCATCTGGCATCAGAACATGTTTTAAAACCACCATTTGGCAACGGGTTGTCAAATCTCGCCCTCACTACCATGTCCGTTAAGACCTAAGAAAAAAAAGTGTTTGTTTCCGCTTTCCCGACCGACACTAGCTTTTACCCCCCGACTCAAAACTTTTTTAAAGGATTATTGATGGAAAATCGTTTTTTTTCGTTTTAATCCGATTTGGAAAAAAAAATTACTCAAAATTTTGGTCACAAAAACGCTTGAAGCAGTTACTCTTCTCAAATCAGTGTAACTCAAACGTTTTGTTTCAAAATGTCTGTATGTTCCATGTGTTGTAGATTTTAATAATGCTCTCATCGTTGGCAGAGGAAGTATCTGATATATAATATCATTTTTGTGTTTTCTTAAGACCAGCTTAATAGTCAGGAATGATATTAAAAATATTTCTCATTTTATACCATTCAGCAGTGTCAGTATCTAACCGGCATGTATGGATACTGCAATATTAAAGGAAAAAAAATATTTGGAAAAAAAAATCCGACCGACCGACCCTACTTTTTTTCAGTATGAAAGCGGAAACAAACTATTTTTTTGTTAGGCCTAAGTTCCTCGGGCGTTTTAACGCCGCCATCAGCGGATCTTTGAAGAGATTGGCCATTCTAGAATGGGCAGATTATTTTAAGGATGCTGTTGAGGTTCTTAAGGGTGGGGTGATAGGTAGTGACAAGTGGAGCCCTGCTTTTGTCTGTTTTCTCTTTGTATTGCAAAAGTGTTTTCCTGTCTTTTGTAACAATCTCATCAATTGCAGATTGCACTGTGTGGGCTTTATAGCCTCCATTACACAGATGATATTTTAATATTCTGCTCTGTTCTTCAAAGATGTCATAAGGAATTCCTCTAAAAGTATGGGGAGGGTGGCATCTCGATGGTTTGAGGTAAAGATGAGAATCAGTGGGTTTCGTATGGAGACTGAATTTGATCCATCTTCCCATCTTCCAGGGTTGATGTAGTATCCAAAAATACATTTTTGGAACTAGATATGTCCACTATTTTTAATCTTTTATTCATGTTTTCTCTTTCTAATCAAACTTTTACCCTTCATAAACTTAAGGGAGTATGGAAAATGACACCAAAGTAATTAAACATTTTCAAAAATTGGTTCAACAAATTGCATTGCATTTTTTCTAACAGAATATAACAATTTTTTGATAGGTTAATATGTTTGTTTCCATGGTAACGGTATCGAAACACACCCTTGTTGGAAATACGTCCGTTCATCAAAATACACCACATGCAACAGAAATGAAGCATTGCTACATAGTTTATAATCATTTTATTTCATTTTTCTTATATGCTATTTATAATACATTGACAGAAGAACAATTTATCAAAAAAAAAATAAAATTCTGAAACCCTCCTCAGTATCATACAATATGTGACCGAATTTCCTCTGCATGGTTCAAATTTGTTGCTTTTTGTGTTGACCTTCAATGCAAAATGGTCAAAAAATCTGTTTTGATATAATTAGAAGTTTTATTTATGAACTTAAACGAAATATACAAATGTTTGCTTTCACTGGAAAAGGAGAAACTCATATGGCAATGACTTAGATAAAAAGATATTGGTCTGAATTTACTCTGGTCTGTTTTTACAATTTCGCGCCATTTTCACTTGATCACTATTCTAGTGTAGATAAAATAATCAAAACCAACCTTTTGTTCAAGAAACATTAAGTCAATTAATAATATCTTTATTACAATGCTAGTACTTTATAAAATTCACCAAAAAAGTAAAAAATTATTCATTTAAATCCCAAATTTCATCTGCTTCACTTGAAATTCCTATGTTAAAATACAAATTTTTAAACCATTTGCACCTTATAACAATATACCAGGTGGGAACAAAATAATTCTAGTAGGTATAAACAAATAACTTTTTAATTAATGATTTGCTACATGTATCTCATAATTATTTTTTTCAACTCTGAAACATAAAAAAGGATTGAAATCAGCATTACATCATGTACAAAATGCACAGTACAAATGCCGATTATAATTTTAAACCATTTGGCAGAACAACATCCATTACTGTTACAAACATATATTATGGTATGATTTTTTTTATATACTAATCAAGTTTATACTGGACATTTAACTCCTCACATGTATATGTACAATGTAATAAATCAACAAACTTATACAAATAATGCACCCAAATCAAAATCCCTCTCAACATTATTACATGTATTACCAATCTAGCATAAATAATGAAGCTGACAATTACCGCTCCAGAACGAATTCTATCAACAATTTTATTATATATCTAACATAAATATTGAAACGGACAAGACCACATCCGTGGCTTATCCTTTCAACATCCGCGTTTATTTGGGCAAAGATGTAGTACAAACATCTTTTGAGATACTGTATGACTTTGAAAGTTAAAGTTGTGTGTTATTTTTTCACAAAGTATAGATGGTTCCTTAAGATTTCCTTCACATGATTAGCATCCAATGTTTTACACTATTTGTGTCAATGTTTGTCCGAAGTTTGGAAATCATAGTGCTATCTTCATCACCAACTATTTTCTTTATACAAACAAACCCATCATTCACATCCTTGACCATCTCTTTTATCATGTCACTCTCCATGGCCTTCATAGAACTTTCCGTTCCAGTTGATACTGCAATCATGTGGAGGAGGTGTTGATTTGGAATTGAGAGACAAAGTACATATGCGACAGGATTTCGATCTTGTTGAAAAGTTTTCTATTTTTCCAGAAAATGTCCCGATCATAGATGAATGCCCTGAAAGATGGGAAATAGCATCAACTTAAATACTTATACATAGAGAAATATCTAAAAACTGTTGTGACATTCAAACACAAAGGATTTCTTAGGATACACAATTTATGGTTCACAAAGACTAGGGCTGGGACAATTCAGGGTTTATTCAACTACATGTAGTTCGATTTCCATGGCATTCAAAATTATATAATTTAGAATTTACTGATATAATTAACAAACTTTTTATATAAATGAAAGACTTTCAATTGGCACACATGCTTAGAGTATTAAACAGAATAAAATAAATGACAAAAAATAAATTGCACAGTGATAATCTCTGCGACTAAGGATTCAGTCAAAATATATATCGAATAATACATTAACTTTTACCTTACTGTAAGGGGGTTTTAATTTGTTAATATGAATTGACATTCATGAAAATTAAACCAATCACAGTGATACACTGTACCAAATGAAATTACCCAGTAGTTTATGTACTAGTAATTTATCAAATACCTGATAAACCGTCATGACTTCACTCTCTCTATCTATTCTGTCAACCAGCATATTTCTATATATAGCTCTTCTTCATTAAGAGATCAATACAGTCTAAAAATGGCCACGGCCATCGAGCTCTCTTAAATGCGTATCTGCTTACATCCCTTATTCTACCAAACTCCTCCACTGTCCCAACCACAATCAGATATTTGGACAACTTCTCCATGGTCAACATCTGTAATATTAAGTTACATAATCAGGAATGTTTGCACCATGAGAGAATATTAAATGGAATACCAGTTGGTTGCAAAGTTTATCAGCAAAAAAAATATATGCATATGTACTTGACATTATAATGGCATAAACAGACTCTGAGGTTAACTCAGATTTAACAAACATAATAATATTTACTAAGAGAGGAATAGTTAATATTAGACAATGACTTCTGAAATCTTTACTTTTAAATTAGATATTCACCAATCAGATAAATGCAAATATTTCAACATCATTTACATGGAGAAGGGCATGGGGCTGTGGAAAGTAATTTTTGAGGGAGCATTATTGTGAAAGACTGCAAGTCACACAAAAACTCCAGACACTGTTTTAATGGGAAAAAAAGACATCATCTGAGGTTGACATTGTACTTAACATCTATTTCACACCTATTTGAAATTTATTTTGCTGTCAATATGTCAATTATGAGTTAATGTGTATACCATAGTGTATATCATTACATAAAGTGTTCAATCTGTCTATCTATTTTAAAATCCATCTCCTGACGTCATGGGTTTCCAATAGTCTAACTCTTAACGCCACACATAATGGCTGCCAGTTTACAATTTATATCTAAACCAAATCATTTTTAACCTCACTCATATATAGCATCAGAAATTACTGATACAAAATCAAAGTCATCATCATTTGCAGTTTCTACTTGTAGCTTATAGTCTGTCCCGAGTTATTGCTCCCATCATTTTTTGATTATTTTTAATAAAAATACACATACCTGTGAAAGAAATGCTGTTAAAATCGATAAAAAGGAAAATATCCAAGATATCTTAATTTACAAATTATCATTTTTCACTCATAAAAGTTCACAGGAACGAAAACAAATTTCTTACGGAGATTTATAATGGGAAATGTTTACATCTTTTCTCCATTCGGAAGTACTCCGGACACCTTGCTCAATTTTTCAACGTTATCATCCGGGCTTATTAATGGCTGATGCAATGCAAAATCTAAGTAGACTTGTATATTGAAACCCGAAGCGGTAGAGGGTGCGTTCCAAAACATATAATCTGGACATTTTTCATAATAGTGGATGAACGTAGTTTGAAATAAAGGTATTGATGATAATCGAAGTATCAAGCGAAAAGTAGTGGAAGCAAAAACCTGGGACAGAGTATCAACATAAATTGAATGCCACATAATTTGACTAATGAATATGCATATAGACAACAGGAGATTTTGTATGTGTGGTATGACATCATTTTGAATCATGCGTTGAAAATCGACTACTGGAAACATCTGATTATCTTAAACATGTGACGACATGACACAAATTCTGATATATGTTAGAATTAAGCTTAACTATTAATAATGAGAGACATAAAGAATTCTACTGTGTTCTGATATGTGTATTGAACCATAATGGCATACTGTCAAAATCTTATATAATGATTATAATTATTTTTTTATTATGAAATTACATCTCAGGTGCTTGGGGCTTTACTAACGAATATGTACGATGCCTACTTTGATAGGCATATAGGTATCTTACATACCAATGCTTGTGCATTACAACGCAATAGCATTAATATAAGAAAAATTCAATGATGTCCATACCAATTTTACTTTAACTCTAGTCTCAGCAAGATTCGCCGAAACTGAACATCTGAAGAAACGTCTATTAAAAACGTTCAGTCTTGACGAACTTAATCCTGCTGAGATTACCAAATACTTTTACTCTATCAATGAATGTAGGTCAAACCTAGACAGATCGCTTTTGCTTGCTGGCGTCGAGTCATCTTCCTTCATCTCTGATGAGAATTTTTCAGCTGTAATATCAAAATATGTGATTGGTCTGCCCAAGAGAGCGTCCACGTTCGCACTAGATTATCCTTTTTCTGAGCTTTAACAACCTTTATGTGACGATTGGTATTCTCAGCGTTGAAAATCAAATCCACATCTCCTCCGCATTGCCGAAAACTGAACCGATATTTTTGTCGTAAAAAAAGAATTTTGTGTTAAATTACTCTAATTATAATTTATATTCACGATTTATTTTTTTTTAAAAAAACCTATAAAATCCTTTCCACTATAAATTTTATTGTTTAATTCCTCAGAATTGAACCAACAGATTTAACGACCGTGAATTGGTTTACGTCATTCGGAGTTGCGCGGTAGATTCAAAATCGTGAGTCCCATACTTCCTTAATTGAAAAATTCGAGTCTAAATCATAAGTGCCGTACGAGTTAACAACGGGGGTTCAAATTCTCATTTATTAACTCGGAGGTAAATTTTAATTAGCTTATTAACTCAATCAGGCGTGAAATTGGCAGTCGATTGATTACTTTAGAGCGATCGGCCGCATTATCAACACTTTCTTTAAGAATGTAAACTCAAACAGTTTATAATGTAACTGTTCTTTTATAGTTTCTTTAGTAGTTATAGTAGTAGCGCTAGATTAATGCTGTCAATAAATTCCGCTCAGTCAAAAAGCTCATCAACTAAGTATGAGCAGATTATTAATAGATATCATATTTTCTAAGTAAAGGAAACTTTTGTTTCTGTTGACATTAGTTTCTTTTAATTATAGCTATTCAAGTAATAATAGGCATAATACATTCTTACAACGTTTTACCTTACTGTAAAACAAGATGAACATATTGTAATATTACTTTATATTGTGTAACAGCCAATAGCTTTAGAATCCAATGATTGTAAGCAAAGCAGAACTAAAACATGCATATTGCTATTTTATTGAAGACTGTGAGTCTAAAAGGCGATGTTGACGAGATACTGAAAACCTACCAGGTTAGTGAAGTGTTGTATTAATTGTCAGTGAATAATATTAAAAACAATACAAAAATCATATATAATGAATCGTCCAACTGTACATCTGTTAATGATATCGCAATAACAAGTTTTCTATAAAAATATTTCAAAATAATATAACACTTGCAAAAATCCTTAAAGAATCCTTAATAAAAAAATTGCATGAACAAAAATATAACAATAGATAATTTAAACCTTTTTTTTTTACAACAAATACAATGGCACAATTATTGTTATGATCTTAGACTCTCTTTTACCTAATTTGTAGAATTACCTATCAATAATCATTATATACTTACAATCTACTTAAATTTAAACAATGTAGAGTTTTGCTGACCTACTTCTAGATTATTTAAGTTTAAGAATTAACAATCAATATATATAATATACTTAAAGTAGGTCACTGTGACATTTTTTTTAATTAGAAAATGCCAACACCCATTGATGTATAAACGTTTGTAATAGTTCATCTTAAGGTGCTTAAATGTACCAACCGACAATATTTGATGACATTAGCCCTAAAAGCAAACAATTGATATTTTATTGAAATACATAAATTTTACTTTATATTGTCAAAAAACTAATAGTTATAGACTTCTTCATAATTGTTAGTAAGAGAAAACTAATAAATATATATTGTTAATTTATAAAAGGTTGGACTAAAGAACTATATTGCCGGGAAACTGAAAACCTCCAAGGAAGATTTTGAGATAGAGGTTAGTTAATGTGTAATATAAATTCAATAATTTTAAAAGCTAGACTATTGTTGCTAAAGCATCAAAAAGGTCTTCTGTTCTAATAAACCATATATGTCTTCAAGATATTGCTTTCTTTCATGTAGAACAATCTGTGATTATAATATTTACTATATATTATATTGTATATATTATATTATATATCATTTAATATTGAAAGAAATTTTCAGATTTGTTTTAATTCCATTCATTCATTCATACGTGTATTGACTTTTTTTACGTGAACAAAGGTTTTACTGTACACAGTATAAAAATTATTTAATGAAATAATTACTCTCTCACTTCTCACTTACTTTTTCATCACATATTGTTATAGTCATAGAAATAAATTTTTAGATCTTACTTCCATGTAAAACAATCATTTTTCGGAGTACTTCTGTGGGAACCGGAAGTAACACCAATAAAATAAAACATGTTGAACATATCTTCATTAATAGGTCTGTAAAAGTTGGTTGTTCAAGTCTCTGTCAATTCTAAGAACGATTTTAGACAAACTGTTTTTTGTTTCGAGACCAGAAACGAACATCAGAATTGCTCAATAAAAAAAAAAGTCAGTGATTCCCGTAAATTTACTGTATGTATATTATTCTTTATCACGCAAACTTATTCTGTAAAAAAAAACAATTTGAATTTTCTGGTTAGAACCGAAAGTGACAGTTGACAAAATAAAACCCATTACACACATTTAAAACAAAATGTTAATTATGCACAAAAAATTTGGTGTCTTATCACTTACAGTTTCTGAGATCTTTTGGGTACACAATTTGAAACAAGAGGAAGCTTCCTGAGATATTTCAAATATTTCAACGAAAGTAGATTTTGTTGTTGTTTATTTTAACATCTCAAGGATGACAGATTTTATAATTGACTTACATGCAAACTTGACTTCACATAGTTTGCATGTACAAGACTTTACCTTTTTGAGATCTCCTGGAGAAAAGGTTTTTTTTTTTTTTTTTGTCTCGGGACTGGAAACAGACAAACGGAAGTTTTCAATGAAAACGAATTTAGCATTTCTGTTTTATTTGTCAAATATACAATGCTGTTTATCAAACTAAGTAGATCAGTCAAAGAAGAGCAGTTAAATGTATAAACATTTAAATTGTTTGAATCTTTCCAGTGAGAAATGGAAGTGACATCTGAGTAATTGAATCTCATTAAACACATCTTCATTTAAATGTCAATTATCCACACAAGTTTGGGTCTTTGTTTATTTAGCCACGAGTAGATGAAATATGTAAGATATTTTACTGGAATATTTATTTTATATAAACTGACAATAATAAAAAAGAAAATCAATTTTTGAATTACTTCCTGTGCCGACCGTAAGTAAGGAGAAATCAAACAGCAGAGTTTAAACACATCTACAAATATAGGACTACCACCCCTCAAAGTCTTGTTGTTATGTTAGTACAGTTTCTGAGATCTTGAGAGGACAAGTTTTTTTGTCTCGGAACCGGGAACGGACGAATGGAAATGAATATTTATATAAATGAAGAAAAGAAAACCCTCAAGGTATTAATACATACCATTTAATTGCAATCAACAGGTAGTGGAATTCACTTATGGAAGCGGTCGAAAAAATCCAATGGAAAAAGTAAAATTCCATAAAAAAAAATCTCAGCAAAACACAAGTCATGGTAGCACAGACCAAGTACGTGTATATCTTATATTTTCAGAAAAACAGGTACATGCATGCATTGGCAATGAAATTAAATAATGTTCTTAAACATATTCTTCTTTTTTTGCCTGTTATCAACACAGTACGAGAGTGTCGACAGCAAAGACATGGATGAAAAGGTACAATCATGTTTTTTAAATAACATTTTCAGTTACTTACGTTGCAATCAAAATGTATTGTAAATTTAAAAATGGAAAACTGATTATATATATCGTTGACTCTTACATTAATCTACATTGCCGAAAATGTTTCCCTTGGCGGGGTCAACCAAAAGGTACAATGGGTAAATTCCAGTTTTCTCCTTCTTTGAGCAACGAAATATTAATTGTCGTCTGTGATGAAATCTCTTTGAATATGGGTTATAACTTCGATATGTTGGTTGCTTCAGCCTAAAGCAATCGATATACAAAACTATAAAAAAAAAAATGTCAAATAGTTTCATCCACACTTATGATACATAAGCGGCTATGCGGTTATGTCAAAGGTCATTGGGGAATATTGCGGATACATAACATCAAGACGAAGATTTATCGAAAGATGTTCCCGTTTTTTCAACGTAACCATGCACTAGTATGTATTTTAACTAAACTGTGTAGACATTTTATCAACAATATATCAAATGATCAATATGCGCTCTATAAAAGTATGTCTCGATATTTTGTTTTTGATAATCAAGTTGATTACAATGAACAACTTCATTGCTTATCAATTGCCTATATGTATAAACAAAAAGTGCAGCATTAAAAGATCACTGTTTCCAGTGTTGTTTTAAATAATTTCCCAGGTTCTTAATGATTTGAGATTCTGTTTGGTCTGACTTTTAAATTAAGATTTTAAAGGAAAAACAAAAACAAAACTAGAACAAAGCTTTTTGCAAAGCAACGAGTGGGTCTTCCGTTAATGTCGGAAGTAAAACTGGAAGTTCCTGTAAGAAGCAGAGCTCTTAAAACAATAACTAGAGTAAAATAAAATAAAAAGATGAAAAAATCGAATTTTTTCTGGTACGACTTAACAAAATACGAATGATTTTAAGTACGACGTAACAAAAACCGTTTTGATTTCAAGAACGACTTAACAAAAAAATCCGAATTTGTTCAAGTACTGCAAAACAAAATTAGAAATATGAAACACTGAAAAGGGCCAAAAAGGTTGTGCATCCTCCTTAGCCATAGATGAATTGTCATTAAATCTAGAAATTGACATTTAAGGAAGAATTTATTTTGATAATGATGAAACTAAGGTTAAGTTTGCTGTTGGGGGATAACTGCTGCCTTTAAGCAAACAACATGTTTTTTACTCACATAATTAAGTAATTCAGTTTTCAAATGTGAAACATATGTACATGTATTATTTACATATCTATCAGATAACATTAAAAAACAAATCAATACAAATAGACAAAGAAGATTAACATTCAGGATAAATCTAGTTTCTATTGTAAGAAGAAAATAAATCACAAAATTCATGGCTCTTCCATCCCCAAGGCGCCACAGGTGGGGCCAAATATGCAAAAAGAGCATGTGAGGGAAAAAACTGAATGCAAGGTGATGAAGTCCTCTAAAAAAATTATGAAATTATGCCTCGTGGATCAAGGGTTCAGGCTCAAGGGTGGAACCATTATGTCCATAAAGTAAAATGTATTAAATCTTAAAAAATCTCCTTCTCTACTCCCATGTGTATTTGTTATAAACTAAATGCATGGTTGTGATGTCTATGACGTTCTTACCAAAATTTTAAAATTCATGACCCCTTGGACAGGATTTAGTCCTTAGGGCAGAGCCAATATAGCCATATATTGAGAATGTATTAAATCTTACAAAATCTTCAATTTTACTCCCATAAATGTGGGGAAAAATGAATGCATGTTTATGATGTCCACGAATTCCTCTACATAAATTGTGAAATTTATGGCCCCTGGGTCGGGGGTCAGGCCGTAAAAGGGGTGGGGGTAATATGACCCTATAATGTTGATGCATATAATGTTTAAAAATCTTCTCTACTCTCACACATCTGTAAGACAAGTGGAAAGCTGTTAATGTGACAGTAAACTGGGTTTTCTTTTATGTGAACTGTATCCATAATCAAAGTCAACCCGTATCCAGTGAAATGGAGTACCCTATATGCAATATTTTGCCAAACAATGACTAACTTCAAAATCTGGTATTTTTTTCATAAATTATTGGAAGTCAGAATTCTAGCAATGTGCACACCTCTGATATATAAACAATTGATCTGCAAAAGAACAACTTCCTATCTCGAGAACTGTAGGAGGAGTTATCAGTACAATGAGGGTTCCCTTTTTGGCAACCGCCCGCCCGCCAATTTCACCAAGTTGTAGAGAGTGATTTGTTTGTCAACAACAGCGCGTGTATGTGTATTACGTAATCAGTGACCGGCAGCTACCGATGAGCTGCCGGGTACTAGCAGCTTCGGCGGAGCTGCCCCCGTTATGTATATATATTGGTGAAAGCATGAGAGTAGTATAGTAGTTCGAGAGGCAGATTAAGAAAGTGACCAATGTTTGTGTAAATAGTTAATATGTAAAAAAAAAAAAAGGAAAAAAATTGTTAATAGATAATTGGACTTTTATTTACGCTACCAAAGAGGGAAATT
Organism: Magallana gigas; assembly: GCF_902806645.1. Classification (NCBI taxonomy): domain Eukaryota; kingdom Metazoa; phylum Mollusca; class Bivalvia; order Ostreida; family Ostreidae; genus Magallana; species Magallana gigas. The sequence goes on from NC_047563.1 coordinate 61,060,202, forward strand.
AGAGGTGAATTAAAATGGATTAATTTATAGAGAATAGTGGAGAAATAAGACCGCACGCTCGGTCGCGCTACAATTTTAATAACCGGATTTTTCCGTTGGAAAAACCCGGTTAAAAAACGTACTTCATAATTATGTTAACTAAGAAGTCCTCTACCAGTATTGTAAATTTCATGTCCCTGGAGTATGGTTTTTGACTCAGGGCGGGGCCAGAATGGATGTATAGTGTTAATGCATATCATGTTAAAATTTATCTTTTCTACTCCCATACACCTGTAATGAAAACTTAATTCATAATTTTGAAAAGCAGGAAGCCCTCTGCCAAAATTATAAATGTCATGTTTCCTGAAGTAGGGGTTCTGACTCTCGGGGCCAAAATAGCCATTAAATGTTATTGCATTTTATGTTCAAAAAAATGTCTTCTTTACTTTCGCTGATACTAAATAAAAATTGACTGCATGTAAAGAAAGAAAATAAAGTCGTCCGTCAAAACTATAAATTTCATGTCTCCCAACGTGGGAATTTGAATCTAGGGTGGAGCCAAAAAACTCATATAGTGTATATATAGGGTATGGGTTATTATGCAGGGTGTAGCCAAAATGGTCATTTAGTGTAAATGTACATAATCATCATTTTTTTTTTGAAAAATGTCTACTGTCATAGAATAAAAACTAACTGCATATTTAGAACAAAAAATAAGCCGTCATCATTAATAATATTTCGTGTTACCTACATGTAAGGCAAGGGTTATTGCTGGGATGGGGGGGGGGGGGGAGGGGGGGTATCTGTCCAATTATCTTATTTTGCTCTGGAATTTCAATGAAAGAAATGAGTAAATTCACATACATGTATTTAGAAAAGATAAAGAATGAAGCTGTCTATCAAAGTTAAGATATTGTGAAACCATTTGGTAAGAGTTCAGAGGGAGTTAATGGAGTTCTCTTCCCTTGTTTCTTCATAATTGAGTTTTCTTCCTTTCCTTGTTCATGTTTATTAATTAATCACTGAATATATCGTAATTAAGAAGTTGTATGATCAAAAAGGTTATGTTAGTATTTTTATCATTGGACACAAAAACAGTTTTTGTACTTTCTAAATAAACAAATAGACTTGTCACAGTGAAACTCGTTTAGTACGAACACAGATATAGCGAATTCTCGGATAAAGCGAAGTTCTTTTGAGTCACCAGTAAAATTCTTTACAAATCCTTGCGGTTATAACGAATTCGGAAATAACGAATTTACGGACAGACCGAACTGATTTTAAGTTCCGTAGAGGAGAATAATGATGAAGGATGAAAATTTGACACCTTACGAATGTCTTTACAGTTTAAAAACAATTGCACTACCATCGCAGGATAGATAAGGCTACACATCCTTTTGATATGCTAATGAAGGGATAATGAGTTATGACGTCATAATATAAGCCCCGCCTCTGTATTTCCATATATAGAAAATATACCGAAAACAGCAGTTTAAGCAAAAAATACGGCCGATTTAATACTGCATTAGAAAAATATAACTACGAATCATTCGTGTGTGTTTTGATAAGTTTACAACAATCAGAATATACGAAGAATTTTCGTAACGCATCTGTCGTATGGGTGTGAATCTGCGTCCCAAAAGCGCTCGTCAGACGATGTAAACACGTGTAGCTGGTATTCCCGATGATGGCGATTTTTTGATGATTTATCAGGTATGTAGAATAGCTATACAGTGTATTTGTAATGTACCAGATAGCTTAATAACTATTTTATTGTGATTCTATACTGTTGATGCATTTCTGATCGACTTAATGTGTTGTTTCCTTCAAAACATGAGGAGAGACTGCATTGTTTACATTTAGGCCTATACAATGTACACTGTACATGTAGCTTTATTGCCAGTCCGTTAAATTGTTGATCATTTTCACCAATCGACACGAATCAGTTCATAGTACTTGTACTTTCAATATTTAGCTTTACACAACTGTTATTTTTTTTTTCAATTTGTAAGTAAACAATACAGCACAAAGACTGTGTGAAAACAGCTGATTTGATTTTCTGAAAATCGGTACAGTACAGGCTAAAAGATGCTGATTTCATTTTCTGGAAATTGATGAACAGCTGATCAATAATACCTTTCTACAGTGTTCAATATTCTTCCAAGACAGTTCATATATATTTTTTGCACATTCATCCAGTTGATATAAGATGTTGATGTACATTAATTCTTAATTATTACTAGTTTGTATTTAGAACTCAGTATATTACTATGTATCATAACACTGTTTGAAATCTTGTCACCTGGGTTCATACTTATGATGCTGTATTATTGGTAATAAAAAAACCCAAATAATAATAAACAAATGACTGCATGTCTCCATCTGATTTTCTCAAAATGAGGAATCTACTTTCATGGTCATATGAAACTATATATGGTATTGTTTGTGTAGAATGTGTATGTGTAACTTTCAAATAATATTTGATGTGTAGGTCATTTTTCCCATCCATGCAAAATATATGTAGACCTTTCACAAAAATGTTCAAATTATTGTTGACATGTTCTTATGTGCATGTAAATTAAATTGTATGACTTAATTCCCATAATGATTTTTTTGTTTTTTGCAGAGTGATTTGAAAAGTGTCACACTTATTTGAGAAAAAAAGGCTTGAAGAAAATGTAAGTAAATAACATACATGTATACATGCACAATAATTTATCATTGAAATAATGAAAAATCTGATAATTCTATGAGACAAATCAATTAGAAAAAGCATTTCCATGTTTGAATGGTTTCATGTTTTAATATGATTGATACAAACCTATTTTATTTATAAATTTACAATTTTGAATAGTTCATGTTTACAAACTGCTCATCAACATATTAACAATACATTGGAATGTTTTCACATTGACCGCACCAGCATTATAATATCAATCTTGTATACAATCAGTTGAGAGAGAGAGGGAGGAGAGAGAGAAAAGTGCACTTTTAAGGTCATGCTGGGTAGAATAAAGAGGTGCAATTAAACTATCATGCACATATCAGGGGTAAGGATGCTAATACCGGTAATTTCAAATCGATCAAACTGAAAAGATATTTCAAAGCTGTATTTGAATTTGTGCAAAATTTAAATGCACATCAAAACATAATCTTGTATAAAATAAGTTAAAAGAGAGAGAGAGAGAGAGAGAGAGAGAGAGAGAGAGAGAGAGAGAGAGAGGAGAGAGAGAGAGGTGCACTTTTAAGGTCATGCTAGGTAAAATAAAGAGGTGCAATTAAACTATCATGCGCATATCAGGGGTAAGGATGCTAATAATTTGAAATCGATCAAACTGAAAAGATATTTCAAAGCTGTACTTGAATTTGTGCAAAATTTAAATGCACATCAAAACATAATGAAATGTTTACTAAGATAAACAATTCCATTTATAGTCTATCAAATTGTAGAAAATACTCCATTTCAGTCTTTCAGCCATTTTGATTACAAGTTAAACTTACTGAAATATGTATAATTTTCATTTTAGCTGGTACCTGCTTTGTTTTGGGATTTACCGGTACATAAATGATGTTCTTATTGGTGACAATTTACCTGCACACTTATACTGGGTCATATAAAAGATGAAATGATGAAAAGAAAAACCTGAACTTTAAGAACAGGAAGACTGTGTTTTTGAAGAGGGGAGAGGAGCAGAACTAAGAAGTCATACAATAAACACATTGACATCATATAAAGAAATTGCAATTTTGAGTTTGCATGCATATGTCAGGTTTAAATGATGTCACAGAATTTTTTTTAAGAAATGTATTTTATCTTCTTGAATTAATAAAACTAATGAACCAAATATAATTGTTTTTATATTGATTTCATAATTTTGTTTGAGAAGTGAAAGGAGACATTTACTTAAGTTAATATATTAAATTGCTATATGCTGCATGTATTTAGGATGTAAATGGGTGGGAGAGAGAGTCTCTGATATAGGAGAATTCAGACTTATTTAAATTCTATATATTGATATACCTACCAAAATGTATTTGTTCGCCCTTGTCGCAGGATTTACACACCCTCTTTTCTTTCTCAGTAATGAGAAATGAGCAATTAAATTTTTTTTTTTGAATGAATAGATATGCTTCCCCCCCCCCTTAATCATTATGCATGTCTTGAATAAAAATAAAAGTAAATTTTAATTGTTGTTAAAATTAAAAGTGTAACATGTGTAACACAAAGGTGAATACTGTTGATTTGCTTTATAATATGGGGGATGAGAAAAGGCTACATACATGTACATGGGCAGATCTACATTTTTAGTCCCTGTGAAAAAAAATTTAAATTTAATTCACAATTTATATAGTAAAACACCATGGTACCTGGCCCCTGGCAAACTGAATAAAGTTACACCTTTGAACCCCCCTCCCCAAAATAATATTTACAGACCCATGCAGTGCTATAGAATATGCAGTCATTGGGCAAAGGCAGCATATGCATTCATCTGGCATTTAATCATTGTGAAAAAAAAATCTCTTATTTTTTAATATATATTATCCGGGACGTATATATAATTGTGTACAGTTAGCTCTTATATATTTTTCTCAAATTCCTAACAAATATTAAGAACTCATTAACTCCGCAAATGCGGTTAACAAAGAAAACTGATACACAGCGGTTTTTTGTTTACATCCATGATGCGACAGAGGAAATGCGGGTGATTCGTCGTAACCTTCTTGTCTCTTTTAGAATAAATAAAACATAAACACAATGTTTAAATAACCATTTACATAATGTAATGTTGAAACATATCTTAAAATTAATTCGGATTAGGTGATAAAATGACATCGCGCCAATATCAGAAGAGTTATCGCTCAAAGAGTTACCTCCCCTTTTGGGATCACTTGTGCGTTTGAAATGTGTATTGATTTGAGAGACCTTCCAAATTGAGAGATTAAATGCAAAAGTCCAAGTGCAAGACGGCAATGGATATTTTTAAACTTCATATGATTTTCTTCCCCTTTACGAGTTCTTTATGAAAACTGATGCTCATTTGTTGAGAGATGAAGGTTTACTTTGTTTTTTTAATCCAAATATACATAAATGCACTATTTTAGGAACAAGTAGCCAGTTTTTTAAGATATTTACATAACAAGTAAACTTAACAACTGAATGAACATTGATTTCTGTGATGTATGGATAATTTTGAATATGTTGCCATGTTACTTACTCTAAACTTTCTTTGCCTTGCACTTTAGCATTGACGTTTTTTGTCTAAAAGAAGCCCACGTGACCCTAAAAAGTCACGTGACCGTCAAATGTAGACATGGTCAAGTTAAGGTGATCCATATCTTTACAAAATCATCCAAAATAGTGTTGAACTATTCATTATGCAGAAATGAATAAACAAAAGCAAAACGACCTCCTTTTACTGCTGTTTAAAAGCAAAATGTTGCCTTAACTGTCCTGCGATATAACAGAAAAGTTTGAAAGAATTTTTTTTTCATATAATTTTTTCAATTCACAATCCGATTATTAAAGATACCAAAGTAATTTATTTTTAGTTTAAGCCTTTATTAGCAAAAATTATTGTCTGGTGAAAGAATAAAATGTATATAGTGAATTCGCTCTAGATATTATTACAAAATTCGTTATACGGATATAACGAATTACGGGTATAACGAAGTAATTCCATTCGTCCCTAGGACCTCGCTATAAACGAGCTTTACTGTAAAAAAAGTAATAATTGGCTAATTAAAATCACTGTTTAGCAATACATGTAAAATTATTTTGATATAAATGCCAGATGGTAATGATATGTCCGTGAAGAGTGAGCAACGCATAATACTTTTAATAGCTGTTTTGTTGTTGTTGTTTTTTAATGCCCAAATAGAGAAGCCCGTCTGTCCCTGTGAATGAGGGATTGGAGATTGTTTTAAATAAAACATTTATATTAACCACCTTATTTTAGTTTATCTAGTATGAAAACATATGCACATAAAATATATCTTTAAAGTTAACAAATATGGGATTTTTTTTCTATCAGAGTCTTGCACCTTTTTTCAATATTAGGTCATGCGCTCTTATGGTCTTCAAGTTTTTCACTAAAATTTTAAGTTCCATAGTCTTTTTTGAAAGACTTCAGGCAGAAAGGTGGTCGTCATTACAGTATCATAATTGTTCTACTCCAGAAAATTTAATTAAATGCATATGTGAGACTCCTCAACAAGTTTGTGTATGGGCTATGATACTAAGGTGACCGTTAAGGCCTATTTGCCTCCTGTTTTTCATAAATAAATATCTCTTGCAGCTAAAATGCGTTAATTTTTCACAAAAGACATACTGATTTAAAGTAAAGTGTTTGAAATTGAAAATTACCTAGAGCCGAGCTCGTTGCTTAGACCCTGTATTGATGAACGGTCATCTTTACACGACCATTTCTTCTTACCAATTAGAGTTTTAGAAAATTGATTCGAACTCTTCAAATGGAGACAATCATATTGATTCATGCCTGTTTTCTATGTAACATCTAGACTGAGAATTAAAAAGTTGCATTAATCATTAAACAGATAAAGGTATATCTTTGGTAAGTAAAAGTATATTTAGATTGTATGCAAATGTAGAGGTTAAGTGTTGATAATCTGTTATTGATACAGGTCTATCAGACCCTTACGAGTGTAAGGAGAAGGGAAATGGTTTTGATAATACTGGATTATCAATATGCTAATAGGAAGTTCAAAAAATCGAAAAATGGACTCAATTTTAAAGTATTATTTTCATACTAGGCAAGATCTTTGTTTAACTTACTCCACGTTTGGGATAACTTTCAAAAGCACATCATATATGTACAATTATATTTTCATTGGCATTTGTCAATTTGCAACACTCAATGATTTCCAAGTGGTAAGGTATCAAAGCTTTTGAGAAGTTAGATACTGAATTTCTATAGGTCAAAACTTTAAAATCAAAAAAATTAAAATAGTTTTATGTACTCGTACACATAAATAAGAAGATGCAGCGAAAGCCATAAAGACTTATTTCTTCTGTTGTAGACTTTATCAGAGTTAAATAGCTACACGATAAAAATCTCCCATTTTGACAAGCCATATCTAAAATAAAATATTCAGATGAATTTTAAGTCAATGAAGTTGCATTATAACATCATACCACACAACTTCAATGATTTTTTTAATCAATGTGCATATATCAAAAAATAAAATCCCAAAGACCACATATCTATCGCAACTAGGTGTAACTATAAGAAGTGCAAACAATTTTGGGAGGCAAAAAAGTCGCTTTATTTTAATCTGGTAGTCATTTGAACTATGGTCTTTCAAAGAAATAAGAAACTGTCGACACTTGCAGTACTCTGGTGATTTCTATGACGACCGACTTTATTGTATAAGTAGTCGTATTTCATTACTTCTGAGAACAAATTTTATTTTAAGATCTTTGACTTAAACATTTTAATTTATAATATCAGAGACATGAATAACTTATTAATTTATTTAATTATGTCTCTGATAATACCGTATATCCGGTGGGTTTTAAGCGTGTCAACAAATTTCCGAAAATGGGGACAATATGTAACCTTTTCACTTTGCGTTAGTCATTTTTTGCAATTTAAAAGGTTTGTTATAAAAAAGATACAGGATATAATTTCTGCGTATTCAATTATTTGCGATTTAAAAGAGATCGTGAAAATACGATCATCGCAAACATTACCGGATATACGGTATATATAAATTTTATTCTGTTCTTAATTATAGAAGTTCAGCGTTAATTTGTTAGCAACTTTCTCAGATTACGAAATTGCACCTATAATGTGACGACGATTGGCATCGAATATTTAGACACTTATTGTTTGACCACTGCAGTGAAAGCACCTTTTCAAGTGTTACTGAATTATATAACAATTGCTGATCTGCAGCACGGGAACAATATTCTGAGCTATGTGCACTGAAGCGATACGAAATTTTCGGTCGCACGTGAACCTGATTGAATTAGCATAGACTGACCGAATAAACACACGGGTGGAAAAGTGACATACGTCGAGGATAAACATTTACACATATTAAAGCTGCTAGGTCCGATTTTTTTTGCTATTACAGTATCAAAATGTTTTCCATACAAACCATTTATCTTAGACAGTTATGGACTTTCCCCTATTTACACGAGTAGAATCAGTCTCCTTTCAAAGTTAGAAATATTCAAAGTAAATAAGAATAATTTCTTTTTGGGCAAACGAAAAAATAAACCAAAGTGCATCACGGGAATTTATAGAAAAGAAAACCGTTTGGTTTCGCCCCCCGAATGATTGGGGTTACTAGTATTCAACCTGCATGCTATACATCGATTGTAAAGAAAGCAAACTTCAGAAATATTAGCAAACAAAACGTACACATGTTTACTTGTAATTTGTCGGATTGATTCGACCTTTATTTAATGCGATGTCAAAGTCGCAATACGACCATGATACCTGTCTCGTCATCAGGGGTGAAATTTAACATGAGGCGAAATAACGCGGTACCCTTTTATGTCGTTTGTTTGTTAGCAAATTTTGTACGTATTTTTCTTTATTGAAATTTGACTTAATTGACTAGAAAAACTACTGCAATGTCTATTATTATACATATACTAAACATAAACATCGTTTAACAGCGTGCATAAAATTTAATATAAAATCGGACTAACCAGCTTAAAATAGACGCCAAAACTTGATTTTCGCCACATTAAAAAAAAAGCCTTGTACTGCGATCATGTAACCAATAACATCTAAACAAAACTTGTTTAAAAACTCATGTGAACATTCTTGAAATAATCACCTGCTGGAACACTTTCAGCTGTTAATTTATGTCCGTTATTCGCAAGAAGACTATTCGCGTACTTCCTAAATTAAAAAAGGTACATGTTAACAAGACAAGCTTTTTACACTCATATTATGCAATACCGGTACAAAAAAATTTTGTTACGACATTGAAAACACCAAAATAAACCATTTTTTGAGTTATAAAGCGAATACTTTTAAGGGCTCTAGGCACCTAATTTAAGGGATCAGTCCCTTTTCAATGGTGTCAAGTAAATTCCTTTGATATTTTGCACACATTTTGTGTTTTCAGAAAAAAGTGTAATCTAAAGAGCTACGGGACAAAAACACGACCAAGAATCAGCATTTTTGAAGGACAGAATTCAAACTAATGTTTTGAAACTTTAAAGGGGGGAAATTGTAAAAACAAAACTCGGAGGACAACGTTCAAAGTGTCTATTTTCACGATTTGTTGAGCTTTGTTATACATGCTATGGGCGGTTTCAGAGCCTTTGCGTGCACATGAATGCCTATATTTTTTTTTTAAGGGGAATAACTCGGTATCGGAAGTGTTGATTTCAATGATTTTCAGTTGATGTTAAGAAATTGTAATTTGCATTATATCCTGAAAAGTTCAACGTTATAGAACAACAAACAAGCGAACTATTTGAGTTTTAAAAAAATCTCGAATAATAAGAAATAAAAAGAATTATCAAGAAAATCAGTACAAGGTCTTCCGCTGAAAACGTAAGACCTTAAAAAGTAAATGCGGCTTTTAGATAATAATGTCTTCAGTATTTTACTAGTGAATAAACGTGGAGGTCAGTTGTATAAGTAAGTATGTTCAATTCATGACCGCAAGAGATACATATGTAAAATTGGGTTGAAATTTGGTTACACAATGGGAAGGGGGTTGTATTACCATTGAAATAAATTCAATACTCATTTATATAAATTTAAAATGGAAATTGTAAATCAAACTGTTTTCCAGTTTCTACCTGCCGATATTCCTGTGATCGAGTAGAGAAGCATATAGCTGTGTAGTGGGAAAACGTATTTTTCATCTCGATTTCATAAAACAACGTGCTATCGCATACACGTTAATTATTCTTCAAATAGTTGCTTTTATAGTTTTTTTTTTTATCTTCCCCTCGACCTATCCTTCCCCTAAAATTATCAAAACCAAGCTATATGAACCGGGTTTTTATTAAGTTTGGAATTTTTTTTCTTTTGCTACATATACTGTTGTAATAGTTTTCCAATGTTCTCAATAACTTACAAAGCAACAATATTGTCTTTCACCTACTGTAATGTTTTTACAACATTTAGTGTGACCACACATAATAAGGGAATCAGTCCTGCTATAGCTGCATTTTTTGTTGTAGAAATCCGACATGATGCCTACTATATTTGAACAAATATACGTTCGATTGTACTGGAAGGGTCAGGAAAAAGCACCAGAAGAGTTGGAAAATACATTTTTAAACATAAAAGGTATATTTGTGCAAGACTATTGTTAACATAAAAAAGGACTTTGATTTTAATTGTCTACAAAACAAAGAATTCAGTATTATGTTTCTTTATTTGACTTCTTTCTCATCGCTGAGCCTTAATAGTTTTTTTTTTCTTTTGTTTAGTTACATTTATATTTTAGATATGTTATTTAAAGTAAAAATACTACGTCGGAACCGGGGGGCTAGCCCCCCTCCCCACCTCCTTTATGCAAAGTTAGAAATAACTATTAGGCACATAGTATCAGGGAGAGGCCAGCCCTCTCCCCCACCTTTTTTGCCACAAACCATTTTTTTTTTAAATCTACAAATAAAAATTTGAAGGATCACACGGATTAGGAATTTCATGATTTTGGGAGGATGCCTTTTTTTTTTTTTTTTCTTTTTTTTTTGGTTAAGATTTTGGAAAAATCTGACAATAACCATTATCCGTCTTATTTTTTTCTGGCTTGTCAAGAATTCTGAGTAAAAAGTCTAGCCCCCTCCCCCTTTCAACTTGCTTCCGACCCTACTTATATAAATTCTGCAATATATAGGTAATGGAACTACGGTGGTAATATAAACAAAATAAGTGTAAAATAATGTTCAGTAATTCTTTTATTTGCTAGCTGTTACATAGCATATGGCAAAGTCATAATTTTGTATATTATTTAGATTTTAAGTGCGGTGTGGGAGGCATGTATAAAGGAGAGCTTGTTAACATATAAATCGTCAGTTATGATGATAGAAAACAAGGTAAGTTATACAAGCATGGTTTATTTTAAAGCATTAATAAGTTCATACTCTAAAATGAAAAAGTTGATACATGTACGCTGTTTAATTATTACATTTAATGTAATAGAGAGAAGGAAACATTTCATCTAGCAACTACCTTTCATATCGACTGCATAACGATAACCAAAATAAAACGGTCAATGCCCTAATATATCCCAGTGCAATTATTTGATGTTCAAAACATTGTAACGTGATCTTTCCTTGTCCTCTATGCGACAGTGCCATTGTACAACTGCAGGTAGGCCGTAGCAATGGGAATTCCATACTTTACATTATTTGTAAACAAATATAAAACTCGTTTTGTTTGTTTTGTTTACATAAAAATGAACTCTTACCTGTGTATCACTCTTATAACTTAAATTATAACATTAAAATTTTGGTCAATCATTCAAAATGTGCAAGTAAACCATTTTATATCAAAAAAATAAAAAAATAAGATTTTGATCTAAACGGGCTCAAATTAAAACATTGAATATTACTTACTTCATAAGTGAATATTTTTTATTTGCCAGAGACAGTTTTTCCGGAAAAAAAATGTTTGATTTGTCAGCTTCCAGACAGTCATGTAGCAACGAAAAGTGGTTGTATGTGTGTGTGTGTGTGGGGGGGGGGGGGGGGTTGATGTCCCTCTACACATAATTCTACTAAAAAGGGTAAATGATACAATAAATGACTAGTATGCCCCCTCTTTCGGATTAGGAAATTAGGATTTGTCGTAAATGCTGACACTGTACAAAGGATTGTTTTATTCTAAAGCTCAACAACAGTCCCAATAAACTTGATTTTACAAACTTAGGATGTCTTAGGACAAGGTAAGTTTTGTCCTTAAGTTAAGGCAAAGTTATGGGGGTTCCTAAATTTAGGAGAGCTTTGGGAAACAGTATTAAGACTAAGACGTATCTTAAGATGTAGTCAGGACGCATCTTATTACTAAGATAGCTTTGCCATCATTCCTACTGGACATTTAAACATTTCCGATAAGAAATATCCAGAAAAAAAAAATAAAATATCATATTCAATGCTAAAATAACCGAATTCAAATTATTTTACAAAAAAATTTACAACATTTTTAAAACAACATATGTATTAGCATTATGATGAAATTGAAACACTAACAGTTTAGCTGTGTTCTTGATGCCTTTTTGCTATGTGTATATTAAACATATTCATTTTTTCATCTTTAATAATTCATTCATAAATGTCTTTAAGGACCCATGTATGTGCGTAATAATTATTATCATATATGGATGTATAATGATAATATCGATTGTAAAAGAAATTTAAAAAATAATCCAATCTCGCTATTGTGTTGTCTACATGCAATACTTATACAGTCAAACGGGAGATTAATGGATATTTTTAATATTATAGATGCGTTTGGCGGTATACAGTCCAACACAATGAAGCAAAGCTTGTAAAGCATTTCTAAAGTGGCTCTCTGTATAGCCTTTTGGAAACTTGTGAATATAAACATTGGTGAACAATATTTTATATAATTCTATAATTTCATGTTGGATGTTTGTGTAAACATATATCATGCATTTATGATCATGGACATGATGAACATTGGTTCAAATTGCAATGACATTTAATTTTTGATATTGCTAACATTATCTTTAACTTCAATTGAAAACGCTGATATATTGTGTTTCTATAGATATTTTTCCAACACTTGGAATTTTTGTATTTTTTTTACTTTTGAAAGAAAGGTATATATTTCATAAAAAAAAATTTCATTTTTAAATTTCTGTAACACATGCTTCAAACACTTGTATGTATCCGGAAAAATTACTATGAATTATTTATACAATTTTCTCCTGTCTCATTAGCAGGCCTGCTCAGTGAAAACTTTTTTTTCAGATTAACGGTGTCCCTAGAGGCATTACCTGCATGAAATAAACATCGTGTATTGTTTTTTTGTCGGAAATACGTTTTAGTTATAATATTTTAATTTTTTTTTTAGTTTAGATACCATATATAGTTTGCATTTATAGTTTCTGTATATCACGGTTATAAATAACAATTAGATTAGTATTATTGCGATATTTTCAATAAAACAATTTCTTAATTTTACTGTTTTGTTCCCCTCAAATATTCGGCAGAAAATTTGACATTTAAAAATTTGTACATACATGTACAACTATATGTATAGTATCTCATTTATTGTATGAAGGGTCACCCTTAATTTTTATCAAAATTTGTTTTAATGTTAATATTTCCACATACCTGTTTACATTTTTTTTCATCTGAATATCAATTAGCAATACAAGAGTCCCATGCGTCACATGACTAACTTTAGAAAGAACAGCCTCAACTCTCATCAAAAAAACTGCATTTAGTCAAATACAAATAATCTCAGACTGGCTAAAAATAAGAGAAGGTCTTCAGATTTCCAAATGTTTTTCCACATACATGCATGATAAACATTAAGCGTTTTGATAGTGTGACTAGTGTCAGTGATCGTTGTCTCAACAATTGGAATAAAAACTATTTTTGGTTAATAGTATTACAAATTGAAAATCATTTGCAGAATTTTAAATAATATTCTTATGCATCCCGGGATCATTTTGGGGTCTTTGATTTAACAACTAAAAATCAATGACTTCTGAGGATGTATTTAAACGTTATTCTTTACAGTCGATATAAACGTTCGGCTAGAATTAACGCACGATAGGATAGGATTAACGCAGCTAGGTTAAGGCCTCCCATAGATTTTACCTCATGAATTCCACGTGACATTTCATGACGTTAGCTCCGCCCATTATTCATGTTTTCATCATTTTGCTTTTTTCGATATAGTAAAGCGATCGCTGTTAAAATTTATCGATTGATTGCTTTAAATAATCATTTTGAATTTTATTTTAAACAATATTGAATCGAAAATTGCACTGTCGTTTGCTTACCATCCGCGTCAACACAGCGCTTTCACTCGCCTTATTTTGGTTGCGAACAGCTGACAGCGGTGTGTCAACATTTTCATAAGATACATGGCCTGCAAGACGCCGAGAGTGGAAAATAAAGCTCAACCATCGTTTAAGAGATAATAAAGGTATGTTTTAATACAGGATATGTCGTGTTGACCTTTTCTTTTCAAAACATTTGCTCTTTTCAGTCCATGCAGTGTACCTACACACGTGTTGTTTTGCACATCTTCGCTGTTTTGAATTCTTATTTCTAATTAGGCTATACATTTATTTCTGTTGTGTATTGAACTACACACCACACACTGTAAACATTGCACTTGAAAGAGGTGGGGTTCCCAGGGTACACAATTGTAGAATGCTATAACATGTTACTAAGTGCATGCATATTTGCATGGTGATTACACATGTTTTAATTGCACTTCAGTAAAACTTTGGATCTTAGATGATATGATTCATTTTGCTGGATCTGTGCTTACAGTAGATATCTATAACACTGTTTTAAATTCTTATTTGTTATTTTGCCGCATATGTATATGTGTGTCTTAGTTTGTATTGAACTATATTTTATACACAACATAATAGGATACACTGTAAACATGTGGGGTCCCATGGTACACAAGTAAAGAATGATGTAATCATCATGTGCATGTATGCATCAGGTTTTCATTACTTAATTTTAATAAAACAATATTGTATTGTATTGATTGTCTTCCATGGCTTTGTTTATGAATTCAAAAATTCAGAAAGATTTGTACATATTTGTATGTGCTGCATTAAAATTATATAATTAATATATTTGATGTGTATTATATTTGAATATGTGCGGTAATGCTTCATAATAATCTGATAATAAACCCCAACCAGTAAAATCCAACATATGTGGTGGTCAGACTCGGCTGCTTTAGACCAGACTGCATAGTGGTTAGATAATATTCAACATTTGTTCAAGGGGCACAAGCTTGAAACTGACCTGGTTTGTTATTGTTATTTACTTACAATAACATATACATTTCCTCAATAGCAGATTTATTTTTTAATTAATGAATGTAAAACTTATATGCTATTTTACAATTTATCTATATTTTTTTCTAAAAAGAGGATTTTAATTTTAAAATTGGAAAGAACTTCATATTACATTATAAGGTCAGAATTTTAGGGTATTTATATGTTCCTGATATTCAAAATAGATTATTTTCAAGATTTATTTTTTTTTTAACAGAATTGTTTAATTTGTTTTGAGTTATGGTTTATCTTTATGTAAATACATATTGATTCAATCATTTCTAGGTAAAGTTTCGATGCATAGCACATGTACATGTACATTGTATACAAACAATTTTGAGATGACATATAATACATGTTATGTGTATGTTGGATTTATTGTTACTGTGCTCAGATACATCAGCTTATGTGTGACATTATGGAAAAATCATTGATAAGAAAAATATGAAACTAATGGAATTATGATTTAGTCAAAGATTATTTCAAGAAGAGATATACAGTATATCAAAAGAAATGAAATATTTACTATCACACTTTGAGTAAAGCAGAATCTCTCTCTCACTATCTCTCTTTCTCAATTTGATATGTGTTAATAGTTTATACCTAAGATATTTGGTTTGGTTTTTGTACTGCTATCTTGTAATTTTTTTTTATTTTTCAAGGGGGGGGGGGGGTGTCGTAAAACTTACCCCTTCTAAATCCACGCATGGTGCATGTTGTCATACTGCATGGTCAGTGTATTTTTTTTAACAAATATTAATGTATTTGCTATGCATATGTTCCCACAGCTAATTGATTTTTCAAATTTTAATTTCAGCCCAACATGGACTTCTGCTAATTTTAACACCTGTCAACACGGGTTTTGTGGATCGATTCTTGTGGTTTAAACTCTTGAGGTTACCCTGTCATCTCTACCCTTATATTCCATGTGTTCTACAGACTATTTAATAAAAAATTAATCTGATAATGCATAAACATGATGGATAAAAAAGTGCTCATCATCATGCTTTGGTGTATTTTGAATGTGTTAAGACATTATTAAAAACAAAATTAAAGCTGTTTAAAAGAATTACAATTGTGAGTTTTGAAATTTTGTTTTTCAATAAAAGTATATATTGTTTTCTTTGTGTTCATTTGATGTATGGTATGCACTATTTTTATGACAATTTTATTCAATTATTTATGAAAATCTAGACAAATATGAGGTTCAGTGTGTTTTTAAAAGAATTGTGTATCTTAATGTGATGAAAAAAATATTCTGACTTAATGGTAGAGATACTCTTATAGTTCCAGAAAATATTCTAGGGGGTGGGGGTCCGAAGGATGATTTTGATTGCCGGAAGGGGGGATATTTGCGATGTTTTACTATGTAAATTTTAAAAAAAATCATTTTTTCAGGGGGGTTGGGACCATCTGACCTTTCCTCTACATCCACGCATGGACACTTCCATAACAATATAAAATTACATATTAAATAATCAGGGGTGGATTAAAGCAGTCATGTAGCATAAGATGGGGGGGGGGGGGGGGCTGGTTCCCCCCGCTTTTTCTCACCGAAAACATTTTTCTTTAATTTACATATAAAGAAACAAATTATCATGGAGTTGCCCCCCAACTGTTTTGAGAGTATGTAAAGAAATTGAATTTTTTTTTTTTTGCTGTCAAGAATTTTTGGTTGAGTCTGCCCTCCCCCTTTTCAAAAACGATCCTACCGATCTGGCTTCTTATTTCCTTTTCTTTAGCCTGTTATCTATACACTTAAATTAGTCTGAAGTTATATGAGGAAAACATTTAAAGAAATCCAGCCCCTACCCCCGACCTTAGATCCGCGCATGTGGTTATCTGATTGTGTTCTGGTGCATGGAGGAATTCATCACTCCATTCTGTTTAAACTGAACAAAAAATAATAGATTGGTAATATTCCTGTAAATGTTACGAATTGAAAGGTTCAAAATGTTAATTAAATGTGCAGATAAGGAATAACCAACGATAAATAATGTAAATCTTTAAATTTTCCGCGCTTCACAAGGCCAGATTATCTGCCCTTGGTCCTGATCATCAGCGCGTTTGAAAATCGGCTGATTTGCATAAAATCATTTATATCTGCCTAAAATTGCAAAAGTTCAACGATATCCCGTCAATTTTAAGGATTGTGTTTAACTTTTTTATTTTCATCGAATACCAGTGATTGTAAAAAGTGCTGGGAGCAAGTTGTAGCTTGAAAGGAAACATTTTTTGACACGTCAATTGACTCAGTTATCGACAAAATTTCTAAAAGTTCAACGATCAATGCTAAATTTAAGCATGTTGCTGGTACTGCTCTAGTTGCTCCCAGCACTTTTTAGATTAAGCAACTAATTTTCTTTTAAGTGATATAAACAACAATTTAATATTTCATTCGTATATCGTTGAGCTTTTGCAATAAATGAAGTCATATGTAGCTGCTCTATTTTTAGCGTATCACGTGATAAACAGCTGATGCGGTGACTGTGTTCCGGTGAATATGTAGGGGAGATCGGTAGTAACATAATGATGTATAAACTTTATCATTGCCTTATGAGGATAAGTTTGTATACTTTGTCTGAAATAAATTCCGTTTTTATGGCATTTATTTCATACGGTAATCCATGGGCGTCCTTAACCTAGCTGCGAACGCACGATATAACAGTATACACGCACGATAAAATAGGATTGATTTACGATTGAAAAGGATAAACGTATGCTCATGATAAACGTATAATCACGTTAAACTATCTTCACGATTAAGATGATAAATCAAGAAATTGATAAAGAACACGTACGAATCAAGATATTTTGGAGATTTTTTTTTTGTTATTTGCAAATGCCGGGTTGTCAATCATTGCTGCGTCATATATAGAATATACAAAATGTCCAGTTAAAATTTGTTGAATAAAATTATGAGCTTTAACGATAAAAAAATTATTTTCACAAAATGGACCAGAAATCGGATGAGAGTGTTAGAGACTATATCGCACCGCTACGCAAGTCATCGGAAAATTGTGCGTTTGGCGCGCCTCTGGATGATACATTGAGGTACCGTTTTTGTAGACTTCGCTGCGAGAATACACAGAAGTGTATTTTTAAGTGACATTACTGTCCATAGATAAACTGACATTAAACAAAGCACTTGAAATGTGTGTCGCTTTGGAGACAGCCACCATAGATGCAGCTGAACTGCAGAATAGAAACCGTGACCCAGCACCAGTTAACAAGTTCAAGATAACCTCAAAACCCATTAAGACACAACGACAAAAAGGCGAAGTGTTTTCGTTGTGGAAGAGAGGGTCAGAAATATTGTTATCACCGAAAGGCAGAATGTTGAAACTGTGGTGGAAAAGAACACATCGCACGAGCATGTCAATCTACATCGAAGAAGATTAATTATTCTTCAGGAAAAAAAAATCACAGAAAGCACATTTCCTCGAAGAGAACACTTATGAAGAGTATATAGTGAGTATTGATATTCAAAAACCAAGACCAAGAAAAGTCTCCAAAGAAATAATCTGGACAGAGCCCAGAGTAAATGGGTTGAATTTAAAGATGGAGTTTGACACAGAATATGCTCTGTCAATCATCAGTTAGACAGATTGCATGAACTATTTTAAGGGACTGAAATGGGAAAAGAGTGACATTACATTAAAAACTTACTCAGGAAAAGTAATAATTTTCTTGGTTGTGTTCAAGTACCTGTCTGTTTGAAAGGAAGAGAGGAAGGGTTAACTTTATATATCGTCCAGAACGGTGGACCACCATTACTGGGACGGCAGTGGATGAATGCTTTATGTGGGAAACAGTGAATTGAAAGACTTACCTTGAATTGTGTAGATACATTATCACCTCAGCAAAGGGTTCAAAGCCTCCTAGAAAAGTATCAATCAGTTTTCAAAGAAGAACATTAAAGGACATCAAGGCCAAATTCTCACTGAAATCTGATGCCCAGGCAAAGTTTTGTAAGGCTAGACCGGTACCTCACTCACATCAGCAGTGGATAGACTCCTTGACTTAGGAATCCTCGAACCACTGGAACACAGTGAGTGGGCAACTCCAATAGTCGTGGTGCCGAAGATGGATAGCTCAGTTCGAATATGTGGTGACTTTAAAGGTACATCAAATCAGTGTATCAATGTGGACCAGTACCCACTCCCTTGAGTGGACGAAATATTTTCAAAACTTTCAGGAGAAGAACAGTTCACAAAAGTTGATCTTAAGAATGCACATCTACAGATGGAAATAGAAGAGGGTCAGCAGAGATACCTCACCATTGATACAAACAGAGGATTGTTCCGTTTTAACAGACTCATATATTGTGTTTCATCCGCCCCAGCAGTATGGTAGAGAGGCATGGATCAAGTACTACAAGGTATTACTGGGGTTCATAGCATAATTGATGATATGATGATTACTGGTTCGTCGACTGAAGAACATCATAGCAATTTAGAAAAGGTTGTATCCAGACTGCAGAGTTTCAATTTGAGAGCAAGCACTAAGAAGTGTGACATTTGTAAAGACAGAATTGAGTTTTGTGGACACACAATTGACAAACATTAATTACACAAAACAGGTGAGAAAGTGAAATCTGTAGTGGAGGAGGCCAAAGTTCCAAAGAATGCATGAGATGTACGTGCTTTCCTGTGACTCGTGAACTAACACGGAAAGTTTATGCCAAACTTATCTACAGTCCTAAGATCTCTATACAATCTTCTGGAAACAGACAATACATGGGACTGGTCTATAGATTGTTCGAATGCTCTCATGAAAGTGAAAAAAATGATGAAGTCGAAACAAGTTCTTATACACTACAATCCACACTTACCTATTAGGCTTTCTTGTGATGCATCACCGTTTGGACTGGGAGCAGTCCTCTCACATGTTTATCCTTCGGGAGAAGAATGACCTATAGCATTTGCATCAAGGACCTAAAATAGTGCTGAAAGACAAAGAAGATAGACAAAGAAGCTCTTGGTATAATCTGGGGAATCAAGCATTTCCAGATGTATTTGTACGGACGTCACTTCTCACTTATTATTGACACTGAAGGTTTATTGTCAGAAATAAACGAGAAGTGACGTCGGTATTTCATCCCCATAAGGATATACCACTTACAGCTTTTAATTGTTGTAATTCTAACTGTACGATCACGATTGGTAATAAACTATTGGTGAAAGAAGTACTGGACTTCGTAGTTTGAGTAGCATTTCCAGGAGATAACAAAGTTTGAAGGCTTACACTAGTACTGTCTAGAGTATACGAAGCAACCATGTGTGGTTGGCATAGTGTCATGGACAATGGCTTGCATTCGTATTTCTCACGAAGAAAGGAAATTACCGTGCATCAGGGTTGTTTACTCTGGGGATTTCGTGTTATTATCCTAGAACCACTTCGTAAAGGGATTCTCAGCACGATTCATGAAGGAAATATTGGGGCCATTGCTAGAAACATGTCTGGTGGCCTGAAATTGATGCAGACATCGAGGAGTGTGCAAAGAAATGCAGTTGGTGTATTGACCATCGCAACACAGCTCTGGAGGCACCAATTCATCCCTGGGAATTTCCAGTCAGACCCTGGCAGAGAATTCATGTGGACTTTTCAGGCCCATTCTTGGGATCAACGATTCTGATTGCGGTGGATGCACATTCCAAGTGGCCAGAAGTGTTAAAGATGAACCGTACCACCGCCACACACACTGTAGAAGTACTTAGAGTTTAACTCGCTAGAAATGGACTACCTGAACACTCAATCAGCGACAATGGACCACAGTTTGTTGCAGAGGAGTTTCAAAGGTTTATGAAATTAAAAAGTATGCCAAAAATGATAAAGATTCCATCCAAAAGAAATTTTGCAATTTTCTACTTGCATATCGAAGCACTCCAACGTCATCGACTAATGAAACTCCCGCATAGTTGTTTCTGGGTAGGAATCTGATGACTAAGCTTGATCGTACCAAGCCCTGCTTGACACGCAGAGTGGACCAAAGCCACGAGACGATGCATAGTAAAATTTCGACCCAACCTGCAACCTTCACTGTCAGTGACCAAGTCTTAGAAAGGGACTACAGGAAAAGAGACCATAAATGGATACCTGGCGTGATAGATCGTATCACTGGTCCCGTTATCTATGAAGTCAAAGTTTCCCCTGGAAACATATGGAGACGCCATGCAGATCAGTCCTAAGAACAGTTGAACTATTCTCCGAACCAAAGTTGCAAATACTTATCGTCGATACTACGGTCGATTTTGTACATACTGCACCTAACCAATCTATAGAATGTTTGGACAACTTATCTGGACCGTTTTCTACCGTACCAACTATTTCCCAGGCTTCTGCACCTGAACACCAAAGCAGTACCCCTGTACGTCGTTATCCGATTAGAAATCTGAAACCTGCTGTGAATGTAAATTTGAGATTTTGGTGCATAATAATCCCCTTACTCATTTTGAAGGAGCACAAAAAAAGCTCGTATGTGTATTAACTTGTTTATTTTGATTCCTCAGTTTTCTCACAAACTTTTTTATTCTAGTCATTTAAATGTATCAGTAAATGTATCTGAGTTAATTGCTTTGAAATTATAAATCAAAGAATTCATCGGAAGGAATGTAGTGTATCTTTCCAGAATAGTTTAGTCCAGCCTGATTGGTTCTATATGTTATGTGTATGTCCAATAATTAAGGTTAGTGCTGGTATACGGCGTGTTGTTGATCTACATGTTAGCATATAATAGTCTAAAGCACCCGAAATACACAACAGATCCCTCCGCCATGAAAATGCTCGCCTGTTCACTACTAAACTACACATCGTGTCAGTTACAGCTGCTTGGTCTGATTTTATATCCATTTTTAGTGTTTTAAAAGGATGGTTTTGTTCAGTTTCTGTACAAAAATAGGCTTCGAACAGTTAAGGCTCGCCGTGCTTATTACGACATTACCATTTGCTATAAAATATAAATAAGAGTTAAAATAGTTTTTGCAAGTCGAAAATTATACATGTGTACATAATTCACACTAATCTTTCAAAGGTTTGTTGTGTTAACAATCAATGCTAAATTAATGGGTCGAATAAACCCAATCAATCGGGAAGGGGGGTGTTACCCTTTACTTACCATGCCTATGAAGCATTTGCTTTAGGGGAGTTTTTGGTGTTCTCATTCAGAAATTATTTTTTGTTTCTTCTTCGAATATTTCTATATTTAAAAGGAGAAAAATGTTGGTGCTGCAAAAAGGTAAAAGTCAGATATCTATAGTGTTAACATTGTCTAAAATACAGATCATTGATAAATGTGATTTTAGTAAGAAACACTCCACAAGCAAACATTTTTATACTTGTTGATTATTTCACTACAATTATGATAATATGAATATTCTACTACAGTTACTGCCGATATCAAAGGGAATACACGGCCATTACAATGTTTTCTTTAATTTACAACGAACATCATCAGAAAATTATCAGAACAGAAATACACAGTTGACTCGTTCTGAGTAAAATCATGAACGGTTTTTAAAACTATGTCACTTTTATGTTTTAATTCTAGTCAAAACGATGTGAATTGCCCAAATGTTTATTTCGAAGAGCTCTATGCGACTCTTCAAAGGATTTCCCTTTATGTAAAACATTTCAAATGCATTTTTTTTGCAAAAAAAAATATAACGTATACACAGACGAATATGTGTATGTTCAACCATTGCATGCAAATATGATATAATTGCAACAAAATTATCATTATTATGAAAAATACTAAAGGATACTGCTGAAAAAGATATGCATGAAATGTTACTATGTGCTTATTATTTTGTCTGCTAAATGTTGAATACCAAAGAGGATATTTTGTTTTAAATATTTATATATAAATTATATAACTAGAAGAACCCAGTTCCATCACTAGAAACCGTAATTCATGGTTCTAAATTTCATTGTTTTAGAAAATGCTTACTATCCAAACTTCACCAACAGATTAGCTGAATGTCTTAAATTAGATGAACATAATTTTTAAAGGAAAAACTGCAAATTAATCATAGTTTTTTTAATGATAACACAACGAGTCTATACCTTACCGATACTCCTTTGACTGTTACTGTTGCTTTATTGATGTTTGTAAAACATTTATTCATCAAAGGAGGCAAAGCTTTTTAAAAATATATTTATAATAAATTAACGTAGATCTCTATAAAATTGGCATCTAAAGGTTACCAAGTGATTCAAGTTGTAATAATTCCGGATATTTTAGGTTCGGCCCGGACCGGATTTTCTTTTAGTTCCTTTGTTTATGTCACGTGATACAAGGGTATACATACGACAGTGAATCAGCTGTCGGCTGCGCAGGACAGTTAAGGCAACATTTTGGTTTTAAACAGCAGTAAAAGGAGGTCGTTTTGCTTTTGTCTATTCATTTCTGCATAATGAATAGTTCTAAACTAGTTTGGGTGTTATTGTAAAGATATGGGTCATCTTAACTTGACCATGTCTAAATTTGTCGGTCACGTGACTTTTTAGGGTCACGTGGGCGTCTTTTAGACAAAAATCGTCAATGCTAAAATGAGACAAATAGTTCAAGGGCAAGGCAAAGAAATTTAAGAGTAAGTAATATGGCAACATATTCAAAATTATCCATACATCATAGAAATCAATGCTCATTCAGTTATAAAGTTTACTAATTATGTAAATTTCTTTAAAAACTGGCTACTTGTTCCTAAAATAGTGCATTTTTGTATATTTTCATTAAAATTACAAAGTAAACCTTCATCTCTCAACAACAGAGCATCGGTTTTTATAAAGAACTCGTAAAAGGGAAGAAAATCATACCAAGTTTAATAATATCGATAGCCATCTTGCACTTGAACTTTTGCATTTAATTTCTCAATCTAGAAGTCCTCTCAAATCAATACACATTTCAACTGCACAAGTGATCCCAAAAGGGGAGGTAACTCTTTGAGCGATAACTCTGTTGATATAGGCGCGATGTCATTTTATCACATAATCCGAATTAATTTTAAGATATGTTTCAACAATACATTATGTAAATGGTTATTTAAACATAGTGCTTCTGTTTTATTTATTTTAAAAGAGACAAGATAGTTACGATGAATCGTCCGCATTTCCTCTGTTGTATCATGGATGTAAACAATAAACCGTTGTGTATCAGTTCTCTTGGTTAACCGCATTCGCGGAGTTATTGGTTTCTTAATATTTTTTTAGTAATGGGAGAAAAATATATAAGAGCTAATTGTACACAATTATTTGAGGGATAAGATGTCAACAGAGACAAATGAAGCCCCTGATATTAATATACTAACTAAATTGTTCTCATAATATATATTAAAAAATAAGATATGGAGTATTTTTTCATTATCTATGTGCAGCCTTTGCCCAATGACTGCATATTCTATAGCACTGCTTGGGTCTGTTAATATTATTCTGGGGAGGGGGTTCAAAGGGGTAACTTTATTCTGTTTGCCAGGGGCCAGGTACCATGGTGTATTACTATGTAAATTGTGAATTAAATTAGAATTTGCCACGGGGAATCTGCCCATGTATGAGGCCTCTTCCCATCCCCCATTAGCAATCAACAGTATTCACCTTTGTATTGCACATGTTACACTTGTAATTTAAACACTCATTAAAATTGACTTTTATTTTTATTCAACACATGCAGAATGATTAAGATTAAGGGGGAGGGTTAGCATATCTATTCATTCACAAATAAATTCTAAACGCTCATTTCTCATTACCGAGAAAGGAAGGAGAGTGTGTAAATCCTGCAACAAGGCGATCAAAAGCCATTTTTGGTTCACATCAATATACTGAATTTAAATAAGTCTGAATTCTCCTATGTGAGAGACTCTCTCTCCCGCCCATTTACATACCATCCCCTTTCCACTTCTTAAACAAAATTATGTATATAGAAACAATTATATTTTGTTCATTTTTTTTATTAATTCAAGATATAGAAGATAAAGGGACTTTCTGAAAAAAAAATTATGTGACAACAATTTAAACCTGACATATGCATGCAAACTCAAAATTGCAATTTCTTTTTATGATGTCAATGTGTTTATTGTATGACTTCTTAGTTCTGGTCCTCTTCTCTCTTCAAAAACACAGTCTTCCTGTTCCTAAAGTTCAGGTTTTTCTTTCCATCATTTCTTTTTTTTTTTTTTTTTTAGAATTTCATGATTTATTTGACAAAGACAAAGACAGCAGAAAGAGATACAAAGGATACAAGTACACATATCTCACAATGTAATAGCTTGTCTCTTAAAGAGAAAGAACATAATGTAGGTCTATATATTATACATATATATACATATATCTTTACAAATGTACCTGTATACTACTTGAAAAAAGAAGATAGTGAGAATAAGATGAAAGAAAATTGTTTGTGTGCGAGGTGGGGTGGGGTGGGGGGGGGGGGGGTAGTACATTATATAACCTATTGAATCTAATAAATATAGCTAGTATATCATAATAATAAGTCACATATTTTTTGCCAGTGCCTTTCAAACTCTGAGAATCTACAATTTTTAAGCAAAATATATTTCTCCACGGATATTCTGTTTTTCATTATATTTTCGAGTGCACCAAAATTCAGCTTTGGAACTTCTTTATATCTACTTACAAATATGTATTGTTTTATTATTAGAATTAAAAGATTATGTACTTTATACAAATTTCTCTCTTTATATTTTCCAAATAAAATTGAGTTTTTGTCAAATGTTACTTGCATTTCCAATTTCCTTAACAACCACTCCTCACATAGTTCCCAAAGTTCTTTTACACAATAGCAATCTACAAATAAGTGTTCAATAGTCTCATTAACTCTTTTACAAAAGGAGCAGACTGGGGATTCTTTAACCTTAATCTTGTGAAGATAATCATTTGTTGGTATTATTCTGTGTAAAATTTGAAATTGTAGCCATTGTAGTTTTGACTCTTTAGTAATTTTAAACGGAAGTTCAAATATTTTGTTCCAGTCTTTGTTGTTAAAAATAAAGCCCCTTTCTAGCCATTTATTTACAGATGTGATTGGATCTCTTTTCTCCTCAATAAGTTTGTTATACATGTCTTTGCAACCTTTTTTATTGGTGAAGAAGATATTTATATGACTGGGGATACTTGGGCCAGACTTGTATTTGATTTCATTGATATTGTCTTTATCTAATCGTTCAAATATTGCTCTCTTTAGGCTTGCATATTCAATAAAATTTGTTTTTATATTTTGGTTTTCTATTGTTTCTAGACTAAGAAAAACACCCTCATTATCAAAAAGATCTTGTATATGTATAAAACCAGCATTAAAATAGTGTTTTAGGAAAAAAGAACGGTTATTAACTTTTATTTTTGGGTTGAGCCAAATGTTTTCAAATGGAACATTCATAACTTCTTGTCTAGCTGCTATTACGATTAAAATCCAGCTGTTAAAAACTTCTTTCCAAAAAATATTTTTTGTATTTTTACATAAATTAGCTGTAAAGTCCATACCTTTAACCCATATGTTTTTAATTTTTGTTTGTAATTCTGCCTCTAAGAGATTTATCCATTTTGTGTCTGAGAAAATCATTCTTCTTATCCAACTAGACTTTAGAGCAGAGCTAAAATCTGTAAAATCTATCATTTTTAAACCACCATATCCATATTCCTGTATAATAGTGTTTCTTTTTACTTTGTGAATATTGCTTCCCCATAAAAATTGGTAAATTTCCTTATTTAAAATTTTTGTAAAATCAGAGTCTGGGTTAGGTAAAGAGAGCACCAGATGATTTAACTTGGGCAGAATCAATGTTTTTATTACTGAGATTTTACCAATTGGGGTTACTTTTCTTAATTTCCATTGGTTTAAAATCTTTTTAATATCTGACAGTTTAGGCTCATAATTAATACTAGACATCTCATCTAGATTTACAGAAAATTTTATTCCTAGTAAATCAAAGGTTGAGTTATTCCAATTTAGTTTCCATTTTGTATGGTGAAATACTTCTCTTGAAAATTTCTTACTCCCAATCCAAACCATTTTAGTTTTTGTGTAATTAATTTTTAGTCCTGAAAGATCTGCAAAATAATCTAAAACTCTTAAAATACCATCCATAGACTGAGGCGAACCATCAAAAATAAGAGAGGTGTCATCAGCATATTGAGAAAGCTTATATTCTATTCCATCTATAACAATTCCTCTAATATCCCTATTATTTCTAATTAAAATCCCTAAGATCTCAGCGCATAATAAAAAAAGATATGGAGAAATGGGGTCACCTTGTCTACAGCCCCTTTGAAGATAAATATAGTCAGAATCGAATCCATTTTGCAAAACACATGATTTGGTGCCATAGTAAAAGGTCTTTATCCATTTTTTTATAGATGGTCCAAATTGAAAAAAATCCAGTGTTTCAAAAATAAATTTCCAAGATATAGTATCAAATGCTTTTTCGAAGTCAATACGCATTAATAAACCCGGTATTCTATGTCGTTCGGTATAATTCATTAAATCATATATGAGTTTTATATTTTCTCCAATAAACCTTCCTTTGATAAAACCAGTTTGATCTTTATTTATTAATTTGTCTAATAGTGACTTAATCCTATTAGCAATGCATCCTGATGCTATTTTATAAACAACATTTAGAAGACTTATTGGGTGCCAATTTTTTAGGAACTGTTTTTGTTTTCCAGCTTTCGGCAAGCAAGCTATGATTCCTAACTTATTTGGTTCTGTAAAATGCAGTAATTCGTTTGAGTTATTAATTGCTCTCGTAATAAAAGATCCAATATTATTCCAAAAAAAATTGAAAAATTCACTAGTGTATCCGTCAGGTCCTGGACTTTTATCATTTTTCATGTTTTTTAAAAAATTGAAAACTTCTGTGTTTGTAATAGGACCTTCGATATTTTCTGATTCCTCTTGACTTAGTTTAGGTATATTAAAGTCTTTCAGTTTTTCATGTATATTTTCTGTTTCTATTATGTCCTTTCTTGTATAAAGGTTCTCATAGAATGTCTTCGTTTCACTTAGAATTTCTTGTTGTTTTCTTATTATTGATCCATCGTCCTTCTCAATTAACAATATTTGTTTATTAATATAGTTTCTTGATTCTAGATTAGCAATATATTTTGTTGTTTTTTCTCCCTGGTCTATCCAATTTGCTTTTGATCGTATACATTGACCTTTTAATCTAATATTCCTAATTTCTTCCAATTCATTGTGTTTTTCCTCAAGTTGTTGACTAGAGTCCTGAGTCAAATTCTGTTCTAGATTTAAAATTTCCTTTTTAAGCTTATCTTCTCTTTCAAGAGTTTTATTTTAATATAAGTTGAGTACGAGATAGTTTTTCCTCTTATTTCCATGAGCAGGGTATCTAAAAACAATTGGTCGCTTATAGTGAACTGTATATTATCATCCGGTACAGAGGATATATTGTCTTTATTGTACACAAAACAGGAGTATTGTTTTTTAATATCTATAACTATTTGTTTTACTATTTTGATATATTCTTTATCAGTTAATAGGGAGTTATTAAATTTCCATAATCCTTTACCTTTTAAGAATTCATTCTTTTTTATAAATAAAACAACTGGGGAATGGTCTGACCTATAGCTATTTTCTATTTTAATCATTGGAGACGTATTTTGTAATGTATCTGAAATTAGGAAAAAATCCAATCTGGCTTGTTTTACTAGGGTTTTCCTTCTCCAGGTATACTTTTTCAGATTTGGATTGTTTTCAAGGAAAAAGTCTTTAAGGTTTAAAATTTCAATTAGTCTTAGTAATTCAAGTCTTGATTTGGGATTATTCAAGCTTTTATGATTCATTGAATCTAACTCTTTATCAAAAATTAAATTAAAGTCACCACCAAGAACAATACGTTGGTTCGTAAAAAGATTTTCAATATGCTGTAGTAAGTTTGTATAAAATGTAGGTGTATCTAGATTTGGGCCATATACGTTTACCAGTAGAACATGTAAATCATCAACAGAAACATCCATCATTTCATCTCGTATATGACACCAGGATAAGGGTGCGGGTAAATGATCACCGATAAGAACATCATTTATGTAAATCTCAAGACAAAGCAGGTACCAGCTAAAATGAAAATTATATATATTTCAGTAAGTTTAACTTGTTATCAAAATGGCTGAACGACTGAAACGGAGGATTTTCTACAATTTGATAGTCAATGGAATTTATTTATCTTAATTAATTAGACATTTCATTATGTTTAGATGTTCATTTAATTTTGCAAAAATTCAAATACAGCTTTTCAGTTTGATCAATTTGAAAATTATTCGCATCCTCACCCCTGATATGTGCATGATATTAGTTTAATTGCACCCCTCTATTTTACCCGGCCTGACCTTAAAAATGCACCTCTCTCTCTCTCTCTCTCTCTCTCTCTCTCTCTCTCTCACACACACACAACTGATTTGATTGATTGATATTATATAATGCTGGTGCAGTTAGTGTGAATTAAAACATACCATGTATTGTTGATTTGTTGATGAGCAATATTCAAAATTGTAGATTTATAAATAACATAGGTTTATATCAATCATTTTAAAACATTAAATGAAACCATTCGTACTTGAACATACTGTTTCTAATTGAATTGTCTCATAGAATAATCAGATTGGTCATTATTTAAATGATAAATTATTGAACTTATACATGTATGTTATTTACTTACATCTTCTTCCAGCCTTTTTTTTCAAATCAGTGTGACACTTTTCAAATTACTCTGCAAATAACAAAATATAATTATGAGAAGTCATACAATTTAATTTACATGCATATAAAGACATGTCAACAGTAATTTGAACATTTTTGTGAAAGGTCTACATATACCGGTATTATGCATGGATGGGTAAAATGACCAACACTTCAAATTGTATTTGAAAGTTAAATATGCACATGTTACACAAACAATACCATATATGACCACGAATGTAGATTCCTTATTTAGAGAAAATCAGATGGAGACATGCAGTCATTTGTTTATTATTATTTGTGTTTTTTTTTATTACCAATAGTACAGCATCATAAGTATGAACCCAGGTGACAAGATGTCAAACATATAACTGTGTTATGGTAGTAATATACTGAGTTGTAAAAACAAACTAGTAATAATTAAGAATTAATGTGCATTAACATCTTAATATATCAACTGGATGAATGTGTAAAAAATATAAATGAACTGTCATGGAAGAATTTTGAACACAGTAGAAAGGTGTTATTGATCAGCTGTTCATCAATTTCCAGAAAATGAAATCAGCATCTTTTAGCCTGCACTGTTCTGATTTTCAGAAAATCAAATCAGCTGTTTTCACACAGTCTTTGTATTGTTTACTTACAAATTGAAATAAAAACAAACAGCTGTGTAAAGCTAAATATTGTCAGTACAAGTACTATGAACTGATTCGTGTCGATTGGTGAAAATGATCAACAATTTAACGGACTGGCAATAAAGCTACATGTACAATGTACATTGTATAGGCCTAAATGTAAACAATGCAGTCTCTCCTCATGTTTTGAATGAAACAACACATTAAGTCGATCAGAAATGCATCAACAGTATAAAATCACAATAAAATAGTTATTGAGCTATCTGGTATATTACAGATACACTGTATATCTATTCTACATACCTGATAAATCATCAAAAGATCGCCATCATCGGAAATACCAGCTACACGTGTTTACATCGTCTGACGAGCGCTTTTGAGACGCAGATTCACACCCATACGACAGATGCGTTATGGAAATTCTTCGTATATTCTGATTGTTGTAAACTTATCAAAACACACACATGAGTGATTCGTAGTTATATTTTGCTTATGAAGAATTAAATCAGCCGTATTTATGCTTAAACTGTTGTTTTCGGTATATGTTCTATATATGGTAATACAGAGGCGGGGCGTATATTATGACGTCATAACTCATTATCCCTTCATTAGCATATCAAAGCGATGTGTTGCCTTATCTGTCCTGCGTGCTTAGTTGGAAATCAGCCGCAGAGAGAGGAAGTTGGTGAAGTTAAATAAAAGTTATTGTGTCAATACAGAGCTTGCCCGTTCGTAACGGTGCTAAGTGTTTTTGATAGGCTATATAGAGGTTGTCCTCTTGGTACTGTAGGCATTGCAGTCATTTTGGCTTGTCAGTCTTACACAGTAGGCTTTCCTCGGAGAGGCTAGCCATGGTTCCTTTCTCTAGTGGCTGATCAGACTGTCGCCCAGGCCGTTGTGCCCACTGTCCGTCCTGAATAAGGCAGCCTACAGTGTGCACAGTGGTTGAAGGGCTACCACATATACTGTCCGTCCTGAATAAGGCAGCCTACATTATATGCGGTAATCTGAGGACGGTCAGTCATTTTAGCTGAGTGGTTGACCTCAGTGGGGTTAATATAAAATTACATGGTAGTATCGTGTCAAAGATTTTACTTCTTTTTATTTTGTTTTTCTTCTTAATTTTAGCGCGATTTTAATCAAAATACTTTCTCAGGGTTTGAATATGGCTATTGTTTGGAAAAAACTTTTGTTAGGTTCAAATGTTGGTTAATCTCATTTACTCGTTTATCTAAATTCATGAAGTAAAAACGTCAAATGTCTAAGAGTTTTAGATAATTGAATTTCCTCACCTGTCATCTTTATTTAGCTAAAAGCATTTATACAGGCATTATATACTTCAAAGGGAATTAATTGGCTAGGTAATTTACTTAGGGATTAACTCAGGTGTCATGGTCTGAGCTATTATTCATTTATCGTTTTACACATGTTACATAATTTTTGTTTTATATACTGTTGAAATTCTGTTGTAAATCAGTTGGAATCGGACAGCCGTCCCGATATCACCGATCTGTATCAAAATTAATGTCCGATCCTTAATAAATGTTGAAACGCTGATTTGACTTTACTCGGTTACTTTTACCAAATTGAGGGCTACCACCCGAGTGTTGATCGGGTTATAGTTCAGCCGAGTGTCGATCGAGGTGTACAGTGGTCCTTATTGGTGGTGCTAATTTTATTGTCGGTAATCGTCCCAAACCTTTCTGGACTGGACGTTGCCGGGAAAATCCTTACGGACATTCCGGGAGAAAAGAATAATTGTTGCAGATAACCGGGTACGATCCACGGACCTCCGGCCAAGCGAGTTTTCCCCAAACCTCAACTTACCAGGACCCATAGCTTCAACATGGACTGACATGCATTTCCGACCACAGTGGCAGTTTTCGGCGCCGGTGTACAGTAGATGTAATCGACGATTACAACGCCTGCAACGCTTTTGAGAAACGATGTCACCGATGTGGACAGGAAGAACATTTTGGCAGAGCGTGCGGAAACATTGGATCCCGCACTGTATGTAAAACTAAACCGAAAAGACATCGAGATTTTCAGCGACTCCGAGAACACAACGAAAGAAAGAAACTCGTCAGAGCACTTCCGTTTTACAAGTTAAGTGACGCCGCTTTTAAACAATGTGTTAGTAATAAGTCTGTTTTCATGTTAGATTGAAAAACAAATATAAAGAAACTTCAAGAAACTATCGTGACTTTGAAAACGGACAACTTGCAACTAGATTCAAAAGTAAAACAACTTTCGTCGGAACTAGAAGATAAAAACGACAAAATTAAATTTTATACCCTGTGTTTAAGTGGCGTTGTTTCGGACGGAAGGAAAATGCGATCCATAAGTTCGGAGTACCAGTGGCTTCTGGACAATTATGAAATGGAACACATCATCTTGCGATCTATTAAAAGAAATTGTGTATGCAGGACAGAATCGGAGATCGACAGAGAGTTTTTACGTAAAGAACATCGGCGGATAAAGAAATTCGGAATTGACTCTCTGCTTAAATCATAACAATATAACATTAACTTTTTAGTCTTTTTGTAATGTGGACTGTCAAATATGGTGTTGCGTTAATTGTAAAGGAAATTGTTTCATGTATGCGGCATGTGTAAAATGAGTTTAAATTTTATTAGTTTAAGTTTGGGGACCAAACTTTTTGTAGCAGGGAGGAGTTGTCATGTACACATTTTGATTCTCAATAATTTAAATTTTTGTAAAGGACAGGTTATCGTGTCAAAGATTTTACTTCTTTTTATTTTGTTTTTCTTCCTAATTTTAGCGCGATTTTAATCAAAATACTTTCTCAGGGTTTGAATATGGCTATTGTTTGGAAAAATCTTTTGTTAGTTTCAAATGTTGGTTAATCTCATTTACTCGTTTATCTAAATTCATGAAGTAAAAACGTCAAATGTCTAAGAGTTTTAGATAATTGAATTTCCTCACCTGTCATCTTTATTTTGCTAAAAGCATTTACAGGCATTATATACTTCAAAGGGAATTAATTGGCTAGGTAATTTACTTAGGGATTAACTCAGGTGTCATGGTCTGAGCTATTATTCATTTATCGTTTTACACATGTTACATAATTTTTGTTTTATATACTGTTGAAATTCTTTTGTAAATCAGTCGGAAACGGACAGCCGTCCCGATATCACCGATTTGTATCAAAATTACTGTCAGATCCTTAATAAATGTTGAAACGCTGATTTGACTTTACTCGGTTACTTTTACCAAATTGAGGGCTACCAACCGAGTGTTGATCGGGTTATAGTTCAGCCGAGTGTCGATCGAGGTGTACAGTGGTCCTTATTGGTGGTGCTAATTTTATTGTCGGTAATCGTCCCAAACCTTTCTGGACTGGACGTTGCCGGGAAAATCCTTACGGACATTCCGGTACAAATTTTGATTCTCAATAATCTAAATTTTTGTAAAGGACAGTAGGTTTAATGAATCTTTTAAGTCATTGTCATTTGTAAGAGACATTTTTACGAAGACAAAATGCATTTACGGGCATTAGCATTTCTTTTTTATCTTCGAATTGTATTATGTTCAAATTACCCGATAATGCTAAAGTCTAAACTTACGTATAGGAGATAGGTAAACGTAATTGCACGAATAAAAAATTGATAATTTTCTATTAATAATTTGCAGGAGACAATTCTTTAAAATTTAATATATTTTTTTTCTTTTTTTACAAGCCTTTTCTTTTTTGGTTACTAAGTTTATGATTGTAATGTTTGAATATATGAATGATTAGGAATCTAAAAACCATAGAAACTACTATGCTAAGTTTTTTATTAATTACTAAATTAGGTTGAAATAAGTATTAAAAGGACTGTTATCTACATGACGCCAAATGGCTAAGCTTTGCGTACCTGAAATAGACACGCAACTGTTCAATGACTTAATGTTTTGAATATTGATAATGAGATTCATTTACTAGTCCAGTAAGAGTGTTTTGGTTTTTATTCTTATTAAGGTAAGGTTTGCGGTTACAGGGAGATAATTCACACATTTTCATTGTGACGTACCACCAACTACTCTTTATTTCAGTTTTGACGTCAAAATTTATATGACGTCATAACTTTTTTATTTCGCAGAATTTTTTAGTTTCAATGAAAAAATAAGCATTTTATCAATTTCCACGAAAACGAAATCCGCATCATATGGCTTTGAATAGTGTTTTAGAAACATCAGATTACACATATTCTAAGATACGTTTTTCCTGAAATCGGTGGACTTGGAAAGGTTTCAAATAAGATGTTTTCGTTTACATAATAGTAGTCCAAAATTAAGAATTTTGTTGCATTTTATTCTATTTTTAGATAGTTCATCAGAAATTAATAAAAGTGAATCATGATATTAATAGTGATATTATTTTCGAACATTTTAAGCATAAATAACCCCCATAATAGTCACATATAAAATGTACATATTTTCACGAAATTGTTTACATTTCATCAGAATGAAAATTTGAAATCATGAACTTTGACCTTTTGTAGTCATATAACGGGACGGGCAAAATTCATTTGAATGACTTTAGTATAGTGAACAAAATGGTATGTAACTTTGGTACAACCTCTAAAAAATGCAAGCTACAAACCTTACCTTAAGTGGCGCTAACAGTTTGTTTGATGGTGATATGATTTAAATCTATCCCGCCTTGGTAATGTTTGTACATTCCATTGACAACGTAATTTATTATATAATAATTTCTAGATAATGAAGATTCTAGTTGACATCTCTTATTTTCAAATCGATTGTGTACAGGTACCTAAGAAGGATAAGAAATTATTACAACCGACGTTTGTTATATGCATGTCTTAAAATGAACCTGAGTGCAACGCCAATTTAAGTGTATATGCATAACAAATCCGTTTTTGTTTATTCAGCTTGAGAAAATCTTGGAACTTATACAGAATGTATAAGACATCCACAGGTGTGTCTTTTATCAAGGTGAAAGGAAATTATGACACTGAGTATATATAATTGGCATACAAGTTTTTTTATTGTCTTTCCATTCATCCCAATGGATAAGTTTGATTAAAATAAATATAGATAAAAGACATTAACGCTCTGTACAAAAAAGATCTTAAAGACAGCTCAAGAAGAATTTAAAAGCGTGCAAAATACTGTATCTATTGGGGCTTAAATTGAGATTTCTGATTACAGTGTTTTTGTACTTAATCATTTTTAAAGCAGGCATATGATAATACTTTTTAAACATAAATATGACTGACATTCGTGCAAACTTAATGCAAAAGGGTCATACAACTAGCGTTGTGCCCAATTCTAGAAAACAAATGTAAATTTTATACAGATTTATAAAAGCAATAGTAACCAAAGCAGAGATTTTAACCTACTACTATTCACTACTTAAATATGTACAACATATTAATAAGAAAAAAATGGCTGATTACAAATATCCTCACCAGTATCTAAGGAACATCAAAGCTAGTCCCATTTTATTACAACGACTTTCAACAGTACTGTAAGTGAAGAAAACACAATTAATGTAAAAAAAAAATCAGATATGCCTCCGAGGTTATTGAAAGTAATATTTAGAATGTAAAAATACACATGAATAAATCAAAGTTATGAACAGCAACGTTTTTGAAGAATCCATCAAAATTTGGGTGGGTGGCGGTACTATATTGAACACTGGTATCTTAACACCTTGCACGCATCTTTATTTTTATTCATTAAGTAAATAACCATGCAATAAGTAAAACGATGGAAGAAAAATCATAGATCATCAGCAAACATAAAAATATTATAGAAACTAACATTCCATGAAACTTTTTTTTTATCAGAAATTAAAAAAAAAGAGGTCAAACTTGTCTTTCCAAATATTACATACGCATGCTATATACAATGCAGTAATTCAAAAATATATAAGCATATTGAATGCAGGAAGTTTTAATTGTGTTAAGAGCATTCAAAATAAAGAATTTGTGTAGTTTGACTGTCTAAAACGTTTCGTGATTTTACATTTCTTTTCATATTTCAATTTAAATTACAAAACATTACAAAAAAGTTCAATTTTTATTAAATACACGTTTTAGACTTGCACACTTACTTAATGTTTCGAGAAGTTAACACATTATTTAACATACAAGTCATTTGATTAAAATATTCATTTGATTCTGGAGCAGGAAATATTTTTGGAAATTTTCATTTCATTAAAACAAATACCTGCAGCATATCAAATGAATCTCTTACGAAAATTAAGGGAAACTGCATGAAGTCGAAACATGGGTCGAAGCGTTTCGACATTTGCACATTTTCTAGAATCAAAACATTTACACATTTTCCTGAATCAATGATGGTTTGCGAAGAGAAGTGAATGAAGATGATGCATGTCCTCTTCTTATGAGAGAATGTATGCAAATAACAGTTAGGCCCTTATAGTGAATTCCCTATAATTCAGCACATTTTAATCATAATATTTAGATATTATATAGTGTGAGTTGTTATAAGTGCGTTATTTTACCCCATACAATAATTTGTTCGGGATATGTTTTTGAAGGGGCATGGTCACGATTTTGGTAAGTTTTTTTTCTTCTACTGTTATTGCTCATTATAGCATTTAATGATTTATTCTTAATGTTGTAATGTCAAAAACTGTCAGTTAAAGGGACTTTGACACGATTTGAGCTCAAATTTGAATTTTTTTTCCATTGTTAATATTTAGAATGGATAATATTGGCATTTCTAATGCTTTGTCAAAATTTGAAAGTCAGATATTAAGTTAGAAGCAAGATAAAGAGTTAAGAATTCTTTGTTTTGTAAACAAAGCTCAAGCCTTTTTATTGTTTACATATGTGTTTTATTCGTAGAAATTTCAATCAAATGTTGCTTCTTCTATTGATAATACTTTTCATAAACACATTGAATAGTTCTGCCTTGTTTCCAACGATTTATCATGTCAAAGAAATGGTAATTTGTAAACAAATATAAGACTTGAGCTTTACTTACATAACAAACAGTTCTTTCCTCTGTTTCTCCCTTATTACTTGAATTCTAACATTCAAATTTTGGTTAATCATTCAAAAAGTGCAAGTAAACCATTATATATATAAAATAAAAATAAAAATGTTGATCTAAAATAGTGTCCAAGTTCCTTTAAAAGGACAAATTATCATAGAACGGTAATGACATCAATAAATCATTTAATATTGATATTTACATTCCCTTCATAATATTGATGAAATTAATTATTTGTATGCCGCCACCATAAAATAGCTGGGGCATATATTGTTTCCCCGTTCAGTCATTTTGTAATTCCTACCTTCCGTCATGTCATTCCGGCATCATTCACTTTCCAATCATTTTTTCAACAACTGTTGCACACATTCAACTCAAATTTAATACATAAATGTGTCTTATGAATATACAAGTTGAATTTGAATTTAGTTCCGGTCCAATGACTTTTTACAGAGTTAAGCCACATGAGCTTAGAAAAAATGAAAAATTCTTCAGTTTCCGCTCTCTAACTTTTGAAGCGATGCATATATAAATCTGATCTTTCACATGTAGGTTATTTACAAATAATTTAATTTTGGTTGTAAGGCCTCATTAGATCATTGGCTGATACAGATGGAGGGACATGTATTATATTGT
Source organism: Magallana gigas (assembly GCF_902806645.1). Lineage (NCBI taxonomy): Eukaryota > Metazoa > Mollusca > Bivalvia > Ostreida > Ostreidae > Magallana > Magallana gigas. The sequence continues at coordinate 61,098,152 of NC_047563.1, forward strand.
ATAACATACCTTGGTATGGGGACACACTCACTTGACAACATCTACCCGGAACTACTTTTTTTTTTACATGTAAACCTTACATGTACATGTACACTTGCATGCTTGTGTATATAATAGTAAATACATAGAATATGACTAAGTTTATCTATATTCATTTGCATACCATAAATTTATAAAAAAAAAAAAAAAAAAAAATATATATGCTCTAATCTTTCCAAATTGAAACAATTAAAACATGATTTTAAAGTCACAAATAGTACTGAAACAACTTCAAGACAGATAAAATTGAATTTATATAAAAAGGAGCACAACACTTTAGGAGGAGTCGAATCGTTTTCAAGGTATGAAAAGGATGAATAAACAAATATCAGTAAATTTTATACCATAGTAAAAATGAGCGCCTTATTTACCAAATTGAACCACCAAATTTTAACCAAGAATGGGAATTGCACCCAAATCTCTCTTTTCAGAGTGCTTTATTTTTAAGCTATCTAGGTTTATGGTGGTATTTTGGTGTGGTTTTAATATTCTGATGCATCATTTAGTAAAAAAAAAAAACATTTAGGGTGCTGATTTTCATCTGATTGAGCTAGCCCCCCCCCCCCCACCCCCATTACTGTAGAGTGTTAACGGGTTAAATAGGCTAATTGATGTCGGGATATAAATCATAAACTGTAAAACATCATCTGTTAACAGTTACAATCTCGATGGCTCAGAGAAAACAAATGAGCGAAACTCTTAGTGTATATGTACTTACTGTAAAGCGGCAACATACAAACAATCAGCATGCTCGGTCATTTTACACACCGCTCCCAATATTCGAGTTGATCTCCGAACATGAACATGACGCGTTCTTCATCAACGACCCCAAGAGGCCTGCCCCTGCAATCTCCACACTTTCACACTTTCTGTCTAATTCAACTTTTAATAACTGTAGCTTTAACTTTGAAAAGTAAACTGTGAAGACGCGAACCAGCGTCCAAACACCAAATTCAAATATGACCGCCACTCATCGCTTCGTTCTAATCTGGGTCACCTGTTACTAAGGATGTTGTACTAATGCGCGGGTAGTTTGAAATGTTATTTACGGTTGAAACAAAAGCATGGAAATGATACGGAGAGTTAGTTTTGTTTTAAGTATTAAATTATAAGGAATGAATTTAATTTTGACGTATGTTATACGATATATCATAACTTGGGTCAGTTTACGTTTTTTTTATAAACCGCTTCGCGGTTGATAAAGCGTAAACTGCCCTTAGTTATGTTATATCGTATAACATACGTCAAAATTAAATTCATTCCTTAATTAAATGGCTTAAGTTGTTCAGGTGAGCGATGTGGCCCATGGGCCTCTTGTTGGTGTTTCATTCTATATGCTGATGAAATAACGTAACAACTTTCGAGAAATGGTAATCTTTGAGAAGTAGTCGCACGCAAGTAATTGTGGAATGACAGACGGTGGCTGTAGAATTAAAAAAAAAATGGATTCTGTGGTCAGTACAAATTTACAAATTTATAAAACCGAGTTTTAAAAAATAAATATTATATTTGTATGATAATCACATTCAGATGTTCAATAATTCTAAATTAACCCCTCCCCCCTTTAAAGAGGGCGTGGCCCCTCATTTGAACAAACTTGAATTTCCTTTTATATTGAATTTCCTTTTATATTGCTTGTGCGCAAGCTACGAACTGCAGTTTATTTGAATGTGGATGAATGAATATTGCTTAGAGCATCATTTTTCAGCAATTTTTATTCTATATTGCCTTTCAAAATATTTTTTTTCTTTTTGAGATATGTGATAATTTTTTGGATTTATGGCCCTTAAAACCCCTAATTATGGAAAATATGAGAAAAAAAAATTAAAAGATATTACTAAATATATGTGAGATGATTCATTTTGCTTCTTATACATATTACTACATATTTTCAGTAAAGTGCTATAGAAGAAATACTTCAGAGTCCTTGTTGCCCCTTAATTGAAGGGCCAGTCCCTTTTTCTTGATTTCAAAATAAAGGTATTTTGATATTAAACATAGTTTGTTCAACACATGTTTAGAAAATAATTACCATTCTTTAGATATATGCTAAAAACGTTTTGTGGGCCAATCCTTTATCTCCTTATCGAGGCCATATAACAAAATTTTGATGGTTCAATATTGTTTAGATCAACATTCTAGGCATCTATTATTCTATATTGCCTTACAAAATATGTGTCCCTTTTGAGATATAAGTGATCAACGTTTTGGATTTCTAGCCCCATAAAACCCCTAATTACGTAACAAATGATGGAGCGTTTATAATGTATAGTTCCAAAAGTATAAGATGACATTTTTGTTTCTTTAACATATAAAAAAATATTTCTCAGTAGAGTGCTATGGCAGAAATACTTCAGAGCCTTTTAAACCCTTATTTTAAGGGACCAGCCCCTTTTTCTTGATATCAAATGAAAGCCCTTGTAAATACAAATTTTGTTTTGATAAGTTATTTTTGAGAAAATAGTTAAAGAAGAAAAACATTAAAAATCACGGTGTTTTTTTTTAAACTCAATTTTTGGGTCCAGGCGAGCTTCTGCGCCCTCTAAACCAGACTATTATAAATGCCTTTAGACACATCTACAATCTGTCATCTACCATTCCTAAAAATTTGAACTCAATATCTCTTTTCATTTAGGAGGAGATAACAGGACAAGCAGAGTCCCTTAAAATCGCTAAAATGTCAATAGTTCACGAACGAAAACAACGTCATAAAAAAAAGAAATTATATTAAAGGTTTTTATCAACATCTACAAGATCTAAAAGTTTCACGAAAATCAGTCGAGTCTTTTTTTCAAGAAATCACTTGTACAAAAAGCGTAGAGGGAAAAATACTAGACACAATCTCGTTGAGAGCAACGAGGAAGTCTTCCGTCCAACTTTAGAAGTTGAGATCCATGGAAGACCTTTATTTTGCTATTAACCAGCTAAACATGATTTAGAAATAGAAGAACAAATCCTTTGATTTTAAAAAGACTCTTTTTACAAATAAATCATAAAGGATTGGACTTCTCGCCCTTGTTTTGTTTTCTGATACATGTATAACAGCTTCGATTTGAAACATTTAGATCCCAGTTGTCCCATAATTTGAGGGACTGGCCCTTTTTTGACATCAATTGCAAATGAAAGGTCTTTTAATATTAAACACATTTTGTTCAACACGTGTTCAGAAATTCGTTACCATTCTTGAGATAGTTGGGAAAGATTGTTTAGGGGCCAATCCTTTATCTCCTTATTGGGGCCATAAAACAAAACTTTAATAAATAAATAATATTACTAACGTAACTCTGAGCATCTTCTCTTCTATAATGCTTTTCAAAATAGTTCTCATTTTTTAAGATATAAATGATCGAAATATTTGACTTCTAGCCATTAAAACCCCTAATAATGTAGCATATCAGAATATTTTTAACAAATATAGACATGAAACTGAAAGATAAACATTTTTGGTTCTATAATGCATTACAAAATATTTATTATGAAAGAGATATGGATAAAAAGACTTTTGACCCCTCTTGGTCTTTAATTTGGGGGAAGGGGGGGCAGTCCCTTTTTTATATTAAATTAAAGGTCTTATTTTCTTAACATATTTTGTTCATTAATTGTTTCCAAATTTGTTACCGTTCTTGGAATATATGGGAAAGATTGTTTTGGGGCCGACCCTTTATCTCCTAATAGGGACCATGAAACGAAAATTTGGTGGTTTCATATTATTACAAACGTTATTCCGATCATCTTCTTTTCTAGAATGCTTTTTAAAATATTTTTCCTTTTTTTAAGATATATATGATCGATATATTTGACGTCTAGCCCCTTAAAACCCCTAATTATGTAATACAACACAAAACGTTCATCATGTATGAATAAATAGCTGGAAGATAAACTTGTTTGCTTCTATAATGCTTTGCAAAATATTTCTAATTATAGATATATAGATAAAAGACTTAAGACCCCTCTTGGCCCCTTATATGAGGGGCTAGCCGCTTTTGCTTGGTGTCAGTTTAAAGCTCATGAATATATAAACTTTTTATGCTCTACAAGTGTTAACAAAATGTTAATAAGAAGAATGATATTTGTAATCAAATCTTACATTTCCCAAAAATTGTCAAAAAAATCAATCTCAACATTTTCAGGTCAAGGCGAGCTTCAAGGATAATGACTTAAGGTCAAATCTAAACCAAGCAAAAAAATCTACCATAATCACACTATCTTGCATATAAATTTCAAGTCTCTAACAATAACGGTTTTTGAGGAAATGCTTGGACAATATCATGTTCCAATATACATGATAAAGGGGGATAATTCAGAGGCAGAAGTGAATTTTCAGACAGGAAGTGGAATGCAAAGAGACATTTATCAAAGACATCAGCCCTGTAAAAATGATTAAAATCGATGGAGAAATGGTTGAGAAATTAAGGGTGTCTTCCAAGAAGAAAAAATAATAATATAGAAGAATGAGAAATAGTAGAAAAACAGAAAGGTCTTCCGCTGAAGACGAAAGACCTTAATAAAAGGGAAAAGAAACAAAGCAATACCAATAAGGTCTTCTGTTGGAAACAGGTCTTTCACCTGTAAAGTAGAAAGAACAACTACAGCTGTAACAACATTTAAAAAGGTCAAGAGGTCTTTCAACTGAAAGATGGAAAGACATAATATTAGGTCAAAAGAAATATAAAAAAGCAATAAGGTTTTCCGTTTGACCTCGTTGAACCAAAGGTTATAAAGCTCGTATAAATGGAAGGAAAACAATAGGTTTTTTATCGACCAAAGTCAAAATGCCTTTAACAAACGAAAGGAATAGCCCCTTTGATCTAAAGTCGAAAAGATCTTCATATCATGCCAGATTGATTGACAATTAGCTACATGTACCGATAACCTAGTTGATGAAACATGACTATCTCGTTTAAAGTCATCATTTTCGTAAGTTCTATGGTCGATACAACGACCTTGTTAGCAAATACAATCTTACACTGGGTCGCACATGTTGACCGACGTTTTTCATACTAATTGTTAGACTATAATTAATCACCTTATTGTGTACGGACTTTTTTTTCCGATTTTGTAAAGAGCACACGGCGGGTGTGACCGGTCAGCAGAGGATGGAGGATGCTTACTCCTCCATGGCACCTGACACAACCTCTATTTTAAAGAGGTCGGTGTTCGCTCTGCTCCTGTTTTGTAATTTGCCTTTTGACTTTTGATTTTGAACACAATTCCGTATCACCACATGTCATTGTGTATTTTCATACATGAATTGTAAACTATATCGAAAAATGCGATGATGGTGGTAGTTGTGATAAGAAAAGGGGGAGCGGTGGTTTTATTTTATTAATTGAGCCACCAAAATACAACCAACTCTCTCTTATCCCGTGACTATGCCTTTAAATATATGTGTTTAAACATGAAGCGGGTAGGACTTGAGTTTAAAGTTCAGTTATTACTTATTACACAATTTTGTCATTAAATACTGCAATAATATGTGCGATAATCTTTGGTAAACAGTACTATTAGGTTAACGCTATGTTTTACATTTAAAAGCGTTGAAAATTGATTAGCCAATTTGAAAGTAGTTTTAACCACGCTTTTCGACAGCTGCATAAGTAGCAATTGAGGTCTTGATTGCGATCTTGATTGGTCAACAGAAAACAAACGCATGAAAAAAGATGAAATTGAAAATGAATGGTTTAAATAGACTTAATTTTTTTGAAATTAAACATTTTATTTTTGAAAATGTCTAGTTCTAAATCACAACAGATAAAAACGCAGAACAGTTTCTGTTAATAGGGTCGATTAATATGAGAACCCAGGTATGTTAAGCTTCTAATTTACCACTGAATATCTATGTTCATTAATGAAAATTTCGAGAATATAAAAGTAGTTGCTGATCTATGGGGTTTTAGATAATTAGAACTCTTTTAATTTTAGAAAGAGTTGAAAAGAGAAAGTAACATTATACTGCTGTTTTATTGAATACATAAGGATCAAGTCCAAACCAGCAGGTTTATCTAAGTCAGCATACAGTGAGTGCTTTACGCAATTTATATTTGAAATAGTTCGAGTAGGTTTAATTCCTGAACACATATTTGCTGTGTACATAACAGAGATTTGATTTTTCAATCAAGAAGAAGAAAATACTTTAAGAAAAGGAGAAGAAAAAGTGAAGATTATTTTAAATCTTAAATAGCTGATGGTGTCCACCATACAAAAGAAAAGTTATTTGTTCGTTGTAATACATAGATGTAATTTGAACACCATCGTTTTTACAGATACATAACAATTAATTGACTACTGCTCGTTGCCGATTATCTTAACAAATAAAAAATCAATGAGTATAGTGAATAGAAGAAATATGTTAACATAAATGATTTAAACGGACCTAAAATAATGCGCTAAAGTAAGGACTAGCCTCAAGAAATGTCTTCATATAAATGATTTTGTGATTGTTTGAAAAGTTGAGAAATGAGGTGAAGGCTTGTATTGATCTTTGGAAACCGGTTTTGATTTTTGAATCTGTTTAATACTTGTATAAGTAATTAATGTCTATCAATGTTTAAAGGTAAAAAATAGTGCTAAAATTCTTAACGGATGTTTGCATGCTTTACAGTTGTGACGTCTTTGGCATAAATTGACTATTCAAATGTAAATAAATGCTCGTCAATACATCAAAAAGGAAAACAACATGAAGAAAAGCATACAAGTTTACAATTTATTTTAACCAATTATGCCAATTAATCTGAAATTTTTGCTTATGTTAAAGGGCTCTCTTTGCAAATGTCTAATGTTCATATTTGTACAATTATCATTTTCTCTCTCTCTCTCTCTCTCTCTCTCTCTCTCTCTCTCTCTCTCTCTCTCTCTCTCTCTCTCTCTCTCTCTATATATATATATATTATCCAACTTACTTTATTATAAAAGAGGCAATTTCAAAACTACAATATACCAGTAAAAGATTTATTTTAAACCAATGCACTGATAGTGCAATGATTATGAGGCTTATTTTATCCGTTGTAGAAAAAATTATGGAGTTTCTGTCTCTTATTTGAATTGATATGCAAGTGTATCCTCAACGCATGGACAATTTCTGAAACGAGGCAATCTACTGATACACACGTTGTTAAACAAAATTATCAAAAGTTTCAAAAGAAATCATCATTTTGTGAGTTTTATGGTCGATGCAACCAACATGTCAGCAAATACAATCTTCCGCTAGTTTGAATGCTGACTGACATTTTCCATAGTTATTGCTAGGCCATTATTTATCACCAAATTGTCTACAGATGTATTACGCTTTCCCGAGTACGACAAAGAGCACAGGGTGTCTGTGACTGGTCATCAGAATTTTTTCACTACTACTTCCTGCCACCTGATCCTGTCTCTAATTTTAGTAGAGGTCCATGTTTGCTCTGCTCCTGATTTGAAATGTTCCTTTGGACTGTTCCTTATCCCCACATTTTATCCAGGAGGAATCGCAACATTAACTTATTATCTAAGAAAATGTGCTTGCATTGAGTACCAGAACAGAGTTCGAATGAAGTAAGGAGTCTGATAAAGTTCCACAACCTATTTAATTAATATCAGTTAAATCATTTTGGGATTATTTCTCACTAGGTTCTTTTTCGATCTTCTAGATTAAATAATGTTTTTTTTCTTTTTCTTCATTGATACGGTTTAGAAATAATGAATCAGAAGAATTGTACCTTGTTGGGCTGTTTCTAAAAGTGACCTAAAATAGCAAACAAAACACACCTTTGAATACTAACCAAATATATATGGCTCCAGTATCTTGATATATGACATCACATTTCAACAAAGCCTTAAAAATATATATCCTAACCATTAAAACCTATTACAAATTCACACTTTTTCGATGTTAAACGATACAATACTTTTGACAAGACTATATCTCGTTTTTGTTCTAACCTTTTAGTGTTTAGGGTTAGCGTTAGTATTTTATTTTATATTTCTAAATTTTGAATATAAGTTTCTCGACTTGTTGCAATACTGCTGTTGTCATAGGCAAAATCCCATCGTAAGCCCTGGACCGGTAAATGTCTGAGTAAAAATAAACTGGCGACTTCGAGAGAATAATGGGGTATATCTCCGCTATTTTAAGGTATCTCACTCCTCATGTTTTGATTTCATTGCGCAGATGATCATTATATTTAAAATGAATATGATTTTATTTATTTAATCATCACAGATAGATTGTTATTTCATTATTTCACAACATTCATAAAGAAAATACATTTGAATACAAGAAACAAACAAGGGGAACTATTTTTCGTGCGGAAGGTTTTTTAGACGAAAATGACAGAAACAAGCAATTTTATGAATTTTCAATATACTTTTCTTTTTATTATACTTTAATCATTATTCACATTTTTAACATTTGATAGGTTTGTAACATATTTTATAGGTTCTGTGTGACATGTACAAAATCAAATCTTGAGAATGTGATAGCCGTTTAGCATAAAATCATGCATATATATATAGAACATGTCTGAATTTTTTTAAGCCAAATTTTGCGAGAATTTTACCTTTGAAGCCCTATATCTAAAATTTGACATCACTGACCCCCATGTTATATTATGTCAAAATGATACTGAATACATATTTAGGCAAACTGGAATAATCTTATAAAATTCTTGATATTCAAAAAGTTTTTATTTTAAATCCAATTGTAACTATTAAAGAAATTGTCTATTTTAAGTGCAAAAAAGTCACAAAAAATTTATGCAGCTTTGTACAAATTTTTTTCGTTATCCCTCTATTCAGTGTGACCATTGTGCATAATTAAAAACAATATTTGAAGAAATAAGTTTGCTCAAAAATCAAAAATACTGACAACAAATCCTAATCAGGATGAAATTGCATTTTAGGTGCAAAAAGGTCAAATTAAATGGGCCATAACTCAGAGGGATGGATACTGATCCCCCATTATTTATGTTTTTTAAAGTTTGTTTTGTCTACAGATTTCAATGATATACTTCTCAAGAAAATCTTGATACAACAACATTGAGGAGTGGGATACCTTAAGACCCATCAACTTGAAATTTCGCATGAGTGTATTTTAGATATTACTTTTTTGAAACATACATGCATATTGCAAGTGTTGTAAGAAATAATTGATTAATTTGGCTTTTGAAGCGAGCTGGTAGTTTTTTATCTGGGTCAGAGTTCGACCCCTTTCTTTATTTATGGTTACATTGAAATTAATTTAAAACGGACTTGGCCCCTGTGGCTGTACCTATGATTTTATACCTGTTTACAGAGAGAGAGAGAGAGAGAAAGAGAGAGAAAGAGAGAGATAGAGAGAGAGAAAGAGAAAGAGAGAGAGAAATTTGCGTATATTTAGATACAGGGGAATCAAAGTACTGAAAATACTGATAGGCGGAAGCATGACTGCAAGTTGTCAATTTTAATAGTGATATTAACTTATTATGACTATTTTCTCCTTAAGAATTAGTTCGATAATAGAAAACACTATTCTTATATGTCAATTAAGTTATATACATGTAGTAAATGTGGAAAGACTCTGCACCAGATTAGTCTGGATAGTGCCTTAAATAAAGATTAAATGAGAAAAGCAATTTAAACATCAAAACATTTGTTTTGTTAAGTACATTCGTATAACAGTTGATACTGATATGCAAGCTGAAATTACAGGAATACATTTTCATTTATTATGCTGATTTATTAAAAATGTTCATTTTGACATCAAAATGATGAAAGAATATTATAGTATTTAGAATTTAGTAAAATGAACTTCTCAAACTGCAGTATTTTATTCTATACCATAATGGTTCACCAAAATACAGAGGTGACATTTGTACATCACTTGATTATAGTATTTTACACAATCAAGTAGTCTGTGTGTCACTTTGCTTACCTGAGAAGCAATAGCCATTGAGAAATCAGCTTTAAAGAATAATACACCAAATATCTGGTCAATGTGTAGTAAAAAAGGTAATCAATAAAGAGATTTTGAAGTTTTCTTAATATATTCTCAAGTTTAACAGTACCAGGATGATTTAAGGTCATTTTATATGTGGAGAATTGCAGACCTATAAATGATCCTCAGATTGCACTTCATACATTTTGTTGACAAATGTTTAAAACTTAGAAAGAATGTATTTACTTACTGTACTGGCACTGTACCAGTTATTGGCTAAAATTTAACGTTTTCTTTTCGTAATTCCTTATTTCTTGATATTTTTGGATAAAACTTGACATACTTTAAAAAGTGAACTCCTTATTTATCTATCTGTTAGTTTATATCATTATTTAGAAGCCAAAATATCTTGTTTTGTGCTTTTAAGCACGTCCCAAATTTGCCGTGTTTTTACGATTTACTGTACCAGTTATCGGCTTTGTTATAATAACATAGTAAAAATCCGTGTTCATGTTGATTTTATACTCTGCTAAATGTAGTTTGAATTATGCCCCTTGTACTGTCAAACTAAAGTATTCGGGGTCATAATACATTATAAACAAAACTCATAAAATAATTCGTTTATTATCATACGGTAATACACCAAATCGTATACTATTCAATACATAATTGTGCAATCAGGCGTTCAATTGCGCTACGAATCTTTCGGAAATTCGTGAATTCCTTTTGTTTATACATGTTAAATGTATTGATTTTATATGTCAAATCAAAGAACGGATATAATAACGTATCACAAAGAGGTAATATTCTATTTTAAACTTATAACGTCACTTCCCCCACTGCTGAAAGTGCAAAGATGTAAAATCAGCGGTAAACAATGATCGTTTAGGCTCTTGTATAAAACATATTCAAGAAAGTTTTCAAGCAAACTTACTTTCCTTTATTTGAAAAAGACGACTAAATTAATAAAATATTGGATTGTCGCGTGCTATAAACCCGAACTCTCGGTTTAGCCGATAACTGGTCTTAGCCGATAACTGGTATAGTACCAGTACTGTAAACCAAACATATTTTACAAAAATCAAACATATATGCAATATTGAGAATTGCAATACAATTTAAAAAACCCAGTAATTTATGGATAGCTGTAGATTGATATTCAATAATGTACAAACTATGTGTACTTTACAATTGCTCCATGTTGTACTGGTCTCTAGGACTGAAGACATTTGAACTTTGAACTTTTAGTTTTTATCTTAATACTAATGGAATATTGAAGAGAACTTCCCCCAATACAGAACATAGACTTCCAAAGAATCCCTTTATAGCTGCAAGCCGTAAATGTGTTTTTGGAAAGCTGGAGTGTGCCATTTGTGGTAACAGCAATTTCAATTCACTATTGTTGTCTTGCATCCATTATACCAATGACAAGTGTCTTTTTCAGCAGGATATTCTAAAATGTATTGATAAAAATCAAATAATGGATATGTTATCAAGCAATATTTCATTACAATATACTTGACCTCCAATAAGAAAACATGGATTTAAAAATAAAGTTAATCTGTAAAATATTTGGAATTTATGTGTGTTTTACCTTAGATAATTTATTTTCAAAAGTATACATGTATTTTGCAAATAAAGGATGAAATATATAAGGAAACACACGATATGGATTATCAATATCCGTAAGGTTATTTCGGTATATTACATACAATTAATGGAAAATGAAGTGATTGAACTGTAAATGAAAGTTTATTTTTTTTTTCTCTCCAAAATTCTTCAGTTTATAATTGCATTAAGAACAAAAATATTTACTATATTATTAAAGATAAGACAACAAGATATCTGTCAGTCAATGCTCACTGGTGATACCCCTGCTCTGATGTGTATACAAAAAAGCATAGTTAACATTACATGTAACGGGAAGTTGACATCAAATATTTTTTTTAAAATGAATCCTACCGTATGGCATGCCTTAACAAAGACTGAGTTAAAATTTCAAGCATCTGTTATTGTTGCTGAGATATCTTAGACAAAAGAAGAAAGGGCAATAAGGGCTTAAAATGGCCTCATCTCAGAAATTATTAATTTTTTACATAAAGTACTGTTATCATCTCCTCTAAGTACAATTGGTCAGATTTTTCATTTTTGATGTCTAGTTTTTAAATAATTTGGGTTTGAATATGATATTGTTAAAAGCCATATCACTGTATAATTATGACGTACAGTGTATTTACAACTGAAGAATATATTTGTTCTTGATGTTAGAACTTCAATTTCTTATGTTTTAAATTTTTTAAAAATTTTATCATATTAATTCTGTAATTTAAAATTAAAAATACAATTGGTTTATTAATAAATGTTTTATTTAAATGTATTATAGTTGCCATAGCAACGAATTTCAAACATTACAATAAATTGTACAAACTAGCATACTAATTATTAAATGCAATATTTCGTATGAAGTCAAACCTTGAAGGTTACAAAACATTTGAATAATTATGCATATATGGAATAAAAATAATAAAGAAATAAACTTTGAAAAGTAAATGAAATTACATGTTTACATTATTATTAAGTGCCCCCCCCCCCCCCCCCCCCCCACCAAAGTAAACCATTGTCATTTGGTTAGTATTACATTATGTAAGTTGATAAAATATTGTACAATTAGTATCTTAATTGAAACTAAGGTCAATGTTCAATCTGCTGTAGACATAAATTAAAGTAACATTAATAATTTTAATGAAGTCTTTTGTTCAATGATTGTCCAAAACAAGAGAAAGCTAATTTAATTTTACATTCAAATATTCCCATTAATGAGCAAAGAAAGAAGTTTTCAAAATCAGTTTAAAGGTTTAATGTTGTACAGATGTCGAAATTGCAAGTTACTTGTAATACATGTATCACAAACAACTGATTTCATCATTCTTCCTCACGCACATCTTCATTTTCACTTTCATCGATGGCGAGTGGTTCTGGAATATCCTGGGCGTCCAGTAGATATTTGCTCCAATCACGAAGACTTTCAAAACTTCTTTCGTTGAATCGACCAAGTCCCAGATACCATATGATCAACGTGACGTGTGAACATGTCCCTACAACACGAGTTCCTACTTTGCATTGACAGTACCATCCAATTACTTGAACTTCACTATACTGAATCCAAACTCGGTAGCCTCTCGATGAGACATGCCGTGACTGAATTTTGGCGCAAAGTAAGTCTGGTTCATGGTTGCATATCAAAACGTCAAAGCTTCCATCACTGTCCAAGTGTTCTCTGGTGTAGCTTGGCGCAAGTTTCAACTGGTACACACCAACTGTCAGATTTCTAATATCCTCTTCACTTAATCTAGGAAATTCAAGAACAGAGGAGGCACTGATTTTTTCCCATCTGCAAGATCGTTTTTCCAGGCCATCAGTCTTGATTTTTTCATGGAGGACATTCTGTTGTTTTGATAGATGCAACATTTTACAGCCCAAATTGTTCTTCCTGTTCATCATCTTTTGTGTTTGTTTCTGGCCAATACTTGTTCATCAGAGCGCATACAATTTTTACGTAATCGGCAACGTACGGTATTTGACTGTTGGGAAGAACTCGGTCAAGATATTTCCATTGCTTTATACGGCCGTTGACAGATTCTACAATCCAACGTATCTTCGTAATGAGTCGAGTGGTGTTGCTTTCCTCTACTGGGAGTTTGGATTCACCCTTTTTTACAAAGGAAGGCATTTCTGTTCTTACACCAATTTCGTGCAGCAGTTCGACCGAGTCTCTGAAACCGCGGTCAACGATAATGACATCATTTTTCACAAACCCACTGTTTAAATTCTTCAATGTCATTCTGAATTATGTGTTTCATGATTTGTGCATCATTGTTTTTCCCGTCACTGTAATAGGGGCCAATCACACTAAGAATGTATCCACTGGTAGAAACAAACACCATTGGTTTTACCAATGGTCTGTGTTTATGCAAACTGTAGCACTTGCGCTGAAATTTGAACTGCTGACTTTTTTGTATGTAAATATAAGTACCATCGGCCACCAAAATTGCTGGATGCATGCCCTGACCGAATAGAGATTGCGCTAATGGGCGAGTATGTGACGATATGACTTCTTCTCTGCTGATGTGCTGGAAACCCAAGTGTGATGGCACAAAATGTTGCGAAAGATATTTTCGAGCTGATGCAATGGCACGTCGTACAGAGTCCCTGCCTAAATTAAATAATGTTGACAACATTTTATTTGGCATGCCTGTTCTCAGTTTGGTAAGGAATATGCCTAAACATGTGCGAACACTGCGTGTACTCGATTCACGGAGTTGTCCTTGAACTTCCAAACAAAGGTCGTCTAAGTTCCTCCTTGATATGCCCGTCAGAGTTAAGATGTCAGAATCTGATAAAGACTTGTCGTTGTCAAAATCAATTCGCTTTTCGTTCCCTTTTACTGCAATATCTCGAATTTCTGTAATTAGGCTCATTAGATCTGAATAATTAAACATGGATGTACATCTAGATTGAGAGATCTGTTCTGTTGCTATTGAAGACATTGTCGGACAAATGTCCAGGGCAGCATCTTGCTCCAACAGGCAATATCAGAAGTTTGTCCAAAAACAGATTATGTCTGGCATTTGTTGGAACAACGACGAGTTTCGGGCCACAACGTTTGCACACAGCACACTGGGAATGGCTACCTCCCACTGATGGTAAGGGTAGTGTTATACTTGGTGGTGATCGAGGAGTCGTCTTTGGTTGCTTGGTTGATGGAACGTATTCAGTTTCATTATTAGGTTCAAGCTTCTGTCTATTAAACTTCTTGGAATGACCAATAGCTGCATTCATTTCTCGGGAACAACGGATTCTACATTTGTTACAGATGACGCTTCCTGGATTAGATATTTTGGAATGTTCTCTAAAGAATCTTTGGTGTAGGAATTTCCGAAGTTGCTTATTTTTGGGTCCAACCAATGGTCGTCTGTCTCTTACTTTTGGTCTAGATGAACACAGGACGCACTAGTAATATCTATTTGAAGACATGCTGAAAAAAATGAATGTGCGTTTTATAAATATATGTGAAGTATAAATATTTTTTGTATGCAATTAATTATTATTTGGTTTCTTAAAATTACATTACTTTTAACTAATACATTACAATAAACCGTATTGCTTTTATTTATTTGAATGCGGTTAAATTTGTTAACACCTATGTTATTTTGATGAAAAAAATATATAGTGCGCGGTTGCGGGTATTCGAACTCCCAACATTTTTGCCGCAGTGCGTGAAGTGCGCGAATTAACGATAGAGGCCACGCTGACATTTTTTACCGAAGGTAAAATTTATTACAGATACAACAGACATGATCCACACTTTTGCAGATTGGAGCATACGACAGATTATATTTGAATAAATGTGTTATTTTAATAAAAGAATGATTCAATTTTTCATACATGATTTTTACGGAAGTAATTCTCATTTTAAAAAAGATATTTTAAACCGGTGTTAAGTTAACGAGTGATGCAGCATGCAGCAGTGTGTTTTTCACTGATCAACAAAGAATAAAAATGACCGCTGACTGTTGATTCTAGGCCCTAATTCTCCAGAGTTTATTCTAAACTATATTGTTAATATCAAACATATTTAATGACTCTCAATCTTCAAACAAATAAGTGTAGGTAAATAAATCACCCGCCGGCTGCTTGTGTACGAATCATGTATCTCCTACACACTACATACGTAATTTACATAAATAATTGTGTTATAATTCATCATCGATTTGGATTTTATAAACATTGTAACAAACCTGGATGCTGTTCAGCGTTCTTGTGTTAAAATCTCGTATCTAAGACATGCTGTTACATCGACTTTGGATCCTTCGTTGGGATGTATCTAAGGACGCGCTAGAGCAAAATGTCGGCGATGTACAGGTCGTTGCTAAAATATGTCCGATGAAGGATATTCCTTACGTGTATTGTAAATAGTGCTGTATACATTAATTATATTTTGTATTGGAATGAAATTTTACTTGAGAACTCAGAATTTTGTTTTATAATGCCTTAATATGTTAATAAGATACACTTTAACAAGAACTGTATTCTTAGAGAATATCAGAATACGTTATAAAGTATATTGTGGGACAGTATCTATGAGCAATTAAACATTTCCTGGCACTGTACAAGTATAATTATCTTCACATATACTTGGATTTTACAACAACTCTGACTATTTCTTTAGTAGTAAATAAATGACGCAGTTCTCATAACCACGGAAGCAAAATAGGCAATTTTCTCTCTTAATTTTAATCAATTTTTTCCTGAATTGATATCCGTCTTTTTTTAATTTGAACCCATCCACAAGCGTTGTGCCAAAAAGATATTTAACTATAATAAATATGAAGTTATAAGGAATCATATATTTAAAGGAGATTTTGGCACATGACTGTGGAGTGTAGGAATTTTTCGAAAAACGATCATAAAGAATCAATTTTTTTGCCATTTTTACTAAACATGACGTTTCCATGACGATAATATGACGTCATAGGACGTGCAGTTTTTCCTAATTTTCATATTTTCTTGAAGCACTCATTCAGTTGATTTTTTAATGATATCATGAGCAGTGCAGTGCAATCATTTTTTTTTTATCAATAACTGAGGCCATTTTAAGCCCTTATTGCCCTTTCTTCTTTGTGTTATAGACAAACAGACACACAAGGGTAAAACAATATACCCCCTCTCTTTCCGAGCATGGGTATAATTAGTTCGTACTTAAACAAGAAAACCACGGGAAATATCGTAATTAAATTTAGTTGTATTTATTAACCTTGAAAATGGTGTTTAGGCCATTAAGATGAGGGTTCCAGTATATTTGAGACGCCCTGCTTCCATTTAGAAGTTGCAAACGTGCCTAGTTTGTGCGCATGCTGAACTGGGAAGCCAACGCCGCATTTGTAGCATCCGTCTTTTTCTTTGTTTTGCTTGAATTTTGCTGTGCGCCCAAATTTAGCAACTCTCCCCTTCACCAGAGATAAAGAATGATGTTGGGCTTTCCTTGTCTCCTCTTGTCAGTTAATGTTAATCAGTTTCTTGACATTCATCTGAAAGAACATACATATAGAACAAATAGATATATGTAAGGTCATTATCTATAATCATTGTCAGGTATATAATTGAGTCGTTTTGGAATTGCAATGAATCATGAGCGTGGTAGATCAAAGACATACCGGTATATAGTCAAAGTTCTCATGAATTGAAAATTTTAAAATTAAAAAAAAACATGCAGTTATCAAAATTATCATATAAATTATTGATGTAAAGAATTTTCCATAGGAAATTTTAGTCACTTTCATTATAGAGTAATGATAACGTAATTATGAGATTCAAGTAAATGCAGTAGGTAAAAGGATAATTCATGTTAATTTTTTTTTAAATGTTCAATTAAATATCTTAATAATAGCCTATCTGGAATATTTATTATATCAACCAATCAATTGGATCTTGTATGATACTTAAAAGCTATATTTGAGATATTTTTAGAGAAAATCCATTTGCATTATTCATGAGTCATTTTAAAATCAAGCTGAATATTGTAATTTTTTGTAGGCAAAATGAATGAACCCTATATCGTACACTGCAGTACGTAACGTATTATGAAATCACCATATAAACATATACATCTGCAAAGATGTCACAAAATATTGAAGGTTTAAAAAGGAAACGTTATCTTCCTTTATATGCGATTCCATTGTGCTGAGTTTGATCTTTAAAGAAATCCTATACGCCTCGCCTTGTACAGTATATATAACTATAGACCGACATTTCAGAATCATCGATGAATGCCAAACACAAACAATATAAATTTTTTCATAAAATTGATGTACTTATCCGAGATTTCTCTGATTCCAGTCCCCGCTTTTATATATATTGTGACATGTTTCCCCCCACACGTCACAATATACAAGCGGGAATTAGAGTCAGAGTAATTTTGGATTAAGAATGTACCAGCTCCTTGATCAAGATAACGTTATCACCATTATTTGAACATGAAAATCTAAAATGATGAGGCAAACGTTTATACAATTAGAAATAACACATTAGTTACCTAACTTACCTTACGTATGTCGAAGATGGACAGTCACCAGTTGTTCTCAACGTGGGTTTGTTGACAAAAATGTTACACTGCAGTATTGTCTGAGATTACTACGCGAAACGTTGGTATGTTTATAAATAATTTTTAGGCATGGTATCATTCTAATAATCTTTTTTAAATAGAATTATACACACCGTTGTTAAAAGATAGATAATTCCGCCCAAGAAAAAAAGTTGAGCAATTATGAATTTTAATTAACACAGGCGGTGTGTTTTGCCTACGCTTGACGTAACTGACAGAACTGACCGTGATGTTATCGGAAAGATCCCACCAAATCCATTGTGAAATAAAGTCACAATGAACGTAACAAAACCAATAAGTTGTTTTGTTGGACCTTAAAAAAAGACGAACAAATAAGTTTCTTGGACCATAAGTTGAAGTGCCCTAGTAAACTAGAAAAAAAATCGATAGGTTTTATCAACCGAAAGTCAAAAAGCCCTAAAAATGCGAAAATGAAAGTCATTTTGTCAGTAAGGTAAAGTGTTTAAAAAGACGAGAACAATATGTCAATTCAACCTAAAGTCGGAACGCCTTTCTACACGTCAAGTACATGAAGGATATATCATCAGTTGGTTTTTAGTAGTTTATGCATAAAATTTGAAATATATCGAGAATTTACGATGGTTTTGGTAATGATATGGGAGGGGGGTGGTGGTGAGGGATACCTTTATTAGATAAAGGCATCAAAACACCAACCAAATGTCAGCTCTCTTATCCAGTGATTATGTCTTTAATTATATGTATTTGCATATGTTGTGGGTAGGCTATTGTGTTTTAAGTCCACACATTATTCAATTTTGTTTAATAAATTGTGTCATTGATTATTTGTAATCACATGAGCGGTAAACTGTCGTGTATTATTAGGTAATTCATGTATGTACGTTCTACATTGAATATATCTGAAATTTAGATTTGGTTACCAAAAAACGAACACAATATAAGGATATAAAATGAAAATGAACTGTCATAATAAACATAAAATTTACAAAACAATTTGTGAAAAAAAATAGTTCTAAGATAACACAAGATGAAACAGAAAACAGTTTTTGTTAATAATGCGATTGAAAGGGTGTACCAAGGCATGTTAAGCTTATAATATTTTACTGAATTTCTTGTATTCATGTCGAGTTGAAAAGAAAAATCAACATAATGATATTGTTCTATTAAATATATAAAGAACATGTCTGAACCAGCAGGTAGTTCATATGCATGCTTTGCATTACGCAGTCAATGTTCCAGGTAGTTGAATAAGATGTTATTTCTGATCAAATAGTTTATGTTTATATAGCGGAGTTTGAGTTTTTGATGTAAAAGAAATATAAAAAGCTTCAGAAAAGAAAAAAAGGTAGATATCAATTTTGATATCTTGCATAGCTTATGGTGTCTAAAATACGAAAAAAAAGTTTTGTCATTATGGTTCCCATTTTTTTTATTACAATTTTTTTTTTCTTTTTGCTGAAAGGCAGTGATGATCTAAAATGATAAAATCAATTAGTACCAATAACATTTTTTAATTAGATGTTTAATGTAGATTTAATTTCAACACTATCGGTTCCATGATTTCCGATGAATAGCAAAATACTGACAGATCTTCGTTGTCGAGTATTATAACTAATTCTTGAACCAAGTAATATTTTGGTTTACTAAATAGAAAAAAAAATATTGTGAAAAAGGACTTAACCAAACCAAAAATAAAAATGCGCTTAAGTGAGGATTAGCGTCAAACTATTTGTTCATATACATGAATTTCTATTTATCCCAAAGTTTAAATCTGCATTGTATTCTAAATTTGTTTCATGTTTGTACAGAAGTCGATCGTTTACATGTTTTACATTTGTGACGTCTTTTTGCACAAAATGTTCAAGTGTAAAGTGGATTTTTTTCAATCTTATAAGATTAAATTATGTAAAGATTTTTTTAATACAATGATATTTTTGGTACGGTTTAGAAATGTCGCCACGATTAAGAACTGAAATAGATACATTATTGAATTCACACTAAAGAAATATACCATGTTTCTGCTGTTACCAACAGTTACCCCAGAATGCAACTCATTATTATGTTGAAATTACAAATTTGCACATCTAAACATTTAAGTACTAAACAAATATATCCAGTATCTCTATATTAAACATTTACGTTTAAAGGAAAGCTGTATAAGCCTTGAAAACCTCAAACAGATTGACAATTCTAAACTCAGGCCACGTCTGTTTTGTTCAGCAACACAGCTGTTTAAAAGATTTATAATTGTATATAACATGTGCATACATGAATTATACCGATGTTAAACAATGTATTTTTTTTCGATCAACCATAAATGTTTTAAATTTAAAATCATTTTAATTATCTCTTCAATCATTTCAGATTCGTTTTACTTAACCAAAATTATCTTATAATATGAAAAAAATGATTCCTTATTACTTAAATTGATATAATTTTAAGCAATTGCACGATTAAATATATGAATATAGATAAATAAACCCCATCTGCACCCCAATTATACGTCCTTTGAATTTATTGGACTGTGTAGTACAAAATCGATTCATAGTATTATCACAGGTAAAGACTCTTAGAAATACTAATATATGTGTTCAATTCTCGATCGGAATAACAACCAACCTCTATTTTTGCGAATTATAACCCTTACCTTTTGCATAATTAAAATTACCTTACCATTCGATTTAATTTTGCAACCTTATGCCATAAGATTTTAATTATTTTTAATTTATTTTTTAAAGCATTTCACAGATTTATATAACAATTTACAACTGTCAAAGTGCTAGAGTTGTTACAATAACAATTTTATTTTGAATTGTTCTTATTTAAATTCCAGTCTCTGTATTAATTTTGTGATTTTTGCGCTTAAAAGTTTCAAAACATTCCTGCATATTATTTCACAGAAAAGTAAATTCCTCAGCTTTTAACCCAACTTTTTGATGGAGAGACCTATTATTAGGTCAAAAGAAATCTTAAAAAAGCAATAAAGTTTTCCGTTAGACCTCGTTATAAAGGTCTAACAGTTATAAAGATCGAATAAACGGAAGGAAAACGATAGGTTTTTATCGACCAAAGTCAAAATGCTCCCCAAAAACGAAAGCAGTAGCTCCTTTGATCTTAAATGGAAAAAATCTTATTTCATATCATGCCAGATTAATCGACAAATAGATACTTGTACCGATAAACAAGTTGATAAAACATCACTATCCACAGTCTCGTTTAAAGTAATCTTTTTCGTAAGTTGTATAGTCGATACAACGACCTTGTCAGCAAATACAATATTCCACTGGCTCGCGCATGCTGACCGACGTTTTTATTCTAATTTTTGCATAATTGTTAGACTATAATCAATCGCTTAATTGAGTACGGAGTTTTCTGTTTTTCCCGATTACGTAAAGAGCACATTGCGGGTGTGACCGGTCAGCAGAGGATGCTCACTCCTCCATGGCACCTGATCCTACCTCTTTTTTTTAAAGGTCGGTTTTCGCTCTTGTTTTGTAGTTTACCTTTAGACTTTTGATTTTGAACACTATTAACGAGGCTGAGTAAAAAAACGAGTACGCACGCTTTCGCGCAGCGTTTCATATGTATTGTGACGTCATCTTTTTGCTTTGTTGACGCCATGGCGTGATAGTTTCAACTGCAGATATTCAGTGAATTTTTTTGAAAATAGCTCGTTTGATGCGTAAAATTGATATTTTATTGTGGAATAAACATAAATGTCTCGAAGTATAAGCTATATTTGGGCTCGGGTCGGAAACGTGAAGAGTGTTCAGCAAGCCTAGCCCTCTGTCACTTTTTCTTTACCCGCCTAAATATCGATTAATCCATTTATTTCAAGACATTAACAATGTATTTTATATTAATGACCCTTAATATGTGATGATATATATATAGGATCTCTTATGATTTGCGATGGTATATGATTTTTATCCACCGAGTTGTGTGTTTTCTATCCCCGAGCCTTGGCGAGGGGATAGAAAACACACAACGAGTTGGATAAAAATCATATACCATCGCAAATCATGAGAGATTCTTTTTATCACATGTTTTAGCAAGAATTTTGTTAATCCCAACTTTTTCTGTAAAAATTGTGTGATTGTGAGCCGCACAACACATTATTTACAACACGTCAACAACGTTACGCATGGAAAAAAAGTTCCTTGAAGTTTAACAAACAGACATTCATTTTCTAACATTTTTTTTATGAATTCATGACAAATAACTGAAACAACATTAAATGTTTCAAATTTATATCTCAACACCCCTCAACTGAATTAATTATTTACTTTTTCATTCTACGTCAATCAACCGTCTAAACCTACGTAATGATTAACTATGACGCCAAGTGGCGCAAGAACACACAGTGGAATATCAAAAATTTATCCCATGAGTGATATCCACCGTATATTGGGATAAACATGTGATAAATTTATTTATTACTTAAATATGTCTGAATGTTTTAATAATACTATAAAGAACACCATTTCCGTCTTTGTCAAATAAAAAATAGTTATTATCTGACAAACTGAGAATTTGGGCAAACAAAAAATAACTTTGATTAGACCCCTGGAACAAACCAGGAGGTAAAAGGTTTTTTTTATTTGACCATTTGATGCCTTTTAGCAATAACTTTAATATGTAGAACAGAAAAAGAAATCCCTAGGGCACAAGTTTAAAAAATGTGCAAAATTGGTACATTCAAGCTAAATCCCATAGGGTCATATGTTAAAAATTAACAAACTTTGAGATGAGCCCTTAAACAAACGGTGTGGTAAAAGTCTTCTTTTTATCATCAGTAAAAAAATTTGTACAAAAATTCATTCAAAAATCTAAGGCAGAACAAATTAGACCCGGCCTCGTTAAGTATCACCACATGTCATTGAGTATTTTCATGCATGAATTGCAAACTGTATCGAAAAATGCGATATAGGTGGTACAAATGTAGTTGTGATGGGAAGGGAGGGGCGTGAGGTTTTATTTTACTAATTGAGCCATCAAAATACAACTAAATGTCAACTCTCTCTTATGCCATGACCATGCCTTTAATTTTTTGTGTTTAAATACGTAGTGGGTAGGCCTTGTGTTTTAAGTCCAGATATTACACAATTTTGCCATTAAATAAGTGCAATCATATGTACGGCAATCGTTGGTAAACAGTACTTTTAGGTTAACTATATGTTTTACATTTAAAAGCGTTGAAATTTAGATTTGCCAAAGTAGTTTACACAACGCTTTTCGAAAGTTGTATAGGTAGCAATCGAGGTCTTGAATGCGATCTTGATTGGTCAACAGAAAACAAACGCATTAAAATAGATGAAATTGAAAATGACTGGTTAAAATAGACATTTTTTTTTAAGTGTCTAGTTTTAGATCACATAAGATAATCAAAGTACTGAAGTGCTGTAAGTCGGGCTCTTTAGGTGTGTCTTAATGCATAGTGTGTAGTAAAGACTGAAAACCTCTCTCTCTCTCTCTCTCTCTCTCTCCCTCTCTCTCTCTCTCTCTCTCATGATTTTAATGTAGGCAAAGCGTCAGATAGCGACCAAATTTTGCAAGCGGCTAGCTATTAACAAAAATATGTCTGTCTAGTAGAAAAAAGTTCAACAGTTGCTGCCTTGAATTTTGCAATAAGCGTTATATATTCAACCCCCATTTCTTCTACGCGCAGCAAAGTAATTCATGTAAATGCATGCGCTTTGTATTTGTCAAAAATGCAAAGTCTTGTATTCAAAACACGTTATTAATAAGAAAACTAAAAAAGATAGACAATTCTCTCAAAATTAAAACAAAAAAAAAAAGAAACAAAATTCCAACACTTTTGACAAAACGTGGCTCTTTGTGTAACTATTAGGTAAAGCGGAAGCTTTTACTTTGACGCTGTTTGGTTTTTTGTTTACTTTTGAAGCTGTGCTATTTATAGTAACATTGGCGATTTGCCTGCCTACAGCCAGGACTCTGCTTTCAGTAAAGCCCGACTAAAAACGCAAAACAGATTCTGTTAATAGGGTCGATTAATATGAGTGCCCAGGTATGTTAAGCTCCTAATTTACTACTGAATATCTGTGTTTATTTATGAAGATTTCGAGAATATGAAAGTAATTGCTGATCTATGGAGTTTTAGATATTAATAACTATTAAAATTTACAAAAGAGTTGAAAAGAGAAATTAGCCTTATACTGTAGCTTTATTGAATATTTTTTACATAAAGAACAAGTCTAAACCAGCAGGTTTTTCTAAGTCAGCATACAGCACATTACGCAATTGAGGTTTTAAATAGTTCGATTATGTCTAATTCCTGAACAAATATTTGCAGTGTACCTAACAGAGATTTGATTTTTCAATGAAGAAAAAAAAATTAGTTTCAGAAAAGGAAAAGAAAAAGTGAAAATTATTTTTCAATCTTAAATACCTTATGGAGTCTAACATACGAAAGAAAAGTTATATGTTCGTTGTATTATATAGATGTATTTGGAACACCATCGTTTTTACAGATACATAACAATTAATTGACAACTGTTCGTTGCCGATTATCTTAACTGATAAAAAATAAATCAGTATAGTAAATACAAGAAATATGTATACATAAATGATTTAAACAGACCAAAAAATAAAATGCGCTAAGGTAAGGACTAGCCTCAAGCAATTTCTTCATATAAATGATTTTGTGATTGAAAAGTTGAGCAATGAGGTGAACGCTTGTATTGATCTTGAAATGAAAACCTGTATTGATTTTTGAATCTGTTTAATATTTGTACAAGTAATTAATGTCTATCAAAGTTTAAATGTAAAAATTAGTGGTAAAAATTTTTAACGGATGTTTGCATGCTTTACAATTGTGATGGCATAAATTGACTGTTCAAATGTAAAGAAATGCTTTTCAATTCATCAAAAAGCAAATTAACATGAAGTAAAGGTACAAGTTTACAATTTATTATATCCAATTATGCTAATTAATCTGAAAATTTTCACTTATGTTAAGAGGCCTTTTTTGCAAACGTCTGTGACTGGTCATCAGAAAATGTTCACTACCACTTCATGCCACTTGATCCTGCCTCTAATTTTTGTTGAGGTCCATGTTTGCTCTGCTCCTGATTTGAACTGTTCCTTTGGACTTTTGAGTTTGAACACTGTTCCTTATCCCCACATTTCATCCAAGAGGAATCGCAACATTAACTTATTATCTAAGAAAATGTGCTTTCATTGAGAACCAAAACTGAGTTCGAGTAAAGTAAAGAGACTGGTAAGGTTTAACAACCTATTCAATTAAAATCAGTTAAATCATTTTGGGATAATTTCTCTCACTAGGTTCTATTTCGATCTTATAGATTAAATTATGTCAAGTAAGTTTAGTTTTCATTGATACGGTTTAGAAATAATGAATCAGAAGAATTTCACCTTGTTAGGCTGTTTCTAAAAGTTACCTAAAGTAGCAACACAACACACATTTGAATGCTAACCAAATATATATGGCTCCAGTATCTAGATATATGACATCACATTTCAACAAAGCCTTAAAAATATAAATCCTAACCATTAAAACCTATTACAAATTCACACTTCTTCGATGTTAAACGATACAATACTTTTGACAAAACTATATCTCATTTTTGTTCTAACCTTTAAGTGTTTAGGGTTAGCGTTGGTAATTTATTTTATAAATCTAAATTTTGAATATAAGTATGCAGCTGTGCTGTTCTGATTTGGACATTGATTTCTATTTGTGTATACATCTTACATGTATTAACAAAAAAATCAGGTGGAACCTCATTGTTATAGCTTTTAAAAACCAATTTACAACAGTTTTACTTAACTTGCCCAAAACATTCTCCTAATAAGCAATTTCTAAGCAAATCCGCCTTACAAAACGGATCAAAAGTCGTTATCTTTATACGTAAACAAACAATACCACTGATTGAGCTGATGATGGCGTTCAGAGAATTTCAAAGAAAAGTTGAAAAATGTTATCTTCGGTGAAATGTATGATGATTTTTGATAAAGATTTACATAGAATGTGGTAGGGTAAAAGAGCAATAAATGAAACTAACCGCGTAAACAAACAATACCACTGATTGAGCTGATGATGACGTTTAGAAAATTTTAAAGAAAAGTTGAGAAATGTTACATGTATCTACGGTGAAATGTATGATGATTTTTTATAAAGATTTACATAGAATGTGGTAGGGTAAAAGAACAATAAATGAAACTTACCGTGGGAAGATGGTTCAGTTCTACGTTCATGAACATATAACCCTTTGAACTTTCCAGTGTTTAACTTGTTTATCGACAGTCGACTACCACTCAAAACTTGCAGATATCGTGATTTTAATCCTCAATACTTTGATTGGTAATTACGTAGGTAGAAATATATGCATTATGCATTTATACAAATAAAATGAACAGTGAACACATGCAGCATTATGCATGTATTTTCTTTAATGCAATCATCGTAAACCACGGCCAACATGCAGGATCCTCTTCGATCTAGGACAGAGCTATGCGTACACTGAACAGAAGCTTACACTACTGGCTCTTAAAACCCCTGTCCGCATGAAAATCCCCTGTTTTCCCCTGTCACCCCCTGTCTTTTCACTGTCGTCCCCTGTACACCCCCTGTGTGCCACTGTACAGAGCCCCTGTTTACCCTGTCAACCCCTGTGCGCCCCTGTACACATCCCCTGTGTGCCACTGTAAGCCCCTGTCACCCCCTGTACGCCCCTGTCATCCCCTGTAAGCTACTGTATACCCCTGTGCATGCCCCTGGCAATCCCCTGTACGGTTTTTAACTGCTCGCTAATTAAATAGATAGCCTTTAAATAATTCGGATTTTTAAAAATTTATAATTAGGATTCATGTTTTAGACAGTGCTTGTTTTTCTTTGCATTTCATAAAGGGCAATATTATTACAAACGTGAATTTTGACTAAACATTGACACAGATCAAGATAATTCTATACTTGTATACCGATAAACCGCTTATTTTATTACATGCATTTAAAAATATAACCGTGTTCTGTAATTTGTAAAAAAAAAAAAAAAAAAAAAAAACAAGTGGAGGAGAGCGTGAAATCTGCAGTGTTCTCTGCCATGTAACCTGACTGAGATAAAGCGCATAATAACACAATCAACATGATCAGCACGTGCAGATAACCACACACCGATCGAAATGATGAAATTATCACCTATATTTTTACTGTTTTGTCCAGTGTAATGATGCATGGAATTAAATAAGTATTTAAGAAGTTCATGTCAATCGCTGGTATTTGTTGTCAGCTTTTTTTGTATATTAATGTTGAGAGAGAGAGAGAGAGAGAGAGAGAGAGAGAGAGAGAGAGAGAGAGAGAGAGAGAGATGATTTTTGTCGAAAGGGGGGTTATACCAATTCATTGACACTTTTAATTTCTTTCAATGTGCATTTTCCAGTTCAGTTATTTATATGCATTACTGTATAGAATTCTCCTCATGTAAGTAGAGCAATGATACGGTTATTGAATGATTTAATGCATGATTGTATACAAATGCCGGTGACGGGGTAACATATATACACACATGCATTATCTTAAACAATATTCCGTGTTTCGGATTAGAAAAATATCATATATTTATTTAAATTTGTTTTGATTTGAAAAATCAAAAATATAAAAGAACAATATACAGTTTTAATTCATATCACTGCCAAATAATGTTCTGAATTTAAAGCTCTTTAATCTTTTCATGTTTGAAAATCTCTTGACAGACTTGGAAAAAAGTCATAAGGGGTGTTTAAAAAACATATTGCATTATTGTGTATCATTACCGAGAATCCAGACCTGAGGACGTGTGCGTGTGTATATACAAGTACATGTACACGTGTGTCTGTCACCTCATTGTTCCCAATCTCGCTACCGTGCACTGCAAATTGTCAAGAAGGGCTGTATACAGTATATAGCTATTATGTAATCACTGACCGACCATTCAGATCTGAGGAAGTGTATATATACATGTACATGTGTGTCTATCATCTCTTTTTTCCTATCTGGCTACCGTGCACTGCAAATTGTCAAGAGGAGCTGTGTACAGTAGCTATTATATAATCACTGACCGAGTGAAAAAAATGTCAACATCCTCTCCTTTGAAAACTGTAGCTTCAATCAGCTAGTTGTTAAATGTGTGTCAAGTTTTTTGATCCCTTGATCTGGAGTAGAATAAAACATTGATAAATTTAAAATCAATTTGACAGCTCTCAGTTAATCTAAATAATTAGGATTGCATGTTTACTTATTAGTTAATTCCCGGGTAAACTATTTGTAACTTTCAATTAAAAATCAATGCAATCTCTCTCTCTCTCTCTCTCTCTCTCTCTCTCTCTCTCTCTCTCAGTATCTATATAAACTCCTTAGGCTACATATATATAGAAAACACTAGTTCTACATTTACATGTATGTTGTGTATGTTATGACTAGGGCCACAGAATGATAAAGAATAGGTAATGAAATTAAGATTGCATGTTTACTTATTAGGAAATCAATTCCCGAGTAAACTATACAATTCATGATTTAATTCAAAATCAATGCCAACTCTCTCTCTCTCTCTCTCTCTCTCTCTCTCTCTCTCTCTCTCTCTCTCTCTCTCTCTCTCTCTTTATCTCTCAATATCTAAATAACCTCCTACATGTATAGAAAACACATTTACATGTTCTGACCTTGGCGGCAGATTTCTGTTCACTGGCAATAAATTAACACTTTGCAGAGATATGAAAATTAGATTTTAGAAATTAATGAAATTGATAATGAGAATAAATCATCAGCTGAAATTCAATTCAAGAGTCTAATAAGCCGGTCAGAAACATACAAACATACTAAAATAATTTCTTACGCAAACTTATATAAGCTTTTGAAGCTTTAATTATTTTGCTATTCAAGGGAAATCAATGAAGATATAACCAAGAACTTGGTTAAAAAAAAGAAGAAGAAAGGTGTACTCTATCGTTACATACCTGCTTATAAATTCTACATTCTGACTGATTTATTGGTTTTAGTGCGCACCTATATGTTTATATATATACAAAATTAAAAACCATGTGCTGGGCTTTATCTTAGTTTCTATTGTATTGTTTATTACCAAAAATTATGTGATTCATAGATTTAAAATATTCATATGTAAAGTGTACATATATCTGTAGACAATTCAAAAAAATAAATAATTCACTCTATGTTGTATTTTTTTGTCATGTTTTTCAAACATAAGGGAGTAGCGATGTTTCCGAGCTCTAAAGGAATGCATGCCCTAAGGGCTTTCACACCTAATTAAAAAAATAATCCCCGCCCTCACCTGAGGTTTACCACCCGGTGAATCTCAAATATTTGGTTGTAAGCATGATTATTGAAGTACCAATAAATTATTAACCAAAACACGCCATTTTTAAAATTACGACAACAGTGTGTCTTGTGATTCGGCGCTGTTAAGTGCACTTATAGCTCAAAATATAACATATGTGATTTCAATAGTTCAATTAAGAAAATAATATTGAAAAAAAAAAACAGTCAAAAGTCGTACAGGGGATGTCAGGGGCATGCACAGGGGTATACAGTGGCTTTCAGGGGATGACAGGGGCGTACCAGGGGTTGACAGGGGCTTTCAGTGGCACACAGGGGATGTGTACAGGGGCGCACAAGGGATGACAGGGTAAACAGGGGCTCTGTACAGTGGCACACAGGGGGCGACAGTGAAAAGACAGGGGGTGACAGGGGAAGACAGGGGATTTTCATACGGACAGGGGTTTTTAGAGCCAGTAGTGTTAATCTATGATTTTATACCTATTTAGAGAGAGGAAGAGAGAGAGAAGAGATTTGCATAAATTTAAACACAAAGGAAAAATAGATGTTTGAGGAAAATGAACTGTTCCAAAGAACCCATTAGCTCTGGCACTGCGTATGCATGCATAGACAATTCCGCCCAAGAAAAAGAGTTCAACAATCATAAATTTTGATTAACACCGGCGGTGTGTATTGCATACGCTTGACATAACTGACAGAATTGACCGTGATGTTCTCAGAAAAATCCCGCCGAATACATTGTGAAAAAATAGGTCACAATAAACGTAACAAAAGCAATAAGATGTCTCGTTGGACCTTAAAAAAAGACAAAAACAATGGGTCTTTTGGACCATAAGTCAATGAAAGTACCCTGATAAAATAAAAAAACATCAATAGGTTTTATCGACCGAAAGTCAAAAAGCCTTCAACATACGAAAACAAAAGTCATTTTGACAGTACGTTAAAATGTGATTGTTTAAAAAGACGAGAACAATATGTCAATTCCACCTAAAGTCATAAAGCCATAAAGACATAGTCATACATGTAAAGGCAAACATTACACGTCATGCACATGAAGAATTTATCATTAGTTGGTTTTTAGTAATTTTATGCATAGACTTTGAAATGTATATAGCATTAACGATGGTGTTGGTGGGTAAAGAGGGGGGATACCTTTATTAGATTAAGCCATCAAAAAACTAACCAAATGTCAGCTTTCTTATTCCGTGATTATGCCTCTTATTATATGTATTTGCATATGTTGTGTGTAGGTTATTGTGTTTTAAGTCCAAACATTACTGAATTTTGTTTGATAAATTGTGTCATTGATAACATGTCATAACATGTCATAACATGTGCGGTAAACTGTCGTGTATTATTAGGTTATTCATGTATATACGTTCTATTTTGAATATATTTGAAGTTTAGATTCGGACAGCAAAAAACAAACACAATATAAGGTAATGAATTGAAAATGAATTGCTATAATAAACATAAAATTTACAAAACAATTTTTGAAAAAAAAATCTTAGATCACAAACGATGAAACAGAAAATAGTTTCTGTTAATAAGGTCAATTAAAAGGTGTACCCAGGTATGTTAAGCTCATAATATTTTACCGAATTTCTTGTACTCATTTCATTAGATTTTGCAAATATGAAAGAAGTTGCTGATCTATGGGCTCATAAATATTACTAAACCTTTAAATTTTAGAACGAGTTGAAAAGAAAAATAAACATAATGTTATTGTTCTATTGAATATATAAAGGACATGTCCGAACCAGCAGGTAGTTCATACACATGCTTTGTATTACGCAGTCAATGTTCCAGGTAGTTGCATTAGATGTTATTTCTGATCAAATAGTTGGTGTGTATATAGTGGAGTTAGATTTTTCAATTCAAAAGAAAGAAAAACGTTTCAGAAAGGAAAAGAAAAGGTAAATATCAATTTTTGCATATCTAGCATAGCTTATGGTGTCTAAAATACGAAAAAAAAGTTTTGTTATTATAGTTTCGATTTTTTTTTATAACCATTTATTTATTTGCTGAAACACTGTGATGATCTAAAATGATAAAATCAATTAATACCAATTTTTTAATTAGATATTTTTGTAGATTTAATTTTAACACTATCGGTCCTATGATTTCCGATGAATAGCAAAATACTGACAGATCTTCGTTGTCGAGAATTAAAAGCAATTATTGAACCAAGTAATATTTTGGTTTACTGAATAGAAAGAAAAATATTCAAATAAATGACTTACATTGTAACGGAACCAAAAACAAGTTGAAATCTGCATATAATTCTAAATTTGTGTAATGTTGTATGAACGTAAATGGCTTTTAATGCATACATGTACAAAAATAGTTGTAAAAAAGGGATGCTTGCACGTTTTACAATTGTGACGTCTTTTTGCACAAAAAATATTCAAGTTTAAAGTGGATTTTTTCAATCTTATAAGATTAAATTAATATGTTTAGTATTTTTTTAATACAATGACTTCGTTGGTACGGCTTAGAAATGTCGTCACAATTAAGAACTACAATATATATTGAATTCCCTTTAAAGAAATATACCATGTTCAGTGCTTTTGCCAACAGTTACCCCAGAATGCAACTCAATATTATGTTAAAAATTATTACATATTTGCACATCTAAGAATTTGAATACTAAACAGATATATCCAATATCTCTATATTAAACATTTACGTTTCAGGGAACCCTGTAAAATAACCCTGAAAACTTCAAACAAATTGAAAATTCTGAACTCAGGCGTAGTGTTAACACAGGTACAGACACTCAAAAATGCCAATATATGTGTTCAATTCTCGATCGTAAGAACAAGCAACCTCTATTTTGCGAATAATAACCCACAACTTTTGCATGAATACTATTACCTTACCATTCGATTTTATTTTGCAACCTTATGCCAGAAGATTTTTATTTTTTTTCTTCTTTTATATATTTGAAGTCATTTCACAGATTTATTTAACAATATAAAACTGGCAATTTTCTAGAATTGTCACAAAAAAATTGTTATTTTGACGTTATCGTACATCTCTAGTCTCTGTACTAATTTCGATTTTTGCGCTTAAAAGTTTCAAAAAGTTTTAAAACATTCTCGCATATTATTTTACAGAAAAGAAGTAAATTCCTCAGCTTTTAACCCGACTTTTTGTCTTCGCTAATCTGAAAACTCTTACAAGGGTGGGTTTAGGCAACCTCAAGTTTAATAATTACAAATATTATGGCTTTCTAAATGAAAATAATGGTAAATCTTTATACCAAGACGTAGTGAGTATGTTTACTAAGAGAAAACAAATGTTTATACTTTGTAATAGAGTCCCTCTTTGAAGCTGTCGTGTCAAGATACAATGTAGCAGGTGACATTTAAAAAAGATCACTATTGAACGTTTAAAAAACAAAAAGTGCATCTTTACCATGCAATGTTTAGTAGGTTGATACACTAATGCAATCGGTAATGAGTTCATGTTTATAACATGTATTATTTCTGCATAAAATAAATATATTTGTTATGTACTGCAAACCAACTCAACTTATCAGTTTTAAGTCTACGTTATATTCAAAGACAACAACGAAGCAAAGGAATAAATCAGTACGTTTCAAGTATTTTAGGCCATTTGTTTTTGATATTTGCCAAATTTATTTCTCATAATACCAGGGGTAGCGATAAACCGTTGCCATTTTTTGTACACAGTACACACTGACAAAGGAAACGCCGTTCGAGCCATATGTATGTGTACCTGCTTACCTTATAACACTTGCTCATATAACAAAATATCCATGACTGTATCATACTTATGATAACCTAATTACACTCATCAAAATTTGGGGTATCTGTATTTAATAAAGTCTTTATTTTGGTACTGTTTAAACTGCATTCCGATCATGTGTCTTCTGGCAGTGTTCTAATCTACTCAACATGTCATGATCATATTGATCGGAGGGAATTTTACTCAAGCTATCAATAAGAGTTATCTTATCTTCCCTGGGTAACAGAGATATGTAAAGTGCACATCAGTCATGCCTTCTGTTCATATTTCTAAATATCAAAGATATGTCTACTGCTGTGCTGTTCTACTTGACATTGATTCTTACATCAGTGATTTAAATGAAAGAATCCCGTTTTAGTCATTTAAAAGATAAAACTTGAAACATTATTGTTGTAATTTGTAATAGAAAAAAAATATGCATGGTTATAGGCAAAAAAAAGACAACAAAATTGACCTAGATAATGGCACTGATTTTGACTGCTTGAAACTCTATAAGATTCTACAGGCTGTTGACAAAAATAAGACGCATGACCATCCAGCTAGATTAATAGGTACAGACAGCTGCAGTTCGGTTATATATGTTGCTAACTTTACACAGCCGATCGCGGTTTGCTATCAAAAGGGATATAAGGATTACTGGGGGTGGGGGTAAAATTAGGCTGAACATTTGTTACTGAATTCATACGGGCGGCGGAACATCAACAGTAACCGTTTAATGCCAACGATATTTTGGAAAGAAACTGCAAAACTGAATTAGTGATATCTGTGCTGAGCTGAGAAAATTACGGCGATCTGTTTTCAAATCCTTTCTTAAATTCTGGTTTGTTTCTTCATATAACAAAACAAATATTGATTGGGGTTTAGGGTTACATTGATTGTATTAGCCCCTTGGGATGAATATATCAGCCTTCGCTTCGCGTCAGGCAATATTTCGTCTCTCGGGGGCTAATATAATCAATGTTTTCATCAACCCCAGTCAATATTTATATAATACATACAGTAAAACTTGTTGAATACGGATGTTGTGCATTCCGGCATGTTGTCCAATCCGACGACATTTGTCAGTCCCTTGACATTTCCCTATCATTTTTATACCCCCGCTCCGAAGGAGAGGGGGTATACTGTTTTACCCTTGTGTGTCTGTCTGTCTGTCCGTCCGTCCTTCTGTCTGTCTGTCCGTCCGTAACAAAAATTTCTGTCGCATTTATCTCAGCAACTATTTATCGCAGATGCTTGAAATTTTTACACAGTGTTTGTAAAGGCATGTCATATCGTGGGATATATTTTTGTACCAAGTACCAATCGGACATCAACTTCCTGTTTAAAGACGACTTTGCTTATTTTTTGACCAACATTTTCAAACAAATTTTCGTCAAAGATTTCTCAGCAACTGTTTATCGCAGATGCTTGAAATTTTACACAGTATTTGTATGGGCATGCCATATCGTTGGATATATTTTTGTACCAATCAGACGTCAACTTCCTGTTAAATGACGACTTTGTTTATTTTTAGCAAAAATTTTCAAACAAATTTTTGTCAAAGAATTCTCAGCAACTGTTTATTGCAGATGCTTGAAAATTTTACACAGTATTTGTATTAGCATGCTATATCGTGGGATGTATTTTTGTACCAATCGGACATCAACTTCCTGTTTAATGTGGACTTTGTTTATTTAAAGCCAAAATTTTCAAAAAAATTTCCGTCAAAGATTTCTCAGCAACTATTTATCGCAGATGGTTAAAATTTTAACACACTATTTGTTTTAGCATGCCATATTGTGGGATATATTTTTGTATCAATTGGACGTCAACTTCCTGTTAAATGACGACTTTGCTTATTTTTTAGCCAAAATTTTCTAACAAATTTTCGTCAAAGATTTCTCAGCAGCTATTTATCGCAGATGCTTGAAATTTTACACAGTGTTTGTTAAGGCATGCCATATCGTGGAATATATTTTTGTAGCAATCGGACGTCAACTTCCTGTTAAATGAGTACTTTGTTTATTTTAGCCAAAATTTTCAAACAAATTTTCATCAAAGATTTCTCAGCAGCTATATCTCGCAGATGCTTGAAATTTTAACACACTATTTGTTTAGGCATGCCATATTGTGGGATATATTTCTGTACCAATTGGATGCCAGCTTTCTGTTAAATGTCGACTTTGCTTATTTTGCATATTCACATCAGAGCGGGGGTATCACTAGTGAGCATTGGCTCACAGATATCTTGTATGTTTGAAAAATGTTGTGCAATCTTGTCAATTCTCTAAACCGGCCACAATTAAAAGCTGCTAATAATTAGTAAGAGTTATTTCCCGTAATTCGTAATTCGCCCACTTATCGATCGGCCTTATGCGGGATAATTAACTCAATAACAGCTCAATTATCGATTAGTTTTCCAGTAGTTCCTATTGATTTAAACAAATTCTTATTATAAATAAATGCACAATTTTTTTTTAGCCAAAATTAGATCAAAAAGGTGTTGCGTATTATACTTTACCCCCGGGCCGATTTTTTTTCAGGCCATGATTTTGGATACCATGGGTGTAAGATTGTCGATATCGTTTGTAATGCGCGTCATATGGGTACATTTAATGCTCCATCCGTTATAATATATATATATATATATATATATATATATATATATATATATATATATATATATATATATATATATATATATATATATATATATATATATACCTATTCATAATGTTTGCAGATAGTTTAAAACCAAAACGTTGCGTGTTACGCGGAGATTTTAGGCAATTATTTTGAAATACATATACCAGCCAGTCAGTCTTGAAGGTAAGTCTTCCTTTTTTAATTATATCTACACAAACACAAAGGCCAAACACAAAGGCTGTCAAAAACTTCAATGGACAGATGCATTTTTGACAGTAACTATTCCTTTTTTATATCTAAATGTTCGTCATAAAATTCAAAAGCAAACAAGAGTTGTTTAATATGTTTATATAAAATTAAACTAAAATTTTACTTTTCAAAGGCCGCCAAAACTACGCTCGGTCGAATCTCGGAATTGAGCTCGTAAATATAAATTATTTTTGGGGGTATTGTGTAAGTCATTTCTGTGCGTCTTTTAAAGTCGTTTTTAATTAAGCAGAACATATTGAAGAGGTATTACTTAAGGCAAGCAAATTACTGTAAAACTACAGAGAAACCACGTCGGCTGACCGCACGGAACAACCTTCGTATACCTTACAAATAATCAGGCATAGGCACGATTACTTAAAAATGAAATCGATTTCGCTCATTTGTCCTGTAGCCGATTGTAATCAATTATTTTATAACTTGCAATCGATTTTTAATTGATTACTTTAAAGTTCTTTTTCATTGAAATGTGAATAGATTTTTCTTCCGCACAAATTGTATAAAGTCTTCAAATTCATTTTGAATGGCAATGTTATAATTCATTAGATCCTTTTTAAGGATAGTTAAATTCTTATCTAAACATAAGGGTGGTCACACCCCATTAACTGAACTGTGGATTCCTTAACTGAAAAGGATAAACACACTAAGGTACACTTAGTGTGTTAAACATATAAAAATGTCTGCAATGAATTGAGAAACACAGAGTGAACAATGAACAATAAACAACAGATTATCTGATTATATACTCAACATGCTCACGTGAACATATTTTTATATCTTAAGTGAAAGTGGAAATCATAGTAAATTAATATAAGCCACCTTATTCTATGAATTATATTATAAACAACATTTTTAGAGTATTTTTATTCAATATGTGCATCCCAAAATATTTATGTGAATCGAAAAAAGGATTTACGATAACTCGATGACAACTACATCATTCCGTCTAATAATATTAATTGTACATTCAGCTGGATTCATGTTGCTGAAATGATTATTCATAATCATAATTTTCAAAAATTCTTATTATATATTTAGTGACATAAAAGGCATTTTTTTCCTTTTGAATTGTTTGAATTTAACTAAAAAGTTCAAAAGTGTGTGAGGCCAAAATTATTTTAAATTATAATAATAAGATATTATCTAATGACGATAAACAAACTTAACTCTAAACAGTGAGCATTTATGAATTAATGATAAAATGTGTTTAAGATTGTTTTAATGATTATAATGTAGTTACTTGCACAGTTAGGGCTGCCTTGAAAACGTGTGTCGTTGATACAGAGTGCATATTGACAATTAGATCAATGTTAACCCCGGCTGCACTACATCCAACACAGAGGATAAGACAAGTGAAAGTTAATCCAAGAAAATAACATCGTATCATCGTTTGTTGATCAGTTTCTACGTAAAAAAAAAAATTATTTTGAATTCACGTAAACGTTGTCACTATACACGATCTGCTTTAGTGTGGTTTGTGCATGTGAAGAGTTAAGCATTACGATACACGTTTAAGGCATGATCAATGTCCGATTATTTCACAACCCTAATTATGACTTCGTAATATTTAAATGATAATTTCATATTCCTTATAAATGAATAATTGTTGTTAATAAAATACTTTATATTAAGTTATTGACATTATTTACGCTATATTCATTTTGTAAAATAATGAAAACTGATTACCTATACATTACATCATTTGCATGAATTTTTAAAATTTTAAACTGAATTTTACAGCGAATAACAAAAGAATTGACCTATAGGGAAAATGGATTTCCCGGAAAAAAATCTTTTTTTTTAAATCAAAGTATTTTTTGTTAGTTTCTATTGTACATATGTCTTTATTTTTCTAATTACCATATTGAACCTATCAAATTTGTCTTGCAATTTTATTATTAATCTTCAACGTCACGCTTCCTGTTTTTTTTTCTCTGGAAAAGTCTAAGGCGAAGTATATTTTTTGTCGCAAATAGTCAAAGGGTTTGCGAACTTTGAAATCGCTTCACGCAATACTTTTGATAGTTGCTAATATGTCTCTGATTGTTAACAAATAAAGTACATTTATAGCATTATAGAAAGTAAACTAAAAAAAATTAAGAGAATAAAGAGAGAAAAGTGTCCATAACTCATATTGCTCAGAAAACGACTGTGTCACTATTTTTTCCATCACAATTCATTATCACAACTAAAATCGAAGGGTTTTTTTCTGTGTATGGCCTTAAATCAAGAAATATAACGAAAATTTATATTCTTTTGTAAAGACAGAAACCAATACTCGTCATTTTTCTTTTGTCATTCGCAATACTAGTATATCCCTTGGTTCTTATCATTACAAACAATACATGTACGCTTGAAAGTTTAAATAATTATTTAAATAACGAAGGTGTATCTGTGCTTAAGATTGTTTCTTTTTTTCAGTAAAACAAACCCCCATAAAACAAATAAACAAACAGACCATCGAGCGGTTTTTGCTATACTAATTTAATTGAAAAATAGCAAAATAAGAAAATTTCGTCGAAGGATGTTTATCGTCATCGGAATCTTTTTCTTAGTACTCAGATCAAGTGGTAAGTAAAATTTTGTTTTTCAAACCCTCATTGCTATAGTGTATTTATATAATGAAACAGCTTGTGTCAGTGACACGGTTGGACAACCGTTTATCCAATCCTTATCAAATGTATTTAAAAACGCCTTAAAAGACTAATTGCTTATCATCCAGGTTTGTACAATACAAAAAAAACAAAGAAAAGAAGATTATGTTTGTTAATATACACGACTTTTTATGTTTTATAAACGGTGTTTTTTTTACATAAATATCACTGTCTTAAGGACAGCTTTCTGATGTTGAATAAGGCAAAGAGGGTGTTTACATTGTTATTTTGGATATTTGCTTTGCGTTTAGATGCAGTGGGGGAAGAATGTGGCGACTTTTGTGATAAGTTGATTCAAGATGAAGTTAGAAAAGAATGCGGCAGTCAGAATGGAACTAAATTGTATTGTCGTAGTTTCTATTATTGTTGTAATGCAGACACTGCAACTTGTTGTGGAGCCGGACATATATGTTCAGGAGCAACTTGCATAAGCATTGCGTAAGTTTAACCAATGCTCTTTTAGCGAGTATTTTGGTAAATATTTTAAACTGTATTGTAACTGTACTATTTGTTAGATAAAAACGACTTATTAAAGTTCCTAAAAAATACCACTTCTGTATCACGGGGTTACTATCTTTTAACCGATCACCGGGCCAATTTTGTTGACGATAGTTTGTCAATAGATTTTTTTAAATAAAGAACTCGTTGAAATGACAAAAGTACTCCAGTATAAGAAAAACATTATCTA
Organism: Magallana gigas; assembly: GCF_902806645.1. Classification (NCBI taxonomy): domain Eukaryota; kingdom Metazoa; phylum Mollusca; class Bivalvia; order Ostreida; family Ostreidae; genus Magallana; species Magallana gigas. The sequence goes on from NC_047563.1 coordinate 61,137,539, forward strand.
GGTTTATATACTTGATTTGTAAAGAAGCTGTGCATGTACTTGCAAGAATAGTTTACGTATTTTACGTATTTTCGAAAATGGAGTATGGAAGGTTTGAATGCAGATACACATATACACTAACCATCTTACTAAACAAATCAGGGCTGGTGATGGAGGTTAAAAATCAGAGACAAATAATGCAATGACAATTCTTGTAAAATGCATTTTTTGCACTCGAATATTTGTAAAAAAACAAGAAAAAAAAGCCAGTAAATGGGCTTGTTCAACGATAAATTCGCTCTAGTTTTAATTGATATTTAAATTCTAAGCCAGAAAGATTGCTATCGTACATATAGTCCTTTGCACACTAGTATTGCTAACCTGAATACCAGAATGATCTTGCACTACGAGATGAATGCATGATTCTGTTTTGTTTTTTATTTCAGGGTTCTCGTCGTACCTATCTTTGCCGTCTTCATCGTCGTATTCGTAACCATTGCCATCATAGTAAAGAGGACTAAGTCATGTTAAAGCAACATGTATCTTCCTGTATATGTATTTTTATTTTAGTTTATGAATAATTAATTGACAATATAATTGCAATGTACTTCCTGCAATGTCTTTGCTACTCATATTAAATATATATCCTAGGTTATTATATGTGAACATTTTGTATTTTGATAACGGTATTTTTTTTATGAAAGATAAAATAGTAATTTCACAAAACACGTGGTCTTTTAGTTTTTTATAAATTAACGCGTAAAATGAAGCTTTAAGACGCGAAATTCATTAAATGTTATTTGGAAAACAAATTGATTTATTGATAAATGTCATTTATTGGTTCACCTGTGTATTAATTGAAGTGGTATAATTGCTTTTTGATATTGTACTGCTTACATAAACCACCAAATTTTACTTTTGTTCAGTGTTTCATGACTAAATATATAAACGTGTAATTTGGGGATTATATCAAAACAGTGTAAGGTTACCTTAGAACAGTATCGTTATGCTTTAAGACGGTGCAAAATACCCCACGTTTTACAAGGTATGGACTAAAGCACATGAGATAACAAAACGAGTAGAAAAACATAGGTATGTTTCAACCACTATTGAAATAAAACCACTGTTGAAATAAATTATCTCAATAGTGGTTGGGAATGTATTTCATTAGAAGAATCTCTTTGCAACCACTATTGAAATAAAACCACTATTGAAATAAATTATTTCAATAGTGGTTGGGAATGTATTTCATTTGAAGAATCCCTTTGCAACCACTATTGAAAAAAAATCACTATTGAAATAAATTATATCAATAGTGGTTGGGGATGTATTTCAATAAAAGAATCATTTTGCAAATATATTTGAAATACAACTACTATTGAACTTATAATAGTGGTTTGGGATCCATTTATTACAAGAGTCATTTTACATTAGTTTTACATTTAGTTTTTTGGTTTTTGTTTTCTTCAATCGTAGTTAGGAATGAAGTTCTTTATACACATTACTTTGTGATCACTTTTGAAACACATTTAGAAAGAAAGAGGTTGTCTATCAGTTTTCCAAACAATTTTTTTTAAATGCAAGAAACACTTTATCTAACGAACAATTCCAAATGTATTACTAGTAGACTAAATTTTCTCGAACAATTAGAGAACTTTCCACCTCATTATGTTTCATGTTTTGTTGCATTATAAATAATAAAATATATCCTCTGTGTAACTTTATAAAAAAACATCAAAAACTTAAACATGGGACTTTTTTGGTTTGACCTTGACTTTTGACCTTTATGTCACATTGACTAGTAGGTCAACATGTAGTTTAAAGGGATTTGATGACCCTTCGATGTAACGTTCAAAAGTTGTAAGTTTTTTTTTAACAAACTTAAGAAATTTTCAGGGGCGATAACTGCTAAAATGATTACTCAGGCCCTTTTGGTTTGATAAACTGAAGAACCTTTAAGAATACTGAATACATTAGTAAAATTTTCAAGTCTCTTCACCTAACGGTTTATGAGAAAAAGCGATTACAAGCATTTTTTTGTACGATAGGAGCAATAACTCTATAATTGTTTCGAGGTAGGGGCTGAAGGTTTACACACACACACACACACACACACACACACACACACACACACACACACACACACACACACACACACACACACACATATATATATATATATATATATATATATATATATATATATATATATATATATATATATATATATATATATATTTACCTTTCTCTTTCTATAAATAAATCTTGTTTTAAAAAAATTGCTAATTATTAGCACTAGTGTAAAAATACCTTATAAGTTTCAGAGCTTTATTCAAACCTCTTCTTCATTTTATATACAATTAAATATTTTCAAACCAATTCAAACCAATTCAAAACGCAACTATAATAAAAAAAAATATTGTCGTTTACTTCTAATCAGAGTGAGGGATATTTAAATTTGTGGGTTATATAAATTGGGTTTGACCAAACATCGGACCGTTTTCCGTCTATTCTGTTTGTGTGTAACACTTTCGTTAATCACAATAGAAACAAATTTTTTCAATAGTGGTTAGGGAAGTATTTCATTACGACCTCTATTGAAATAAACTATTTCAATAGTTGTTAAGGATGCATTTTATTACAACCACTATTGAAGTAAAGTATTTCAATTGTGGATGGAATTTCTGTCGTTTTAGGTCTATTTGTTCGACTTTGTGTAACACTTACTATTTCGGATGACAGGTGATATGGGAAACATGACATATGATATAACATTGTTTGATATCAAGAGAATAACACATGGCAAAACCCGTATAACATCCCATATCAACCTTGGACTCCAATATCAGCCCGAGGGCGATATATCATAGTCAAATCGATATCAGCTATACAAGTTTGATATAGTTCTATTATCAATGAAACATGTGACCAGTTCTAAAGAACTAAACCTCATCCAGCATCCGAAACCATTGGCCAATATTCAGCATTCAAGCCTGTCAGATGCATGAGTGTCATAAGAGAAAGACGCATCATTCATTCCAGTTAAGCGAAGATAGGACCAGTAATAACTAAGAAATAATCATCAGAGGACACCTGCTCCAAAGTTTTAACTAGCTCTAAAAACCTTTACCTGTTTCAGCATCCAAACGGATGGCTCTTTTTCAGCATTCAAGCCCGTCAGGTGCATCAGTATCATAAGACACATCATGCAAGTTTGGTGAAGTTAGGAAAGTAATAATTAAGATATAATCATCAGAGGGCACATGTTCCAAAAACTTTAACCAGCTCTTAAAACCTAAACCTCTTTCAACATCCAAAACCTACGGCTCAGATTCAGCATTCAAAAACCTTAACCTCTCTCAATATCTAAAACCTATGGCTCAGATTCAGCATTCAACTGTCAGGGCATCATTCATGCAAGTTTAGTGAATTTAGAACCAGGAATAACTATAATCAGCAGAGGGCACCTGCTCCAAAAACTTTTTTTATTAGTGTCATAAGACGCATCAAAAAACCTTAACCTCCTCCAGCATCTGAAAATCATGGCCCAAATTTAGCATCCAAGTCTTTCAAGTTCATAAGTAGGTCCAGATTCATCATCCATGCAAGTTTAGTGACGATAGGGCAAGTAATAACTTAAATACAGGATGTGCAACAAAAACTTTAACCAGGTCCAGATGCCGACACCGACGCCGACGGTATAGCATAAGAATAAGCATGAGCTCCCCCGGACTTCGTCTCGGTGACCAAAAAAAACCCCGAATGTTTGGTACAATTACTTCATTCTCGACAAAGGAATCGACCCATTTAGAGAAGTTTGCGCGTGAATTTTCTTGTGAAAATATGCACTAAAACCGACCCAATTTATACAATGTATATCTAATTATGACAATGATACAATTTTAACATCATCATGTTATTTTTGTTCTCTCTTACATTTTTCAGGGTAAAGTCATCGCACCAGCTGTGTTACACGTATTCCTTAAAAATAGAACAACTATCTATAACATTTATTGCATAGGTTCAATTGTATACAAAGGAAAGATTTTTAAAAAGTGGTGTTACCAACCAAAAAAGTACAGGTAATCTGTCTTGTTTTAAATTTTTCAAGTATTAAAAATACAGTACCGATCAGACCCAACCTAACACCAGAGTAAACCCTAACTAAACCACGGGTTTACTTTCTGGGTCTACCTTGGGTTTACTTTTTGAAAATTTGGGTTCACTCGGGGTTTACTTGGGGTTTACTCGGGGTTTACTTTGGGTTTACTCGAGAATTGCTTTTGGAGTCAACTATATGCACTGATGTGTGACCTGTATTTTATCTTATCATTCTACTGCCTGTAATTCCTGCCCCTTGTATTCCGAATGAACATGTAGGGTTTGCTTTCAGCGTATACTTCTGATCGGGGTTTACTTTCTGTGTTCACTCAGAGTTTACTTGGGGTTTACTCTGGGTTTACTCTGGATCCACTTTAGTAGACCCAGGGTAAACCCAGAAAGTAAACCCAGGGTTTAGTTGGGGTTTACTTTCTGTTAGGTTTGGTCTGATCAGTAATGTATAATCAATATATGTACCAGAGTGAATTCATGTTTTTAGAAACGGTATTCTCTCTCTCTCTCTCTCTCTCTCTCTCTCTCTCTCTCTCTCTCTCTCTCTCTCTCTTTCTCTCTCTCTATTATTTTTGAAAGTCATATCTTGTTTACTGAATGTAATTTTTTTGATGCATGATGAACTTGAATATATATTAACATGGTCGGAAATGTAGAAAAACTATCTACACATTAACCGTTTACAACCGTTTTTATTTTTTTATTTGTTGAAAAAAAATACCGGGTTGATTTAAAGATCAATATATTGTTTTACTAGTTCTTTTATTAGTATACATGTAGTAGTGTTTTGTCAATCACAAACCGTTCTGAAAAATGTAAAACTCGGGTGCATTTTCAAATTATAAATTTTGAAAAAGATTCCGAGTAGAATCTATTAAAACGTTTACACGGTGCTTGCACTCTTTTCTCGCAACACTGTATTCTTTGTACCAAACTTTTAACGGAACACACAAATTGCTAATTTGTTTACACGGAACGATTCTCGTACGGAAGTTGCACACTTTTTACGTGTAGTAGTGAATTTCAGTTTTATAATATGGACATTCAACCTCCCTGAAAATCCCTGACTATGCGTGGCCACAGATTTTTAATTCTAATCTTAAATCTCTAACGTTTGCAAAGATCTTCTGATAACTGAACTTCTTTGGGCGTTTATAGCAATCAATGCATCATTTAATTGTGATATTTAAATATAAACATGTCATCTATATACAGATATTACCAGTTAATGAAATCAATCTTATAGAATGCCATTGCCGAAAAACTGGTGTGGGGGACAGTGTATACAACCTATTGTATTACATGTAGGGTGGAATACTCCCAAATTGTTTAGGGAGTTAATTGGCTTTTTTATAGGTACTATAACAAGCATATAAAGAGATAAAAGTTAAAGTTGAAGACATAAAAATGTTGTCCCTGGAAAAAAAAGAGAAGAAAAAATAATGAAAAACATAAGAATTACAACAGAATTACTAAAGGTTTGTTAGTACTAGTACTCGCTTGAGGCGGTGTATAACTGACGGCATCAGTAAAGTCTGGTCCTTTGATACTGTTCCTTTCATCACCCTAACATACGCATGTGATTATCTGTAACATGCCCTGGGGCTCTCCATGTAACCTTCTTTCTCATTTTATGACGAAAGATGGTTCCTCCTTTTTTAATGTACAGGCTGATTAAGGGAGCATAATTTATTGCATTCAAATCCTTGAGTACCCATGACGCCGTAGTTGCTAGTGTTGCCCGCTCCAATCTTATTGGAGTGTAGATCCGACGGCTATCGTGACAATCTTTTTACCACTACAGGTGTTCCTAGATAAATCAGGGGGAATGTAGTGACAATTATGAATGGCTTCAATGCTCTTTCAAACACAACAAGGACTATTAAATATCAATTATTTAATTATTTTGATTTTGATATAAGACAGTGGCAAGGTAATAACAATGGGTTGGTATCGAAATGATAATGAACCTGATAAAGGTATAAATGTGGAAAGTATTTCAAGTTACATGTACATAACTGCTAATCTCAGATAATCGTCGGTCTCTTAATGTGGCAGTACATATAACAGCAAACTATGTAATGGCTTAAAACTACAGTTTATATGAACACGTAATGCATAACGTAAAGAGTACTAACATTTGTTTACCTATAATTACCTCTAAACGAGGCAGGGTCTAATTTGTTTTGCCCAAGATTTTTGAATGAAATTTTTGACATGAATTTCTACTGATATAATTAGCATTTTAAGATTAAAAAAGGCATTTACCACATCGTTTGTCTAAGAGGTCATCTCAAAGTTTGTTAATTTTTAACATAAGACCCTATGGGCATTTGCTTGAAATATATAAATTTTGCACATTTTTTAAACTTCTGACCTAGGGATTTCTTTTTCTGTTCTACATATTAAACGTATTCCTAAAAGGCATCAAATGGTCACATGGAAAAACCCTTTTTACCTCATGGTTTGTTCCAGGGGTCTAATCATAGTTGTTTTTGTATGCCCAATTTCCCAGATTTGTCAGATAATGGCTATTTTTTATTTGACAAAGACGGAAATGATGATTTTTATAGTATTTTTAAAACATTCAGATATATTTAGGTAATAAATAAATACATAACATCACATATTAAGGGTCATTAATATAAAATACATGGTAACTGTCTTGAAATATATGAATTAAGCTATATTTAGGCGGGTTAAGAAAACGTGACAGAGGGCTATAGGCTTGCTAGACCCTCTTCACGTTTTCGACCAAACTCCAAATATAGCTTATACTTTGAGACACTTATGTTTATTCCTCATTATAATTTCAATTTTACGCATCAAACGAGCTATTTTCAACAAATTTCGCTGAATATCTGCAGTTGAAACTACCACGCCATGACGTCAACCAAGCAAAAAAGTGATGTCACAATACAAATGAATCGCTTCCCGAAAACGTGTGTACTCGGTCTGTACTCGGCCTCGTTAATATATCCTACTAATATCATATTTTCTCGTGTATGTTAAACAAGATATTCAACACGTACCGATGTTTTTTAAGGTTTCTTCACTTGAAAAATGCTTTAACATGTCATGCTTTGTATTGTTTTGTTTTTCGTTTACCACAGAATGAATCTCTGAAATTCAGTCAACTGAATGTTAACTGAATGGTCTGGAAATGTGACTGAATGCCACAGCTATGCTTTTCAGTCACATTTCAGTTACCTTTCAGTCACCTTTCAGTTAACTGAATGGCAGAGATTCATCCTGTCGGCAGAGATTTATCCTTTGTACATAGCATAACGATTGATAACATTTTGTTTAATCTTTACGAAAAACTATGACTTGTGATGATAACGAAAAGTGGTCATATTCAAAGTACAAAACAAGAGCAGAGCAAACACGGACCTCTATAAAAAACAAGAAGTAAGATAAGGGGCTCGTAACATAAAGCATGCTAAAGTTTTGACTTCAGTAGGGTCAAAAGTAGGACTTAGGCGGAATTTTATGACCTACATAAGTCCTGTTAAAGTATGTCTCATACCGTAACATAACGCAAATTTAGCAATGTCTTAGCTAAGTCATGCTTATGTTAAAAAGTAAAAACGTATTTTGCATTCCTTTTGTCGAATTTGCATGTATTGGTAATAAAATCATATTTTTAAAGCTACAAGTGCATGACATTTTTGATATCAGATGGGGGTACCTATTGTTTTTTAAAAAGCTCAAAGAAATGAATCTCGGGCAATATATTCAATCTATTGTTGTTGCCTTTTTGTTTTTACGAATATTCACTGTTTTAGTCGCTCTCGCAGACTGCTTGTCGCGTAATATCGCTATGCCGTTAGAATTTGATATAATTATAAAGTGGATTTATTTTTTTATTTTTTGTTCAACATCTTACCTCATCAATAAGGCAGTTCAAATACTCCGACTATAATTTCCGTATTAAGTTATAATATTGAATTGAGGCAATCGTCGTCTTTAAAATCGATGAGTGTTTTTTTCTGTCCTTTAACGTCCTTGTTAATTTCTCAACTTTTGCAAGTTTATATATGCAGTTACCTCTTGTAAACCAACCATTAAGTGTTAACAACCTATTCAGCAGCCCACTTGCATACTACCGGTTTATGAAAAATGTTACAGATCATAACGACCACTGTTAATATTTATATCAATCAAATCAAGATTTAATATTGGTAATATGAAAATATAAATTCTGTGTAAATATCATAATGTGATAAATACTTTTTAATCATATGCTGAATTGAAATGATTAACAATAAAACTTCTAAATGTGTGAAAACAACACTCAATACATACTTAAGTTTTGGGTAAATTGTCCTAGCTAAGCACTCTTCTAGTTACGGATTTAAGTCTAAGAAGTCCTACTTAAGCACTGTCTTAAATTCAAGTACTCATAACGTTACGAGCCCTAGGTTTCTTAGCAGCTAAAAATTCTTGATTCAACAGTTGACATCATCATGATAATGATTATAAATCGCCGCCTAATGATACAATTTTATCATTAACTGTCGCATATGCGAAGCAGACCTAACGCTTAGTGAAACAAGCAAAAAGCTACAAGGTCAAACCCTAATGATACAAACATTTTTATCATTAAGCGTTGCAATTGCTAAAATACAAATGTAAAATTAACGACATTTAAAATATTATCTAGGGAAGAAAGACAAAGATGGATGGCAGGAAAATTAAACATACAGCAAAAAGATTTTATCATAATATATTATGCAATACAATGTCGTATCATACGGAATAATACCATAATGTAACATATTATACATAACAATATCAAGTCATGAAACAACATCATATAATTTATTATACAATATCATATTATATTATATAAAAATAAGATTTTGGGATATAATACATATTATACAATATTGCATCATATGATTTTATCACATGCTAACCAAATCATCAACGTTTCGTTTTCCCTATTATGACATTTTCCCGATTTTGAAATTTACCTCGATCATGACATGCCCAATTGTGACAAGGAGCACACGGCAGGTGCGGCCGGTAAGCAGAGTAAGCTCACTCCTCCTAGGCATCTGATCCTACTTCTATCTTTAGATCTGTGTTGATCTGCTTTGAATTTGTATTCCGTTTTATGGATTTTTGAGATGGTTGACAGTTTGTTATTGTCATTTTTATTTAAATATTACTTTACTATATGGAACGCAACAGCTGCCTTAATGTGGCTATGCTGGTGCTTAATTATATTATGCTGTGATTATTTCATGGGAAGATGGCGCTTTATTATATGAAGGTTGTGCTTTATTATATGAAGATAGTGATTTATTATATGAAGATGATGCTTTATTATATGATGTTAGTGCTTTATTATATGAAGGTTGTCCGTTATGAACTGAAGATGGTGCTTTATTATATGAAGATAGTGCTTTATAATATGAAGATGGTGCTGCATTGTATGAGGATGGTGCTTTATTTTATGAAGATGGTGCTTTATTATATGAAGATAGTGCTTTATTATATGAAGGTGGTACGTTATAAAATGAAGATGGTGCTTTATTATATAAAGTTAGTGCTTTATTATATTAAAATGGTGCTTTATTATATGAAGATTGTGCTTTTTATATGATGGTGCTTTTTAATGTAAAGGTGGTCACTCGAAACTTTATTTTTGAAGACTAAGTTAAACATGTATTATCTCAAAATTTTTAAACTAGAACAAAACTTGATACAATAAAAATCCATTTAATACACCATTGCTGGTTCCTCTTTTCTCCCATAATAAGTATTTAGGAACGATATGAACTTGATCTCAACTGAATTGACAAATAAAAATGATACATTATATTTTGTCAGTATTTCTTGATATTTTACCAATAAAATGGCTTTTTCTGAGCTATATTATAGTATAGTAGACCTTTCCCGGTGACTTCCCTTACTTTCTCTTCTAGTCAAATAATATCACCTAGGGAATCAATTTGTTTAAAATCAGATCCTCGATCCGCACTTTTGTTTGTTTTTATATATTTTGTTTTGTTTTGAAACCACTAAGAATGTGGTCACTTCCTCCAACTCGCGAGTTAAGTAAGAGAGGAACGGTCATTAATGACGAGGACCGGCTAGGCGGTGACAATAACAAAATTTAGAACGGAACAAAAATCTGGTTTTAATCAGATTGCTAGGGCATTTATGTCTCATCGAATAACCTGTTCTTCGCTTAAATAATTGATAATTTCAATTTTCCGCTCTTCAAAGTTCAACATAACGTTACTAAGCTTAAATTTTTGTAATATCCTTTCTTTATATAGTTGTCACTTAATAGATGTAAGATAAGAGTCGTACACAGATCATCTTGTTAGGTTATATACTTGTGTATCAAATGGATTTTGATCGCAGCAAATGTTTGTATTAATTTTAAAATGTCTACATAATAAATGGGAAACTAAGTATTCGAAAAAAAAAGAAGTTCCGAGTGTCCACGTTCACATTAAAAAGCACCCTTTTATAAAAAAAAAAGAAGCACCATCATGTAAAAAGCACCATCTTCATATAAAAGAGCACCACCTTCACATAAAAAGCACCTTCACATTAAAAAGGAATATCATATAAAAAGCACCTTCTTCACATAATAAAGCGCCATCTTCATATAAGAAGCACCTTCAAAAAATCTTCAAACAATAAAGTACCATCTTCGTATAATAAAGCACCATCTTCACATAAAAAAGGACCATCTTCATAAAATAAAGCACCATCTTCATATAATAAGCACCATCTTCATATAATAAAGCACCATCTTCAGATGAAATAAGCACAGCATAATAAAAAAAGGGCCATCTTTAAATGAAATAACCATAGCATATCAAAATAAAGAACCATTTTTTCATGAAATAGCCACATAAGGAAGCTCTGGCAGTCCATATTGTTATTTCATATTTTATATCATATTAGTATACAATATCGTATCATATGATTATAGGATACAATAAAATTTCATATGATACAATATCGTGTCACATGATTCAAATCAATATCAAATCATATTCTACAATATTGTTCCATATGATACGAAACATTAGGGGTGTTATTTTTCTTCTTTAGAGCCACTAGATCAAAGGACTATGTGCGGTATGGTCAAATATCTGCCCCCGATTTCAACCAATTTTTAAATAGTATCGTATAAAAATGAAATCTTCACAAATCTTGTAAAGAGGATGCCTATAACTTTAATCCTAATTTTAGTCATCATTGCGCACTCGCTGTTTATCTATGACGTCACCTAAATGACCTAATTCCCGCAAATTTGCAAACAAATGAAAATATTCTCATTTTGCTCTATATTTTGCAATCGGAAGTATAGAGCGCAGGTCTGCTGAAGTGCGATTTTAACATATGTTTTTCTTCAGATAGCTATACATATCATACTAAAAAATGGTACTTGAGCAAGCCTGCGTTCGATCTTTTCCAGTCGAAAAATCATCGGAAAACACCCATATTTTGCCACAAATAATCAATTTATCAAAATAAGACAATCTTCTTGACATCATTTCTACATTATAACGTCACTGTGGTGAAAACCTTTTACACCTTTATTTCCATTATGATTTTAACTATCTTTCACCTTATTTCAAAGCTCTTTCTAGAACTTTGATTTTGGGGGGGGGGGGGGGGGGCAAAAATTGCATTAAACCGCACTTAGTCCTTTAGCTAAGAAGGAACAAGATGGAACCGATTTATGAGTTCAGCTCATTTTGAAGTAATAAACACCGAACTTGTAAAGAAATCGCTGTATATAGTTTTTCCTATTTGTAGCAAACACACTTTCATTTCCACAAATTGATTGTTAACATGTACATTTACATCTGTTCTCTTGTCGACATATGGCGGGGAATGACGTTGCACTTGTATATCAATCGGCTGAACTGTACTTGACACTTTACATGAATAATTCTACACAACATTTTATATAGCTTTATTATTTAAAAACGATATTTGATCTACACCATTTATGCACAGCTTGCTTAACTTTTAAAAGTTATTCTATCGCGATTTTACAATTGCATCGGCAAATTTGCCACTCTAAATGTGTCTATTTAGCTCACTTGAAATTTGTCATTTTTGTAACTTTTCACAACGATATTGTGGTGAATGGTGGGCCGTTTCTTTAAAGTGCACATCCAACGAATGGCAGGGCAGTGCAGGAGACTTTAAGGGCTATTATATCCAGGTCTCAAATTTGGGCTGTACGGGTGCTACAAATGTACCAAGTGGTTTCGAGGGGTTTATATCTCCCTTGGTTTTGATCACAAAACGCATTTATGTTTCTTATCCAGGCGATCTTTACTGCCTCCGAAGTTACCAATGCTTCTACAAATTATCGATGCATTAATCATCTTGATATTAATTAAAGTATGCCGATGATAGAGTGAAATATATTTTTTGTTCGAGCACTCTCAATACTTTGATGTTTATCCTTTTTGGCCGTTAGCTTCTACTGGTCTAATGGCTGCTGTTAATGGCTGCTAACTTTAGCATGGTTATAATGCCTAACAATGGAGTAAGCTTTTCATAACGTTGGTTTCATCATTTATTCTGGGTGTTACACTTGCATAGCAAATAGTTTGAAGTAGGGGAAAACGTCAATATGCAAGTATAATTCATGAACGATATTAAGTCTACTTTTACATCGCCAATAAACAGAATTTTGTTTTATAGTGTTTTATATCTCGAAATAATTCTAATGTGTTGTCGATTGTAATAATGAGATGCATGTAAATGTAACTTGTTAAGATAACAACCATACCAGTACCCCGATACAACACGTCGGTGTCTTGTTATAATAAGGAATTTTATTTTTAAGATATACCCCTTCTTTCCGGTACTTTCTGTAGTAAAAATTACAATATTGTACAGACTATTTCATTCATAAGAAAAAATTACTGAAAAAAACTTCATCTATAAGGGGGTCATTCTACTTTTCTTCATTTAGAGTGTGCTTATTTTTTATCAAAATTACACTTATTCTACAGGCAAAAGGGTCATAGAATAATGACCGGGGGGGGGGGGGGGTTGTAAGCTCTGTATTTTGCTTATAACTTTACGACAGATACTCAAACTTAGTTTAACACAAGAAATATTTCTAAAGCATTGTAATCAATTTTTTTTTTTTAGATTTTTAAAGTTGAATGTTAGTAACAAGTATTTGCATGCTACATGTACAAATACATTAGATAATTTTTTTTGATGACTGTCAACATACAGTGCTTTCTGGCTGCAATATGATTAAAATGGTTACAAATGAATATCTAACTACGACACAAATTTTAATTTTTAGATACTTAGTTTAGCCATGAATTGACGTCATCGACTGCCAACTGACTTTGTCAGACATATAATTTAACCATTTATTACAAAGAAAATCTGTTGATATAATTTATTTCAAAGGGCTTGGGGACAATATTTTACTTCTAAATGACACTCATTTCTACAGTTATATTTGAAATCAACGCAAATTTGTTATTCCGTAGCATAGATCGCTATTTGGTAACTTGTCCCAGCTTTTTAAGATTACGAGTTGTAAAACATACAGATTGGATTTTAATTATATCACTGATTCTATCATTTAACGGGCATAAAATAATTACATCTCTGATCATTCTCATAGGGATAAAAAATGTTATTTTGAAAACAAGGGTGCATTAAATAAAAATAAAACTTCTTTAACCTATCTAGACTTAAATTGTTCTACTATTTAAGTTATTGTTTTAAGGAATAACTGTGCAAATATTATTCAATATTAATATTTCAATCAGACTAACGCACTTTAATGACAGTCATGTACAACTGCAACTGTTTAAAAAGAATGTTATGTTTAAAGGGGGATGGTCACGATTTTGGTAAAGTTCTATTTTTCTGTTTTTTATTATTTATAATGCTTTAGAAATGCGTTTCCACTGACCAAATGAAATCGGAGAGTCAATAGTGAAGTTATAAGCAAGATACAGGCCTCACAATTCTTTGTCATGTAAACAAGGCTCGTGCCCTGTTTTTGTTTACATTAGTTCAATATACCGGTAAAAGTTCTTTTTCACGCTGAATTGTTCATCTTCTTAATCATTTTAAGCATAAATAAACATATCTTAACGTTTACCACATTCATTTTTGGTCTAAAACTGGAGTTTTCACTTCAACGTTCAAAATGCAAACAAAAGCATTGTTTACATAGCAAAGAATTGTAAGCTCTGTAACTCACTTTTTACTCAACGAATGACACTTAAATTGTGGTTGCCTGTTAAAAAAGCCTTACTAAAGCATTGTAAGCATTAAAATCGGGAAAATAATTTTGACCAAAATCGTGACCATGCCCCTTTAATATCTCTTTACTTAAGATTTTAGCTACAGCCAAATGGTAACGCATAAACACGTGCATGTAGTTATGTACAGTACCATCATAATGCATTGTTGTTAGGTGGCAGGGAGAGTTCTATAAATGATATAAAATTGCGATTTTCATTGAGTTTTATAGGTGTTTTTAACGCTACTTATATTGTATTATAACCACTATAGAAATTAAAGACATTTACAACAAGTCGTACGTTCATTGCAGATCAGTGTTTTACATTTAGATATATTATTATATCATTTAGAGTGCAATTGCAACGCTAAATGACATAAATGTTTGTATCATTAGGGGCTGACCTTGTAGCATTTCGCTTGTTTCATTAAGCGTTAGGTCTGCTTTGCATTTGCTGCGCTTATAAAAATGTATCATTAAGCGCCGATTTATCATTAGTGGTTGTCAACTGTTAATGCAAGAATTTATAGCATTAGAGGTTGCATGCAATTGCAATGCTTCATGATATTTGTATCATTAAACGGTGTTTTATCATCAGAGGTTGATAAAGAGCATCCTCTCTTGATTGATCACACCTGCTGTGTGCTTTTTGTCGTTATAGGGAAAAGGGAAATTCCGTAGACAATTTGGTTAATTATGGCCTAACAAGAAGTATAACATTTGTCAGTCAACATTCGACCTAGCGGAAAATTGTGGGTTTTTTGACAAGGTCATTTTATCGACTATAGAACCAAATAATGACTTCAATTGGCACGGTTGATAATTTTTGATTATCAACTTGTTTTTGGTTGGAAACACTTCTTGGCAATCTATTAGTTATAGTTATTTCATAATTCTAGCAATGCAACTTGAAATTAATGGTACTTACCAATTGTATTGCATTGGCATGAAAAGGGAAAAGGGTGAAATTTATATTGTTGGTGTGAATCAAATTAATAATTTATAGGAGACTAAATGTTTTCGAATAGTTATAGGTCTCTCTATCTAAATATTCTAAATAATTTAAACATTTTTTTAAAGAACTGTCATCATAAGTAATTTTGAATAAATAAAATATACTACAGTTAACTTAAATCAATGTACTGAAAGTACTGACAAACTCTAACCTTGGATGTTAAAAGATAATTTCTATATGAAAACCCGAAGAAATATTTGATTTGCAATTTTGATGTTGATGGCATTAAATTGTAGGGAAAAGGATGGACTGCAAGATTTTATATGTCTTTCAGAGGCGAAGAACTTTGCATATTAAAATTTAAAGGATTCAATAATATTTAATTAGTATCAAAATGTGTTTATAAGTACTGAATGTTTGCTTAAACATGCAATAAGTGCAAACTGTGTCCTTATGTTGCTTTATCAGGAAAATTTAACAACATGTATTTGAAATGTGTATTTTTTTTTTAAACAAACAATTTACTGTAGACGTTTTTACATGCTTATTACAACCATGAGAAAAGCTAGAAAATTATCTTTAGATTTGAGTAATTTTGTTGCATTTTCTAAATATCAAGTTTACCTTTTATTCCAAGTTCATAACACTAATTAATCTTTGATGAAGCTGACTTTTAAGGTGATATTGAGGAAATGTGAGGATACTGTGCATCAATAGTTAATATGTTAATTATAAAAGTTCTAGGAATTTTGGAATGTTAAAAGTGGTACGACAGGCTGGAAAAGGACAAAAAACAATTTTTGAAACATCTATTATTTAACTGTTGATTAACATTTGTTGGTATACCATTGTTTGCTTTTGTGCAATTTTAGTTTAATTAGATAATTTAAACAAAGCAACACATTACAGTATCTTTTAATTCAGTATAATCTTTAGATAAAAATGCAGTCGATAACCATGAATAAGGATTTATTTAAAGCAAATTGTATTCATCTGCTCTCATTACTGTTTAATTTGTACTATATTGTGCAAATTTTATCAAATTGTTTACTTATTTGTATGTAAAAATATATCATTATACATATACAAGAGTAACGCTTATCTTTGCTTAAAGAGACCGAGTACAAAACGAGTACGCACGCTTTCGCGCAGCGTTTCATTTGTATTGTGATGTCATCTTTTTGCTTTGTTGACGCCATTGCGTGATAGTTTTAACTGCAGATATTCAGCAAATTTGTTGAAAATAGCTCGTTTGATGCGTAAAATTGATTTTATATTGCGGAATAAACATGAGTATCTCGAAGTATAAGCTATATTTGGGCTCGTGTCGAAAACATGAAGAGGGTTCAGCAAGCCTAACCCTCTCACGTTTTCTTAACCCGCCTAAATATAGCTTAATTCATATATTTCAAGACAATAACCATGTATTTTGTATTAATGACCCTTAATATGTGATGTTATATATTTATTTATTACTTAAATATGTCTGAATGTTTTAATACTACTATTAAGATCATCATTTCCGTCTTTGTCAAATAAAAAATAGCCATTATCTGACAAACTGTGAAATTGGGCATACAAAAACAACTTTGATAAGACCCCTGGAACAAACCAGGAGGTAAAAGGGCTTTTTTTATTTGACCATTTGATGCCTTTTAGCAATAACTTTCATATGTAGAACAGAAAAAGAAATCCCTAGGGCAGAAGTTTTAAAAAATGTAAAAAATGTGCAAAATTGATACATTTCAAGCAAAATCCCTTAGGGTCCTATGTTAAAAATTAACAAACTTTGAGATGACCCCTTAAAAAATCTAGGGCAGAAAAAATTAGACCCGGCCTCGTTAAATCAATTTGACGTGCATAAACTATTTGTTGTGCATATAGATACAGGCGTTTCAGATAATGAAATCTGCAAGATAACTATTAAATAGCTGCTGAGCATAGCTTGAACCCTCAACAAGTTTGGTAGCCGTGTATGTTTCTGATTAGCATTAATCCTCACTGACTGTAGGTCATGGGTTTTTCGAACTTAAGTAGAAAAAAAAGAATAAGACAATGTAGTTTGACTCAAAGTTTTAGATTGAAATGCAGAGAAAATAAAAGGGCATAGTATGTTTTGTGTGTTAACAAGATGTTATATCTATTACAGTTGTTATATCAATAATATGGCAAAAGGGCGGAATGAATGAATACATGCATTTTCGTTGTTTAAAATGTTATAATAACTGCAGTATATATACACCAAAAATATGTCACAAACCAAAATTATATGAAGACCGAAATGAAACCAAAAAACAAGTTTAATCTAGATCAACACAAATAATTTTTATGAACCTTTTACTGTGAATCTTTAATGTGCTACTGCAGTATAGTTGCATGTTTTTTACCTTAACACCGATACTGCATACGCAGCTGCTCCACCTCCCCGCGTTCTAACATTGAGATCTAGTCATTATACTATTTTTACTGAATATAGATGACGTTGGATCGAAAGCGTCATCCTCTTTTTTCTATGCCACAAGGGCTTTGCTTACAGCGTACAATGTACACGTGTGGCTTTATAACAGAATAAAGACAATAGAAATAGTTTTAGGCAATCATTAGTCATTTTTTTAATATTCGATCAAAAATGGGTAGAATTTTAAAAATTGAGGAAATTCGGATTAAAGTAAAAAAAAAACTCACTTAAAATGATTAACTGAAATATGAAACAAGTAAAGGTGTTCATGTTTTATCATTTTCCTACCACCATATTGTTATATTTTTTGTAGTAATTTTTAACTAAAGAAAAATTTGGTATTGGTGGTCAATTTTAATTTTGTTTTTCAAAAACATTCATAGGTTACCAGAATTAAAAGTAGGTTAATGACTTAGTTATTAAAAAAAAAGCACCTCAATAGTAAGGCTACAGTGTTTAATACATATTTTTTCTTTTTCTATTAGTTGCATTTTTTGGCCTATTGAGTAAACGTGAAAATAAGATATAAAATAAAATGTAGTTTGAACGTTTCATTTTACCCTAAACTTTGATTTTGATTTTTTTTTTAAATTAAGAAAATATCAACGATTGTTACTACGTAAAAGAGGCTTAATATAGTTTAGATGTGAATAGAATGATTTTTTTTAAGTAAGCTAAAGGTAAAAATGTCAAGTCTCCATTTCTTGTTGCCTCAAAAAAAAATGATTACAAGCATTGCACTTTTTTATAAATCAATAAATAACTAATGATATCTACTGAATATTTTTAATTTGAAGCGTTAAGACGAATTATAGAATTAATTACCTTTTTTCCTATACTATTTCTTGGAAAGGGGATTTCAAAAGTCTATAATAAACAAATTTGAAATAACCCTTATTTTTCGCTAAATTCTTGAATTCTGTGGTTAAAAAGAACGATCAAAGAGGTCATCGGATCCGTTTGATTTTTACTAGTTTTAGAGGAGTCAATAAACCTAAACACGCTTTAATTTTCGTCAATTTTGAACGACAGTGAAAACGCATGTGTTTGTTTACATATAAAAGTTAACTATATTTCTTAAATTACAGCAGTTACTTCATTTTAGTTACAAAGATATATAATTTTAATTGTTTATTTTCCTGACATGAAAGTAATATCCGTTTTAATTTTATATACATTTTTAACAGTTGTCACTTTGAAATATATAAATGGTTAATGATTGTAACACGTTTGTTGTTCACGGGACCATTATTTTTTAATGTTTCAAAAAGAATTAGAAAAAGGCCCCTTTTTGTCGTAATACCTGTACTCCATATCAGAAGTAAATAGAAAATTATTGATATCGTGAAAACGCCTAATTTAAAGACTACAATTTCATTTCAAGCATCACACGTTCATTGTGACTTTTAGCAAAGTATGAGTATGATCTGGTTAGAACAATGTTTGTTGGAGAATTATCAAAATGCATTTTGCATAACAAACCTGAGCTTAATATGCATGTATTTAACATGGTATCTCAAATTTGGCCTTCCTAAACGCAAATATAATTTCAGATGGCTGCTAACAATCAGGAAAGAAGCTTCACGGAAACGGAGACAAACCAAAAGAAAATCACAATTTGCTTTACCCTCTGTAATAACGTTGGTGAGCTTTGCAAAGCACTGGAAGTATTGAAGGTATGTCTTTTTGAAGATGATAAACTAATGACGATAATCGCATGTCTTAAATGTGGTCAAGCCTAGCTAAAAAAAAAACAAACAAACAAGTGATTCATGTACTACGTAATTGATCAAATAAAATTATTTAACAACGTTCATAGTGACGATCCAAAACTAAATTAAAAAAATGAAGGAAGGAACCAGTGTTAGTCTGCGTGGGTGAGGGGTGGGAAGAAAACAACTTTCACCAATCTTTAAAAACTTTATCGTTGGAAAGGGGGCCGAGGGAACCTCCTTGCATTGTGAAATTTGAAAGTTGTTTTAAAATTATACTGCTCATGTTAATTTCCTTAATGGAATGCTTGTATTAATTGTTTGAAAGGCATTATACATACCCTTTATTGATCACTCATATAATCATTGTATACAAGAAATTGACGAAGTACCCGGTAGTCAACAACAGAAGTATCGATAAAAATATAAAGTATATATCTTTCAGAAAATACAACAGCAAGAAAAAGAAAAGGAAAAAGTGATTGTTAGGGTATTATGAATTTCGCTGCCTTTCTTGGACGTTTTAACTATCGCTTGAAATCGCAACTTATTTGCCCGTTTCGACAGACCAAGATGGTGTGGTTAATATTTTGCTATCAATGTGCAAAACATCAATGCATGAAACTACCATCAATCCTTATCAACAATATAGAGTTACATGTTTACATCTATAAACACAATGGAAGCAGGAAATTTTTTATATACAGATAAATAATTTGGTATTAGATAACTACAATCATATCAAATATTGAGGAAATCTGCAAGTTGAAAAGTTTTTCTAGCATTTGTCATCGATGCTACAGCTCTAACCCCCCCCCCCCCCCCCCCCCCCCCAAAAAAAAAAAAAAAAAAAAAAGTAAAGACAACGGGCCCAATATGCTTTACGCATATACATCGTGCATTTAAAAAGAATAAATGTTACGAAAAATTGAATTCTCAATAAAACGTTAAAATCACTAAATTTCAATAAATAATCCCTTCAAACGCAGGATATAGCATGCTAAAATTCGCCTTTCAACATTATTATACTCGCACTTTCTAAAGAAAGTTCGGTATATTGTCGTCACCCTGATTCGTCCGTCTGTGCGTCAAGTTTTACTTTCTCAAACTGTTCTTACATCTTATAAACCAGCAAACTGAACTCCTACAGTTTGATTTGGGGTGGCATGTTGTTGGGTAAACAGATTTCAAAAATTCTCTGGTAGTCCTGTGGGTCAAATAATAGATACAAAATAACGTGGTTTTTTTTTTTTTTTTTTTTTTTTTCTTTTGTTTTTACAAAAAACCTGGTCCTCGAACTCCTTTTATATTTTCAACAGTATACAAATAATCTCTTAGAACATGTTTTGGGATGTCCTTAAGATGTGCAATACGGTTTCGGAAATTTCAATTTTGTCCTGGGGGTCTTTGTTTGGCTGAGAAATGACTTTTTTTTTTTTTAACAAAAAAGTCTGTTATCAAAAAGTCAGTATATTTTGGCAGTAGCCAAATGAAAGATTGTTTGTAGCTATTATTATTTTCCCTCTTTTTCGCGATAGATATTCTCAAAAATAAAATGACTAAAGAATTTTTTTCTGAAATCATCAGAGATGATAGGTAAAGATAATACCCCGTGGTATTTTTTATTTATTTTTATTTAAAATTCATTTCCGGTCGCCCGTTGCCTATCCCGAGTTAAAAGACTCCACATGTTCTCAGAAATGGTAAAAACTTAAGCACAAAGAATTATTTGGGGCGTTTGACCTTTAACGTAGATGTGTTCAAACTATTTTTTTTCTTCCGATCGTAAAAGGAAGTACTTCAAAATGATTTTTTTTTCAATCTCATTTTACAAAGAATGGATACTTCGGTATAAAAACATACATATGTCTATATGAATATTTTTTACCTGAAAAATTACTTCACGCTGAGTATTATACTCCTGATATTTTTTTAACATGAAAATAGTAATTTCCTATAGATTTATATAGAATCTCTAATGATTTGCCATGGTATATGATTTTATCTAACGAGTGTGGGTTTTCTATAAGCACATTTTAATCGATAGAAAACACACAGCAAGTTGGATAAAAATATATACCATCACACATCATGAGAGATTCTTTTTATCACATGTTTAACGGCATCATTTGTTAGACCTTAATCTTTCACAGGATGAAGCTCTGCCATTTAGTCAACTAAATGATAACTGAATGATTTGGAAAGGTGACTAAATGGCACAAATATGTTATTCGGTCACTTTTCAGTTACCTTTCAGTGATATTTCAAGTGTGTTTACCGTAGAAATTAAAACAGTGAGCCGCACAACACATATACTACAATACGTCAACAATCTTTACGCATGGGAAAAAGTTCCTTGAAGAAAAACAAACAAACATTTCAATTTTTTGAATAATTAATGCATGAAAAAATGAAAAATAAAACAGCATTTAATGCTTCATATGTACAACTCCTAGCGTTTCTACTGATATTTTTCTACTTTTTTATTTGATGAATTATAGAAATGTTATATATTTTTTTGCAACAACAATGTAAAAGGTGATTTTGGATTCGTACAAAAGTACAAATCACAATAAAAAAAGAAATAAATGGTGAGTGATTTCAAAAACAAATATTTCTTTCGGGTCTTTTTGTGTTTATTCCATGTTTTCTTTAAGTGATGTATTACGTTTTAAGCAATACGCCGCGATTGATGTTATCTGTTACACTTATATTTGATTGACAGGCGTATTTTCGAAGTAAAAACCCACTTATATATGTTAATAGTTTCTACCTATAACCTTCGTTAGAGCAAAACAATTACTTGTATGATATATGTTGAAACTGCAATTCAGTTATAATTAACACACATGCTCTCTCTTTTCTCTCTCTCTCTCTCTCTCTCTCTCTCTCTCTCTCTCTCTCTCAGAATCGCATATAACGTTTTCTTATGAGTAAGTTAGCAAAGCTCAACAGCTAAATTATGTCCTTACTTTATAGGTTTAAGTTAATATTAAAAAAAATCCCATAATTTTATAATAATTAGTTTTATCTTGATGTTTAGGACCATCAGGTAAATCTTCACCATATTAACTCTAAACAAAACAAGGAAAGAAGGGAAGAATCCGATTTCATTTTGATCTGTGACAATAGTGGAAGTCTGAAAGGAGCCATGGAGGGTCTCAAAAATGTTTCTAAGAACTTAGAGATTATATCAGGTAAGATCTAGACATACATTGACCTGGGTACTAAATAAACATCGCTTAGATTTGATAATGGTAGCAAAGTCTTCCGTTTCCACTAAAGACTATTGTTTTCATACTGGATATTATAAGTATTATAATTAGGGTCTTCCCCGTCCAACGAAAGACCTTCCTGCGATCGCTTTGTTTCTTTTTCTCTAATAATTTTTTTTCTTACACATTTTTGTGGACACGATTTCTCGAGAACGGCTCGGCCGATTTTTGTGAACATTTTGAAATTATAGGTATTGATCTGATCCTTATAGGAGTTTTTGTATTGATGACGTCATTTCCGTTTTCGCGATATTGATGTTTTATCGATTTTTAGAGGGTCGGCCTGTCCTGGGATTTTCCTCAAAAGGAATAAAGAGATATCGAGTTCAAATCTTTAGGAAATATAGACCAAAGATTGTAGATGTGTCAGAAGCATTTTCATTGTTCTGTGATAAAAAATCCGACGCTCGTCTGAACTCGAAATATAGAAAAAAAACAGCGTCGTGATTTAGCATGGTTTTCTTTGAATATCTGTTTTCTACAAATTATTTTGTTAAAAATTATAAAACATAACAACTTTATAAAATCAAGAGTTTTCGTTTGATATCAAGAAAAAGTGACTTGTCTTTCAAACTAGGTGCCGAAAGGGTTCTAAATTATTTTAGTGATACCTTTTAAATGTGAAATATTTTGTAGTGCCTTATAGAAGCAATTATGTTCATAGTAAAGGTCCTACGTCCCCACGGCGTGTTCACGGCGTTGAAAAATTCATGAAAACGCCGTAGGATCGCAAGGAAAATTCAGAAAAAATGTATAGTTTTATTTGAAAATTTTACAAGTGGAGATGTCACTGCGTCCTGAGGGCGACCGAGGCGTTCTTACGGAGCTCCAACAGCGTGTAACCGCGTTTCCAAGGAGTTCTACTTGGCGATTTATTGCGCTCTCGCTGAGTCTCCACCGAGCGCCCACGACGTGCTAGGAGTTTTTACTGAGCGTTCACTGCATGCTCTGCGCACTGACTGCGTGCACAAGACATTCTTTACTTCTTTGTAGTTTAATATCAATTTGTACAATTGTATGGGTAACAAACAAGAATTTACAACTAGTAAATATATAATTTAAAAAATTGTTTTGATTTTATGAAAAGGTACATTGTAATTAAAACATAACTACTTTTAACCAGTTTGTGAAGGACTAGGACAGAACTCTTACTAGCCAGGTCTGCAAAAAAGATCCGTTGTTAGTTGTTAGAAAACAGAGAAAATGTGTGAAAACATCAGAACCAAATGGTATGAATTCCATCTACGTCCATTTATAGGTCTTGGAATATTAGCAAATGCTACTTTTTACATAGTCATCTACATCCAGTTTGATAATTATTACATCACTTGCTATTGTACAACAGCTATTGTTCGATTTTTCGTGGTCCTGATGACAACGCACTAGAAACACCGTGGGAGCGCGGTATAAACACAGAAGAATCGTCACGAGAGCGCGATAAACGAAGCAACAGCTCTTTGGGGTCGCTGTGTGAACGCAGTCAAATGAAAAACAACTTGTTCAAACGCTGTGGATGCGCAGTGAGAGCGCGATGGAGACGCAGTGAGATCCCGAAGGATTCCGTGAGGTCTCCGTGCAAGCGCAATAGACTTATCACTGCGTCTACACTGCAGTTATCTTCGTTTCTTGAGTGCGCCGACAGAGCTTTCGTGGCGCTGTGGGAGAATTTACGGCGCTGTCACGGCAAACTCACTACGCTTCTACGGCGTGTTTATCAGAACGCAGAGCCACGGTTTGTACTTTGTGCATATTCAAAGTGCGCGCCGTTGCCTGCCGTTCTAAAATGTTCAAGGCGATCCCAACGCGACGGACGAAGATGCCGTTGCGTTGTTACGGCGCTATAGGAGACTCTATTGCGTTTACTTTGACGTTTTTCATTATTTAAGGACTCAGCGGGATCGCCTTGAGGACGCAGTTCCGGTGTGACTGGGGTTTAACGTTATTTATCTATATAAGACAATTGTTTTCTCCATTCTTACGTTATTAGGGATTTAAAGGTCATATGAAACGATTTTTTACACTATAATTTTCTTTCATAAAGCTTGGTATAAACAAATGTTAAAATACTTGAAGTAAGATTTTTTGTATTACTGAGAAATAACCGTGAAAACTGAGCACCTGAAAAAATTCTTACCAGCTTATCGTTCTTGATTTTGAGGATTTATGACGTCACACAGACCCACAGATGTAAACAATGCATCAAAACTAGTGTAATTTTACAGTAGTTTGTCGATTTGATTTAAGTAATTTTTGCATATATAAACGTGTCTTTCTTTTCAAATGAGATCATTTGATTTCGTAGTAGAGATGACTTCGTTTTAATTGGTCGTTAATGAATAAATCTAATATCAGTTTCTCCCCAGAGTAATATCATGATGAAGATCCCGTACTGCAGTTAAAATTTAACGAAAGAAATGCCCCAACAGCTGATTAATGAATTATCCTAATCCTTTTGAAATAGAAACATAATTTTCTTCTTCGATACGTATAATGATTGAGCTACATTTAACGTAGCTCGCGGGTTTGCTGACGTCACAATAGGATTCGGCGTACAGAGTTGACCGTCATAGCAAACTCATACATTTCTTTTGAAAATAACAAATGATCTTAAAAACATAAAATGAAATATTTTAAATAGCTAAATTGCACTTTATACAAACATTTACAATATACAAACGAAAAATTTAAAGATGTGACATACATTGTCGCATTTAGTTCTATAAGGTATGAGTGTGCGTTTGAACTATTTAATCTGATTTATGTTTAGACAAGTACATTGTAAAAAAAAAATGAACCGTATGCATTAACTTTGGTCGTTCTGTATATCAAATACCGATATAACTATTAAAATTATTTTGGCTTTAGCTAGTTATCATATACGATTACAAACTTATTAATATGCCAATAGTTGTATGGTAATTGTTTTTGCAATGAATGTATGCTTGACTGATTGAGTTTCATGAAAAGAAAAGTAGCCAAGTTTCCTCTCTTCAAAACCTTACATTAATTGCATGTGTGCATTCGAAAACATTCATTATAATTTTGATTGGATTTGCATGTTCTAATATGTGTTAATCGGCTATTCTGGCCAACCAGCGCATTTTCATTTTTTGATTCTCAAACGAAAGAAGTTGATGACGTCGGGCTAACGTCGTGATGAAAATATAGGATTTTGTGAAATCTTTTAAATCTTTAAAGTTGTTTTGCGAAAAACTGGCCGAGAACACATATTGATTTTTTTTTATGAATTGATTCAAAATTATCTCTTCTGTTATTGTGTTGAGTAAAATTAAGTTCATCTAGATCGTTTAAAAGTTTGAAGCATAGTTTTAAAATGCGGTTTTCGACTAAGATAAGCATTTTACTATATATATCATTGAAATGGCGTTGCACTATTTTATCAGCAACACTTTGTTTGAATCACGATTACATTATTACTACGCAGACGAATCTCAAATAATTTTTTAAAATAAAACCCTGAAACCTATGGATCACGTGGACAAATTTTCAAGGTAGGTTTTCTTACAAGCAGGTAAACCCGCGAGCTACCTTAAACAGAATTAAAGCATTTATTTTGTCACATAAAAAAGTATAAGGCAGGCCAGTGAAAATGTTTGAGGCATTGTTTACATAGTTTGTATTTAAGAGCTGTTGTAAAATGCCGCAATATTATTCTTAAATGTTATTTTAAAATAATATAAATTTATGACTTATTGATATATACATGTAGCAATATCTTTAGAAAATACCTTGTGTACACGTGTATTAACGTTTTATTGAATTAGATTGCGGAAATATGACATTTAAGGATTTAGAAATGTATCGGTAAGATAAATCGGTTGTTTGATGAAAATTGTTGTGAACGAATGTGAAGATAATCAACAGATTTTATTAAGAACAAGCATCAATAATAATAAAAGAACGAGAGAAAAAATTTCGGAAGAAAGTGAGATAGAAGGGATCTGTGAGTAAACACTGCACATGTAACGTTATACGTTGTAAAATCAAAACACCGCACATAGATGTACATGTTTCAAAATCAAAACATTTGAAGAAATTTCTTTTAGAAATAAAATGATTAAATGGTAACATGTTTGTGAATTTGAAAGCGAAACAAACAATTTAATCGTGAAGCGAATTAGGCACCACGAGGCCTATAAGTTCTTAAGAAAAAAAAATCTTAATGAATTGCATGAACGTGCAAATGGGAAAAAACGATCAGTTATTTTTTAATTATTTTTTAAACCTTTTAAGATGTACATATCAGATATGCATGATTTGTCATAAATGGGTCGATTAGCTGTTCTTCTTACCTGGTTTGAAAACAGTTTCTTTTCATGTATTGACCTAAAAAAAAAACAAGCTGTGCATGAATTTGCTTACATTTTGAAAGGAAAATGCGATTACATAATTAGGCAACCATAGGTTAAAACAAACGGTTACAGCGTATAAGTGTCAGAAGTATTGCAGAAGGTAATAAAAACACATTTTTAGATGTAACATATGTACTTGTTTTGAAAGAACATTTCTGTGCAGTACATATTGAAGTACATATATATGAAAATATATTTTTTATTTTATTCTAGTATATTCTATTTATTATTCACATTGTAAAGTTACTGAAAATGATATCAGACTCCAAAATCATTAGCTCACCTATATATTATTGAGATGTCTCGGAGAAGGACACGAGTAGTCTTTAATTTGTTTCTGTTGGTATTATTGAAATCAAAAAAAAAGATTTCATTAAATCACACAATGTATACTGGATTCAAAAAGCAAGAGTAATGAGCATTAAAACCTCTATTATATCATTTACAACCGAATAGACTTCAATTTCTTGTAAACACAGTATTTATAACGTGTACTATATTTCTGTACCAACTTTGCAGCCAAGGGGGAGAGTATTTAAATAATCATCTCCCTCAAAACTGTTATGGAATATATATAAACAAGTGTCTTGAAAATCAATGCTTCTGATGACATTTTATCAAATTTATCGATTTTTTTTATCGGGAATTAAGTCTTGTCTGCGGTGTTTGTTTTTCATTTATGATTTGTGCTTAAGTCCAAACACTGTTTTACTCCCATTTCATAGAGTAACTGCATATGAGAGTTGATTAAAATCAAATAAAAAGAATCAAAACTTGAATATATATGGTTGGTCATGAATATTAACAATTCAATTGTATTCATTGTATTCATTTTCTTAACCAATGAAATGCCCTCAATCGGGCTATAATCAGTTGTTTATATTTGTAAAGCAAAAAAATACACAATGTTTATCAAACGCATTCACAATATTGATTGAATGGTGATTAACTTAGTAAAACCACCAAAAATGAGCCTTGGACCCCCCTCCCTCCAATTACCGACATTAGACAACTGTTCTGGATCCGTACATATATGTTACGTTTCCATCGTCAACACAAACAGTAATTTTTTAAAAAAAAAAAGGGTTAATCGTTATTTGATACAGCATTTTTATGTGATGAAACCAATTTAACTTTTGTTATATTTACAACCATTTGTTAAAAAAATGCGAAATGAAAAATGAATCAGAAAAATATTTGTTATGATGTCTTTTTACGAACAGTTCCCTGGTTTCCCAAACATACTAGTGATCTAGACAAAGTTGTCCCAAAAACCTTCAGCTGTGACAAAGAATTGGATGCAGATCATCCGGTGAGTTATAGTTTTCAGAAATGACTACATAGATATTCGTATATATAGAAAAAATGGGTTTCAATATCTTACATACATGTATCAACATTTATCCAAAGTTGTGTCTAATTACGTTTAATAAAGTTTACAGATTTGATGAAACACATAATAAACGTCATAGTAAAACTCGTCATTTTAACCTTTGAGTACCTTGTGTGCATTACAGTGTTATAAATGCCGTAGCTTTCAACACACTATATTTACATTCTACTGTGTTTTCCTATAAAATTATGTGATCTCTAAATGCCTCTAAATGCAACAACTAATCACTGGGTACTGAAAGATTAAAATAACGAGTTTTATTATGACGTCACAAACGTTGAACACTGTAAACTGCAACGTCACAAGCGAAAATCAAAGTTCACGCTTGTGGCTGTTACTGTTGTTCTTCCATTCATATTAACTTACCCTTAGGATAAGATAGGAATTTTAAGGTATAAATCACATTTGCAGACAAGACAAGAAGTTAAAAAATGTAAATATAAGCATTAAATCATGATTTTTTTTTGACTATACAGTCTCATTACTCCAGCGATGTGTGCATAAAAATGTGTATGCAACTGCTGCAGTCATGAGACTTTATACTTCAAAAATCTTGATTCAACGCTATATCAAAGCAAAAAAATATGTGGAATGTAAATATATTAATTAAAAGAATACAATTGTGAACACTTTTCGTGACGTCTATTTTTGGCGTCATAATAACGACGGCATTGCTTGTTATCACTGTTACAATTTAAACTGTTTTCAGAACTATAATTAAAGGTAGATACTTTTAAAAGAACCCCATTTAAAATAAGCTTTCAACCTTTCATGGGTTATCCTGGTATCATATTCATTATGTCTTTAAAATGCAACGTTTTTCAAATTATTATCCCTGAGTATTATGTTCAATAGGCATGTTTATATGTACAATAACATGATACCAAATAAGTCTATCCTCCAAATCGAAAACTACTAAAGCGAATTAACGTGGCATCGATGAACTTCAAGTTCCGTGCTACAATAAATGGAGGAAATTTGGACTAGGTTATTCTATCCTGTTTCTCAAGTAAACACACAAAAAAAAGAGATAAAAAATGGATTTGATAGTCAATATAATTTTGCATTGTTTTCTGCTAGTTCAACTCTCATAATATTCTCTAAGATAATCAAAAGACATGCGGTACAATAAATAAATATCAAAATTGCTTTGAATACTTTGGACGTTTTGAACATGGGCCTTATTTAATTATGACTTATATGGCTTATTTTGTTAGGGTTTCAAAGATGATGATTACAAAAAAAGAAGGGCGGAAGTTGCTGCCATGTCACGCAATTACAAACAGTAAGCTTTTTTTTGTAAATGAATATTTAAAAAAAAAGGTTTACAGACAATAAAGCTTCATAACTCTGCTAACTTTTTTTTTTTTTTTTTTTTTTTCATTCTCATGTTTAACTTTATTAACATTTCAATATTTACTAAATCTGCACAATTCAGACTTCATTAAGTGTAATTGAAAGGTTCATAAAGACCATCTAAAAAAATCATAAAACTCGTTTAAACATTATTGATAGTTTTACATTCACTACAGTAAACGGCTACTTCGATGTTTTAATATTGAATCATTTATAGTTTTATATATTTATGTAATTGTTGTTTTATTTAGAAAATCAATACATAATCATTAAAATTGAACTAAAATATGTAAATGTTGCAAACTTTCTTTCATACTGTAAGGAGCTACATGTAACACAATTAAATTATCAATAGCTGAAACACAACTATTCTTATAGAAAAAAGCCAAAACCCAAAATCACTTCACACTAATAATAAAGCCGACAATGGAAAAAAATATTACTCCTGATGACGTCATGCGACAATCAAGAGATCCATTTGTGTCGTGTTATATAAACTACATATAAATCATTAATTGCATCTATTAAAAAAAATCAATATTTTGAAAATTGTAGTTTACTGTTTTGATGGTTAATAATCGTTATATGTCAAAAATGCTTATTTTGCACTTTTGTTTGTTTTGTTATAGTGACCAGGAAATCCCAAGGGTTGATTATACAGACAAGGAAATCAACACATGGTAATGTTATACTTTTCTTTTCAAAAGGCAAAAGTGGTCAATACGGTGAATTATTAGATGTTTTATTTCAGTTTACATTATCAGTTTTTGGTTGAATTTAATAACAATCACATGCTGTATTTAGGCGAACCGTTTACAGTGCACTCGTCAAATTGTATCCTGATTATGCCTGTGAAAGATTTAACATCAACTTCGAACTGCTCCAAACCAAATGTGGTTACAGCCCCGACAACATTCCACAACTAGAGGACGTTTCGAAGTTTTTACAGAGTAAATTTATTCATATTTGTGTACAATTCCCATAAAGTTCCCATAAAAACCCATATAGGGTACAGTTTCTTGTTATCATTTTCTAGACGTTTTTGTCGCATAATGTCACTGTATTACTTTCAACACGTCGTGGCACATGCCAATATGTTTTATTATACTTTCATGTTAAATACTGAAATCTGATTGGTTTAGACGCAGTTAATAATCCGATCTATAACCCTAAGCAGTAGCAACGCACTTGGCAATGGGTAACACAATGAATTGTTACATGCGCATAAATCATGTGCAACGTCATTTCTATACAAAAGCAGTAAAAATTTCTCTAAAATTAAGATTCAGTATAATAAAATAAATAGTAGCTCTTTGCGAGGATAACAGTTGAAATGACACCGCTTCGCGTCGGTTGACAATGGTTTTCTCGGGGAGTCAATTTCAATTTTTACCCTCCCAAACATGCACTATTTATATAGTAATAACTGATACTTATAATGTTGTCAAATTTGTGCTCAAATAAAATGACAAAATCGTCATTTGAGCGATGCAACATAACTTGATACTTTTTATATCTAAAAAGTTAAACCGAAAATTCATTTTATACATGTACACCCAAGGAAAAAAATCTTAAAAGTCTCTTAATGATGATGTTAGTAGCATAATAATAATACGAAGAAATAAAGAAATTATTTTTTTTTAAATGGTTTAGTATGCAGGATGATGTTCTCTATATATCATACCTGCATTGAAGCTATGTTGACTTTTACACTGCCTATTTATAGATCGCACTGGATTCAGATTACGCCCTGCGCCAGGTTTAATTTCTCCTCGTGACTTCCTAGCAGCCCTAGCTTTCCGCACGTTCTATTCTACACAGTACATACGTCATTATTCCAGACCAGAGTACACACCGGAACCGTGAGTTTGAAACACATACAAACACATATCTTTTTTTAATTAAAAGAAACAGTTTATATCTTTATACACTATTTTATTTTTCATTGATAATTTGTTTTTCTATCGAGTAACACTATTAATGACATGGTTTGTAGTTGACCTAATAGGAAATAATGCGCGGTCAGTAAATTCCACGTAGGACGAGAATAGAGGAAGACCCATATAGATTTTAATAACCCTGAATAAACCTTATAAGGTCAACTACAAACCATGTGACGAGTATGCTTTACCGATTGCGTTTGTATTATTGACAACAAGTAAAAGAAACAACATAGTTTACATTCTACTGTGTTTTTCAACTAAACTATTTTTTATCTTTAAATGGATCTATATGCAACAGCCAACGCAATGCGTGTAAAAGTAGTTTCCAAACATTGTTTCTATGATTAAAAAAAAAAAAATCCATATACGTTTTTAGAACATCATGGTTTACAATAATTCGACAATGAGGTTGATTCTTGTAAGAGCACAATTTCAAGAGTTATTTTTCATATATTATTGTGAAATCAATAGAACTCGTTATTGCTTAATTTTGGTGGTATTTATGGGTATTTCTCTCACATGAGTTAACGTCCTCTACGAAAACAGATTGTGTTTTTAAAATGTGTTTAAAATTAAAAATCGGCACATTTACGAAATAACCTCCCAATAAATATGCAAAAATCCCACAATCCACGAAAATTGGTCCCACGCAATCAAATGATTTAACAGTACATATATCATTTATTTAGATAACAGCTGTTCTTGTTTTTACTTATCTACTCCCTCTGTGAACTGCATTTAATACATTTTTTTTAAAACAAAATAATTGATTTGATCAAAACAGTGATGTAAATAAAGGCATACACGATTTTTTTTTGACATTTTTGTGTCAATACATGTAACTTCCGTAAAATGAGCAGACAAATCGTCATAATGCGCGTTTTTTTCATTTGTCTGTTTATCTGACAGTAGTTTTTATCATGACAAGGTCAACATTTTCTCTCTTAGTGAGATGAAAATCAAGCGATTTAACAATTTTAATGTTACAAGTTTCAAATTGGGTAATATTAGTATATGTATGACGTCATTATGCCCACGGAGAGGTGTATTTCTTAATGCCTGTATATGAAATACACACTGCACATGGCTCCACATTGGTTAACAAATGGTTTCTTTAAAATTGGTTCTATATTCATTCGTCTCAAAATGATTATATTGTTGCATATGAAAAAATGTTATTAGTTAAATGCTGAATTTCCCCCCAACTTTTTGCACTGTACTATAAAAAGCTCTGCCATCTTAACACAGCATGTAAACGTTACAGTAGACTTTATGGTTTTTGCATTATATATATATATATATATATATATATATATATATATATATATATATATATATATATATATATGTGTGTATATATATATACACACTAATAAATAATTTCAGTGATGTTTGTCACGAGTTATTGGGTCACGTACCTCTTTTTGCTGACGAAGAATTTGCTCAGTTTGCCCAAGAAATAGGACTAGCGAGCCTTGGAGCCCCTCTTGAATACATCAAAGTTTTGTCTAGGGTATTGTACAAAAATATATGTTTAAACAAACACAAACGATACAAAATATCAAGAAATATGCCAATGAATATCAAGGAAGGAAATTGAATTTTTTTCATTCTAGTTATATTGGTTCACTGTTGAAGTTGGTCTGTGGAAAGAAGCAGGGGAAACAAAAGTATACGGAGCCGCACTGTTGTCTTCAGCTGAAGAATTGGAGGTGAAACAGTATCGAATTTTATATTTTTAATTCTTATTTTAGTGTATTGTCCTTTTGTATTTCATTTCTCCGAACTTTAATGTTCAACGATGATTTTTAATATAAGAAATATTATGGTTTTTTTGTAGTTTTGTCTAAGAAATGCTGAAAAGATAAAAACTCTCGACCCTGCAGAGGCGTGTAAAGAAAAAATTCAACCCTCAAAAATCCAGCCCTATTATTTTGTGGCAGAAAGTTTTGAAACCGTAAAGGAGATAATAAGGTTTAACATACTAATTAATGAAATCAAAAATTAAAAATTTATATACATTTACAATTAAATTTGATGTAGTTATCGGTTATTTTCAATTACAGAGAGTTTGCAACAACCAATCCCCGTCCTTTCGATGTTAAATCAACCCAGAGTGTAGAGGTACAATGTATATCAAATTAAGACCTATGATTAAATATTCAACCTCACACACGCTATTTAAGAACACTTTCATGTCTATTTGTTTATCGATTTTCGAAAAAGTAAACGTTAAAGCGTGTGGTATGTTTTCACAGGACCATTTATATTACCTTTTATGAAATTTGATCTTTAGTTAATGCTTGCCAGGATGTTTGGTATGTTTACCGTATTACATTAAAAAACTATCAGAGGAAGCTTTACCATTCAGTTAACTGAAAGGTAAATAAAATGTCTGGAAAGCAGGGCTATGTCATTCCTTCACCTCTTAGTCATATTTCAGTTATCTTTCAGCTCATTGAATCGCAAAGCTTTATTCTGAATTAATAATGATGTATATAATGGCATGAGGACAAAATTCTTTAAATATTTATGAATGAATGAAAACAGAAGCGGCAAGTTGAAAAGTGAATGCCAAGTAGTAGGAAGTATCTTAACAAGCTCTCAGAATCAAATAATAATTAAGTCCATAAAATTATAGTCGAAAAAACAACGAAGGATAATGGTAATTTTACTCGAACTAACAAGTTTGTGTATACTTATTGGATATAGTTTCTGTATTATTAAGATGTCTTATGAATATAGCAGATATGTCTCTACATAGTTATCTATTTTCTATCATAACCGTTAGCAGCTAATGTGTTTCAGTGTTAGTTTCAAGCCGTTCTACTATGTTTATTACAGGTTATTTATCAAAGATAATCGAAGATACTTTGTCAAGATAAAGAACAATTTATTTCTAGAGGAAATAATGATGACATGAAAAGTCAACCAATTTCTGTTTGTTTGTTTGTTTGTTTGCTTGCTTGAACAATTATAATTACCGTGTGATTTAAAGAACTAAATTGTGTTGAAATTGGTGTATCATGGGTTAAAGCGTACAAGTATCATACACCATTTATTTACATCTGTATTTGTTAGTGAATCGTAAATTTTATAATGTACAAAGTCATTTGTTAAGGTCAAACATGACATATACTTTTATAAATATTCCTATGAACGTTGAAAAAGTACTAAAATTGTACTTGTTTACAACCTGGAGACGAATGTTAAAATCAAGAAAGCGCAAGTGAATAGAAACTTTGGAACTGTGCATTTTTTATAGTTATTTATTTATTTTTTATTATTCATACTGTGTGATATCACTTTTAACTCATTTAGAATTTCACAAAATAGCCTATATGTATTCTTGAAAATTAGGTTTGTTTTAATGCATTATTTCACAAGATGATCCTTGTGAGTCCATTCTTTTTCGGGAATGGTGTGGTTGTCCCGAACGTTTTGCATTTTGTAAATATGGGGATTTTTTGCAACGTATCAACGCATTTAACATCTAATAACAATTGTTCTTCATAGGAACCTAATAATGTTTTTATATAATTCCCAAACCACAACTAAATGCATTTAGTCATTAAACAGTAAACTATATTAAAAGTTGACGATTTATATATTAGTACATTAATGCAATATCAACATGCACTAATGCCACTACAATTCATTAACAGATGAAACAATAAATTACATGTTTTTATAAATCATTTTATTTTTTAAAATAAAAATAAATAAGTCTGGCATTTTGTAACTACATTTTGCCCGTTAATTTATAACAACCAAAAGATCGCAATATTTGAAATTACTGCATGTATCACATCTTTGGTAAAAAAAAAAAAAAAAAAGGGGGCTGTCATTAAAATAAAAAAATGTTAACGTATAATAATTTTAGATACAAATCTAAGAATGTGTATGAAACACATTGCAAGAATTACATTGAAATTATATAGACAATAAACATTTCACAAACCAAACCAAAAACACATACACAGCAAAATAGGTTTGCATTGACAGGACTTAGTCCTATTTACTATGATGACAATAGTTACGGATACGACGATGAAGATGGCAATAATAGAAAAGACGATAACCTTGAAATAAAAAAACGACAAAACAAAAACATTCATTTATCTCCTAGCTTAAGATCGTTCAGCAATTGACGTAAGCTTTACATCATTTCATTGCGCAAAGGACTATGTACATGTATGATAGCAATCTCTTCTGGCTTAAAATTTAAATATTATTAATACTTGAACTAGTTTTCTTTATTATTGTGTTGTTGTTGTTGGTGGTGGTGTTGATTAATCTCCTTTAATTACGTTTTTGTACAGATATTCGAATAAAAAATGCAATTTACAACAATTGTCATTACTGTATTTGCCTCTGTTTTTTTTAACCACCATCACATCACCAGCCCCGATTAGTTAAGAAACATGGTTTGTGTGTGTGTCTCTCTCTCTCTCTCTCTCTCTCTCTCTCTCTCTCTCTCTCTCTCTCTCTATATATATATATATATGCATGCAGACCTCACATGCTTTTTCTGAGGTCGTTTAGTGTGTTTAGAAAGTCTGAGACACGTGAAGCGACGACATTCGTGGTAATTTGTCCGCAAAATGTTTGTATCTTAAAAAATCTTCAAAGAATCTGTAAAAAACTAATACTTATAACTAGGCACGATCTCGTTGCGAGCAACGAAGAGGTTTTCCGTCCGTTTTTTTGAATATGAAATGGCCTTGCTCTTGCTCTTCGTCAATGAAACATATCTGGAAATGGAGGCGGGATCTAAAATGGATAAAAAATATCTACCCCTTTGATGTTCTTATTTGAGGGATTAGCTTGTTTTCCTACATTTCAGTTAAAAGGTATTTTTGTATACCGCTTAGAAGTGTTTAGAAATTGGTTAACGTTCTTCAGTTATCTGGGAAAGATCGTTTTGAGATCTGGTCAGAAAACTCCTTTTAGGGTCCAGATAACAAACAATATATGGTTGGGGATTGTTAATCACATTATTTTAAGCATCTTTCTTTTAATTTTGCTTTTCAGAATTTTCCTCCATTTCGAGATTTTGAGAATCAAAATTTCGGACTTCTAACCCCTAAAAATCCTTATTACGCAACGAAGGATTGAACAATTGCCATGTATAAATAAATTAAAGGGATAGTAGCTACGATTTTGATATATTTTTCATACTGCTGAAAGTAACTAAAAACCAATATATATACATCAAATACTCAAACAATGCATCACTGTGTTTATTAAAAGCCTACTAATCATTAATTAATTGATCAAATTCGTCCGAACTCACCGTATTAATTATGCATCGGAAGTTTTCCGACGTCTACCGAAGCTGATTTTCACATACCCGGATGCAGCGTAATGGATGACGAGGTAAGCACATGACAATGATTTTATGTGAAAATAAAATTATTTATATTCAGTGGAAGGTGTATTGCAAGCCTATTCATTCTTTAAAGTATTATTTCATCCATTTCTATTAATAAACCGTAAAAATTAGTGAAATTTGTTTCCTTTCGATGTTGTGTACGTAGAAACATGAATGGGGTACCCCAAGGGGTATTATTACTTTTATTTCAATTACGTTATATAATATAAATCATCATCATAAATTGTGATCGTTTCATACTTACAAACTATATTATTATATACGGAAAAATAGGTTATGAAAATTTGATTAGCATCAGAATCGAGGTGTAGTGTCTCCATATCACCAGTTCACAACTGACGTTTTGACGTAATGTTTGTTATCACAGACTCCTGATTTTATTTTATTTTTATTTACCAACAAATCGCTCAATAAAACCAAAGATCGAAAAATTCTACCCCTTCTATTGATAAAGTATGATGAAAAAATCCTACTCCTAGTACTTTATATATACATTTATAAAGGGGTTGGATTTTTTGGGCCATATTGAATCACTTTTTATAAACAAAATTCATGTGCCTGTGTTATATGTTATAGAATTTACATATCAATAATAAATAAAAGATTTTACTCCTTATAAATATGCAATTCCATTTGACAATATTTTGAACATTTAAAAAAATATATTCTATATAAGAGGATAAGCTACGTACATATGTATATTAGGCTTACTTGTATATTATGATTACCTCCACCCTAGTGCCCTCCACTTACCATCCCATAGACAAATTTATACATACTCTAAATGTAACTTATACAGGTTTCAAGAAGTTCTATGTCTGATAGAGAGTCTTCCTCTAGCCCCGAGAGACCAAGCAGGGGCAGAGCCAGAGGGAGAGCCAGAGGGAGAGCCAGGGCTAGAGGTAGAGCAAGAGGGCAGGGTCCAGCTCGGAGACGGGGTGCTAGAGCTAGAGGAATATGCAGGGGGCCAAACAGACACGAGACGCTCAGACAGCGTGTAATAGACCGAAATCTTCAACTAAGGGTATACTATGATATCTTGTAACACTCTTCATTTTCTTGTATGTGTCGTATTTTCTTGTATAATTGATTTCGTATTTTCATTAAAATATTTAGAATCGTGTTGCCGAGATGACGGAGGATGCATTGAGAGAATTAGTGATGAGCGTCTGTGAGAGAGACCCATCACTAATTCTCGACATCATCGTCGATCGGGCATCTCAAGCTGAAGCCGCTCAAGGTGGATATCATCCACTGCCCGAAGCAATTCCCCCAATTGGTGTGTGTGCAGCAAGTGTCGGGAGATGCCCACCGAGGAGGAGAGGGTGTGCTGCAGGCAAACACCTTCCAACTGCCTCTCTACTTTGCCAGTAAGTAGTTCTATATGACGCACATATAACTAATTTTAATATTAAAACATTTAATAGAAATGTATTATAATATTAATGTAAATACCTATAATTTCAGGACTTTGACCTGATAGTTCTAGACCCATTAGTTTTGATGGTAGCTCGTCGGTACAGGTAAGGAAGTTTTTTTAAAATATTATTCTAGATCAATTTGTATTGTTTACTCCCATGACTTCATTTTTTAATGTTGTGTT
This sequence comes from Magallana gigas, assembly GCF_902806645.1. NCBI lineage: Eukaryota > Metazoa > Mollusca > Bivalvia > Ostreida > Ostreidae > Magallana > Magallana gigas. The sequence continues at coordinate 61,176,370 of NC_047563.1, forward strand.
CGCCTTATCACTGAAATGCCATTTCAATTTATTTTCATCTCTTTAAACAGACAGGATGTCCTTGCTGCTGGTGAGGACGACGACTTTAACCGGAGCAATCGCCACGCAGGATACCGGCAGTTTATCCTCTGGCAGCATGGGCATTTGGGGGCAGGAAACCGCCGTGTCATTCCAAGCTGCTGCAAGTGGAGGATAAGAGATACTTATCCTGACAGTTTTGGACAATATAGGGGATTTGTGGGTGGCCGTCTGGGATAATATACATGTATATTAATAAACAGCACTAATGTTCAAATTTCAAGTTTCTTTTATGTTGAGCAAACACCTACATGTATATCATAAAAACTGTTCACATGGAACACATATCTAATTTAATTCAAAATTACATGCAAATGTAAAAGCAGAAAAATTGCTAGATCTCAAGCTGTTATTCTTTGAAAAAACTACATGTACACTTTATGTAAACGTGCATCTAGATAAAAAAATAAAGCACACTCATGAAATGGGAAAGTTCCACTTAAAATCACCTTCCCTTATGAAGAGCTTTGTGATCAAGAAGTATAGAAAACCTCTTAAAAATCCAATGATAAATAACATGACTATCAATTGAATATCAATTTAAGTACATGAAAGCACGCCTCATAGCTAATCATAGACATGTAAAATGTATGTCTATCATAAAGATAACAGGAACAGAGTAGTCCACAATGAGTTCATTCTACCCAGTAATCAATAGTTTTGTCCATGTCAACACTTGTTCTTAATCGTGATCGCTGTTCATGAACAATCTGTTGAGTAGGTGGTGGGGGGATTGGTGCAAGGTGAGATGAAACTCTCCTGGGGTCATCCTGCTCTAGAACCATCTTCTGGTTCATACCAATGGCATCATCCAGGCGTTTAAGGATAATCTTCCGCATCATCTCAGGCACATATGAATACTGTTTTTGGTTCTTTACATGTTGTGACTGACCATCTACTACTTTTCTTCTGAAAAACTCTCTGGTACCTTAAATAAGAGAGAATATTACTTAATGAATTTCTATTCAATACAATAAACAAATGATCCACTATGCAAAGCATACCTCCTCATTACATGAAATGGTTTTTAAATGCATTGTATTATACAAGCACATGAAGTTTCCTCTCCATTTTAAGGAAAATTTCCTTGAACAATGCAAGTTAAGTCAAGAGAACCCGTTCTTTAATTTGTTTGCCTACAAGTTTTTGTATTCTAAGTTCAAAGTAGTACTATGTTCCTTGCACTATGAGATAAAATGTCATCAAAATCAACATTTCCTTGCTTAAGTTGACAAAACTTGTTATAACCTGATAGATCCATCTTTGTTTGTCATAACTTCTCTATCAATGTGACCATTATGGTCCAATGCAGCCAAGAGATTTCGACATCGGTAAGCAGGTGGCGTGTATGAATGTCGCTTCGATGCGTACATCAAAATGAGGTTCTGGAAGTTTTCCAACTCTGCTGTACTTCTGAAGTAATAAAAGATTTTCAATTGTAAAAAATAATATTTTCTAAAATAAAACATGGTTGAAACTAGGGTTAGCATCATAAAAACTCCTCAATAATTGTTCTAGAATAACTTTAGAATGTATATCTATACAAAAATATATTTTTATTTGTGATACTGTTAGAAATACTTTAAACTTAGAATTGACAAATGATATGAACCTGCAGTTCAGATAATATGGGATGTTGTTCAATAATCTTTTGTCCAGAACAATACTCCTTAAGGAAACATGAGCTGGGGAATCTTTTTCTAGCCATCCCTTCTCTCTAGCAGATGTCAATGGACCATGTTCACACTTATTACTGGAACTGAATGGCAATATCCAACTGTGTACATTTACTACATGATGTAATACACCAATCCACATCCCCTGAAAAAAATTTACCATCTTAATTTGTCTTCTAACTTTAAATTACTAGAAAAGGGTTTTTATGACATTTTTAACTTACAACAAAGTCTTCTGTTGTAGTACAAGTTTGTGCTGTATACCAGTAATGGTTAACCACATCTTTGGTCCAGTCCAGCAAACCTTTATTCTTCTTTTCTTGACCAGGCTTAGTAAACATGAAAGCATCGCAATGTCAATGAAATTGCTATAACTAATTCATGCAAAGTTCTTCACTGTAGTCTTCAGTGTTACGAATGGAACAAGCACATGCCAACACAGTATATCATGCTTACCTTGATGATTTTTTTCCCCAAGTTCTTGGTCCCATGCCAAACATCAAATGAATGCTTGATGTCTGGATAGTTTTTCTCTATTAAAAAATATCAGATTTCATTTATCATTGAAATTTTTAGTATGTAAAAACATGAAAAATATTCACCTGGCTATGTAACAAATACAAAGGTACATGTATATTACATGTACTAACAAAAAAACTTATTACAGTTTATACGCACTCATTAGTGATGAAATCTGCACATGTGCATCAGTCACAACTTCTATAATTTTCATCCCCTTCTCTATAAGAAACCCAAGTCCCTTTATAAAGCACGCCTTTTCCAAGTTTGTACTTTTCTTTTCTGTAAACCTTTTGTCTAAGGTGATGATGCATAGGATCTTTTTGGTAGTATACTCCATGAAGGTATAAGAGCAATACTGCGCGGAATGTCCCGGACTGTCCATTCTTCCATCCCCTTCAATTTTAAGAAAACATTATTGTTTAAGTTAGAACTACATCAATGTCTAATGTTATACCCTTACAGGTATTATATTTAGTTCTAACCAACAAAAGTCCAATAAAACAAATGTTGCAATCAACCAGCTAACAATCCAACACAAAAATTGTTGGACTGTTGCATCTTCACTATCCAATATTTGTCCAATCTCAATCTTGTCAGGACAGAAATACTGATAGTTTACAAATGCATAGAAGCAATATTTGTATTTACCAAGAACAACCAAATCAACTCCTCTGAACTCCTCCAGTACTGCATTTTGGTGGTTTATCCAGTGTTCATCGACAGATGGGACAACATACTGGCGCTGCATTTTATAGAAGGTGCTTTTGCTAAGAATAGGAAGATGTAAAAATTTAGCAAACATCGATATCTTTTGGAAATTACTTCCTGAGAGGACAGTGCTTGCAGTCAGCATCAAGTCACCAATGTGTACACCTCTATTCAAGATTGGCTGGGAGCACCATCTATAAAGCGTGTGACCATCTGGACAAATCTGATAAACAAAAATAGACAACTGTATTAAGTAAATAGCAAATACAAATGGGGATAATGAGATACAATATTTTATACACAAATACTAATCATGAAATCTTATATATATCAGGACAAGAAGTGATGACTAAAAAATGATGTGCAATTTTATATTTATGAATAAACACATTACCCATTTCAGGTAAAGGGCTGATGCAACAACTTCTTTCTTTATTTCTACTCCTAGTCCACAGCCTTTATGCGAACAAGTTTTCTGTATGTTTGCTGTAGCTAAATTCAGCAGCTGGTTGTAATATATCAAGAAAGGTTGATCATTCATAAAGCCTTGTATCTCTTCATTGGTTTTGATGCGATGACAACCAGGACTTTGACTAAAATCAACTTCTGTAGTCTCGATTTCCTCATCACTTATGCATTCGTCATCTTCATCATCATCAGTAGCAGCAGTGGTGTCAAGTCCTTCTCTATTTGATAAGAAAATGCATTGTTTTGAAATATAATTTGTATCTACAATTATTAAATTTTACAAAACTATTTTGGCCCCTTATTGACCCTTCAACTCCCCCCCCCCACCTTGCCAATCACCTGTAAGCAGAGAAATCTTAGTTTACATCTCTTCACTACTTATAAACACCAGACCCTTATATCTCAAGTAGTAAATAACTACTTGCTAAATTGAAAATGAGAGTAATTTATTTTCTTTTTTGGCTACAAACTTTATGGGATTGTATCACCCACATATGGAGTAAAAATTCATATTATGTACCTTAGAGTGATGTTAAAACTTGGTTCATAATCATCATCCTCTACATCATCATCTGTCATTTCCACCTCAGTCACATCAATGGTCAAACTATATGGGAATAAAACCAAATTACTAAAAATGTATTATTTTTATATGCATAGGCATTATAAAATATAGTTCTTTGAATTTCTGATATCAAGTTAATTTATTATTTACTGTGTAAAAAAAAACCAAAAAACAAAACAAAAACAATATGACTAACTCAAAAGGGTTTATGAAACTGTTTGACTCCTTCACAATGGGACATCGACAGCTTTTTTTCATTTCTTCCATTCCAGACATGTATACATCTGACTTACTGAAATATAGAAGGCATTCTTTTTTAATTACCACACAGCATAAAAAAGTCTGAATTCACAGTGACTTTTAAGGATTTCTCTGCTTGGTCAGTTGAAAAAACTATTATTTCCTATGTCGTTTGTAATGCAAGAAATGATTGGTTAACAAGCTAGGTGTAAATTTCCGAGCACCTGCTGAAGCCGCGGGTGTAAATAAAATGTGACGTCACAATGCAATTCTTGCTTTAATCAAGTGCACCTATTATAGATCTTTGTGCAAAATAATGTAACATGCAATGATGTAAATGAATAAATAATTTGTCAAAATACCTAATATATCTTAACATTCTATTGGTAAGAATAAATGATTTTCAGCACAATTTCAATTAATATTAATTGATTTCCAAGTTGCAAAGCACTAGTAAAACTATATATAATTTCAAAATTTGTATAACAGGAAATAAATTCGTTATTCAGGTCCAATCAAGGGTGTACGGGGATTTACCCTAGGGTTGTATTCCATACACCCTTCGTCCTGCGAACACAAGCCAGGGTATATCCCCGTCCATTCTTGATAAGACCTGGATAACTAATAGTATCATTGTGTACTTTGACAAACGATACTGGCATATGACCAATTCTCACCAGGGACCAATCCGCCTTGCACATGCATTTTTACATCATTATAAACAGTCATAAAATTATATACAAAAATGAAGAAAAAATGCGCTTGCAAGAATTTGTGCACTGTATTATTATTTAGTATTCATTTCTTTTGCTCTTTATATTAATTTTTTTAGGGGTGGGTGGGGGTGGATCATGGATAAATAATGGTTCAATTGGAAAAACTTATATTTGAGAGGGAAAAGGACTGAAATCCTTACCCAGACTCTAGCTATCTGGCTGCAGAAATATTATATTACTTAGTTCATGCATTTATGGAATATCTGTAGTGAAAATGTTTTTATATATATATCGTTTGTTGTCTTCCACATAATGTAAGGCAAGACATCAGGTATTTTTACTATGTATGTTTTGTAGTTTCTCTGCTACACAACATATCAATGAGACATTGCATATCAGAATGTTTACATAAAAACTTTGAGAAATTTGCAGAATAAATATATACTCAGTTATTTCCGCCTCTGAAGAAGTAATTCTTGACACATCACACTTGTATGGAAAAGACGATGGTCCTGGGGTAGAGGTAATAGGTGCACCCGCTGGACTCATGGGCTCGACTGTAGATCCTTTGGGAGAACCGAAGCAGTCTTTTCTATACAGGTCATACCTATATAATAAACATAAAGCATAAGTAGTGTGCAATATAAATCGATGACAAAACAACTGCGATATCGTTTTTCAAAGTCCAATTCAATTCTATCATTACAATGTTTTTTCGGTATGACATCTACCCCTTGGGGTACCCCAAAACTAACATTATCGATAGAGATGCTTCGGAAAGGAATTAAGACATCATAGATTGCATGCATGTTTTTCTCTGCCTAGATTAAAATTTGTTAATGAAATAATCTGTATAATATCGTGAATTATCACACTTTACTCAAAATTTAATACTCACTTGTCCAGTAAAACTTTCGCGACATCTGCATGGCTCTCGAGCTTCAGAGTGTCTTTCAACCCCTTCCAACGTTCAAACTGGACGCCGATATTTACTCGCGCCTTATTATAAGACGCCTGAATTTTTTGCCGATTTCGTTTTCTGACTGAATCTGTGAGAACACGTTTTCGTCCGCGAGTTGACATACCCGTGTCGGCCATGTCTTCTGCTATATAAAGCAATCTACGCATGCGTTATTGAGGCTGTCGAATGAGTTCACAAAAGGTCATATGAATACGAACGGACTTTATTTCAATTTTTGTCTACCAGACAAAAAATTCAAGTCACTTGCCTATACTGACCAAGTTCGTCAAAACTATCGATTGGGACATAACAGAAATTGTATTTTGTTACAAAATTTATCATTCTAAAGTATTATTTCGCTGAATAAAAACTTTTAAAAATATTCCAAAATCGTAGCTACTACCCGTTTAAGTTATGATGAATATAATTGTTTCTCTAACGTAATACAAAATATTTCAAAGTTAAAAGTTATCATTTACAGACTTTACAGTCCCCTCAGCCCCTAATTCGAAGGGCTAGCTCCTTTTTCTTCAGTTCAAACACATGTTGTTCAACAAGTGTTTAGAAATTCTGTACCGTTCTCAAGATATCTAGAGAAGGTCTTTTTAGGTACCGACCCTGTAACTCCTTGTTTTTCATAATTTTCCTCCATTTTAAGATAATGAGGATCAAAGTTTCGGAATTCTGGTCCCTTAAACTCCCTTAATACGTGAGACAGTAGTAAAATATTGCCGTGTTTAAGTAAACAATGTTATAATGAATATTATTGACTCTATAACGTATAACAAAATATTTCACAGTTAAAAGTTATCATCAAAGGACTTTAGAGCTCTCTCGGCCCCTAATTTGAAGGGTCAGTCCCTTATTCTTGATGTAAAATGAAAGTTCTTGACTTTATAAAGTTTATTTCTTTTTGATCATGTTATAACAAAATACTACCAAGAAAAGAGATATTGAAATGAAACCACTAAAATTCACGACGCTTTTTTTACCGTAATTTTCAAGCTCCAGTGAGCTTCAGCGCTTTTGTGCACAGGACAGTATAAATAGAACATGTCAGATCTACCACCTTTCGTCTACAATCCCAAAAATTTACAACTCAATATCTTTAATCGTTTAGTTTATCCCTGGACAAGCTGACCCTCTCAAAATCGCTTAATTGTGAATGTCTCCAAACCGGAAGTGACGCCTTCTTTTAAAATAAGGTTCAGATCATTTTCTATCAGATCTAAAAGTTTCATATAAATCGGTCCACTAGTTTTAGAGAAATCGCCCACAAAAATTTGGTTGGAAAATAAAAATAAGAACATTCTTTACGCGATCGCTGTGCGCTTCTTTGGGGGAAGAAGGGTCCCTGATCAGACAATTTGAAAATATCTGGAATCTACTAGTAGTATTTTTAATCATCAGTCCTCTACTCGCCATTCAACTATCCGAATCTAAACAAAACTTTTGCTCACCGAGTGTTAATAAACCTTTTTTTGACTCAAATATTCTTTTACATTCAATAACAAAACAAAATGTAATTTAATTAAATGAAAGAATGAAATCAGCAATGAGTATGCATTTTAATGAATTGGAAGAGGTTAAACTAATAGTGTTATTTTTTACGGCCTGGATGTAAATAAAACTTGTTCAAAAATTTTAAATTCGAAATGATCGCTGATTTCTTCCATTCCTTTCGTGCTATCGGGCATCGGTTAATTTTATCGTGCCTGCACCTACCGCAAGCATGTAGCATTGTAATACTTAAACTGCCATATCTCGAACGCTTTCTAAATATTTTTCAACTCAATTTACTTACTACACCTTGCTTAGTTCATGCCCCCCTCCCCCTCTCTCTCACAGCTCAAAAAAAGACGTCTAATATTTGTTAAACCTAGATTAATTTTAACAGATTACAGATACATAAGATGTGTGTGTTGGTATAATCATGTTGTTAATATCGCCTAGAAGTGGGTAGTGCAATGCATTAAATTCTCAGTAACAAAATGTAAGAATGTACAGATGTATTTATCTTTCAACTCGTACGGCTGTAAAACGTTTTATTACATTTATTGATGACATTTATATTTATTTTCATACGCACTATGATTGAAATCAATGCTTAATTAAAGGTTTGATGTACAGTACCTATAACCGATATAATTAAAAAAAAACAATTTAACAAAGAATAAATGTATATTCAAATGGGTGGTAACGTAGAAACACGAGAAGCCTGTGCCTTAGACTACAGCGAATCGCTTGTCCATTAGCGCGGTATTTCCTCGACCTTGTGCGAGTGATGCTGTACACCCAACGTGGTGGGTTTTAAATGTTTGCAGTTTGATAACATAACTGAATTCTATTTCCAAACAATAAATTATTTTCTGACATGGACAAGAAAACATTCATACTAACTATCCGTCATAAAATACGAGACTAAAACACCATAACTCCTTTAATTAAGGTATAATATTTTTTACTTACTTCTTAATATTGTTAAAATCGGAATTCTTTGTGCTTGCAGCTAAATAAGTTAACCAATGTGTGCATTGAAGTAAGACGCAAACCTTGTGTATTAGATAACAGCAGCCCGCTCGCTAGTCCAGTCACGACCTATTTCTTCGGGCAAGGAATAGGATAAGTAATTGTTCACATACAAAGCTCGGAATCCACTTAGGTTTTAAATGCGTCTCAAATACATTGCATAGCTGCAGTTCATTTATCCATTGTGTGTTTGTGTTTCACAATAGAAGAGAATGAGAATGCTTATACATTTTCCATATATGTACATTGTAAGCTGGTGCACTGTCTACGGTAGCTTTATGTCAGTTATACGCATAGAGATCTCGTTTAGTTGCCAAATGAAAACAGATATCGCTCATATTGCGCAATACCCGCACAAAATATTATTGTAACGACATTCAAAAGATCAAAATGAATAATTTTTCCGGCGACAGCCATATCGAAATCTAAACCGTTTTCGAGTTATAAAGTAAAAACTTTCAAGTCCTCTGGATCCCTAATTTAAGGAGCCAGCACCTTTTTTCTTTAGTCAAACAAAACAAATTTTAAATTTTAAGTTTTTCGTCTTCTACATGTCACAACAAAATATTTGCGAGAAATAGATAAACTTAGAAAACCGTTCAAAATTACAACGCTTTTTTATCTCAATTTTCGATACCTACATACTGGTAATTCTTGTGCTAGGCAAATATGAATACTTTTGTACAAATTAACACTCTTTTGTTTATCATCCTTGAAATTTTTAAATTGATATCGTAAGTAGTTTATGAAAACACTCTTGGACAAACCAACCCCCTAAAAATCTTTAAAATGTCATATCTCAAACACGGAAATGATGTCATCAACCCCCCAAAAAATTGGTTTAGGTTCAGAACATCGTTAGTGAGATCTGAAAATGTCATAAAAATCGATAAAAAAAAACCTTTCGGTACTCGGGGCTTGAACATGGGTCGCCTAGGCACATGTCCACGACTCTAATGATTGAGCTATTCCAAGTCTCCTTCAAAATTTTTTTCTTTTTTGATATTTTTCTGTGGGGTTGATAGTGACCATTTTACTGATTCAGAATATATTCTATCTATCATTGCTGAAAATTTGAAATTTCTAGCTTCAACCATTATTTAAATATTTGCTAGACAAAATGGATTTTTGAAAAGTAAATTGAGCGACGCAGACAAACGGAAGTGTCGTCATATTTGAAAAGATGCCTATGCATAGTTTTTAATATTGACTTTTATCTGTGAAATTTTCGTGAAAATCCGTCGAATTGTTTTTAAAATATTTGGTTTTGAAATAGTTGGTGCAGGAAAAAACAAGAAAAAAAATAGGTCAAAAGAATAATAATAAATAAGTATAATTCATCGAAAACTGGTTTAAGTTTTTGTTAGACTTCATTTGTATGAAAGTAAGTATAGCTCTCGGTATTTTAATTCTGAAGATATTACATCATCATTATAAATTTTTGGCCTATCTTTCTTTTTGAATGGGTATAAGATGATGAACGAATATGATATCCTTCTAGAAATCACATGACGTCATACAAACCAGATGCAAAATCTAGGGGCGTATTATGCAATTAAAGATCATATTAGAAGAGAACTACAGGAACTGTATAAATATTTGGTTACAAGGTTAGTTAACAAATACTATGTTAATTTATTTTCGTTTGTTATTAAAAAACAGTCATTTGGGACTTTTTAAATAACACGGTGTTTCGAGTTTTCAGAAGTTTAAAGTTTTGCTTTGTAATATTAATTAATATACAAAACATCTACAAAAAATTACCTGATCAGTTTTCATTAACAATATATGGTTTCTATATATAACGTGTACAGAAAGTTGTACTTAATGTCATAAGCGTGGATTATAGTAATGATTGCTTGGGGTTTTTAAACTATGGAGATGTGTTATGGTCTTATTCTGTAATAATATTATTTATGTCAGATTGATTTTGCCAGTATAGTTTCTGGTTTAAAATACCAGGAAGTGACTGGCAATAATGTGACGGTATCACACGTACTCCTGTTAGAGTCACTAATTATGTCATTAAAATATTTTGTGACACATATCTGTTTCAGAAACATTTTTTATTGATACCAAACAACCATTTATAAACTTGCTATTTACATAATTTGATAAGTTGCAAAAGGTAATTCGAAATGCCCATAATGATTTTATCAAAACGTGTTATCTATGAACATTATATGGTTGTATGTATTTGTATAAATGGTTAGGACATGTTTTGATGTCCAATGTGCCAAATGTATGAAGAGTAAATTAGTGTTATGTTATTGCATTCAACTGTAAAGAAATGTATCATTACAAGTATTTTTGTATAAATAACAAAATGCAAAAACAATGTTTACGTTAAGGAAACACGTAGTATTGCAATTAACACATGACTCTTTTAAAAGTATAACTACACGTACTTTAAAACATCAGGTATAATAATACACATTAGACAATATTTCTTCTCATACTCAAGTACCTTCTTTTATTTCAAAGAGTTCTGAGTTATGAAAATAACAAAAATCTATAGTCAAACCATCATCAGTAAAATTGGCTACACATAGAATACACATAGACTAAATTTATACAGCTAATATTTCAAGGGTTAAACCAGTTCAGAGTTCACGATTAACAAACATCAAATTTAAGTTCAACATGTAGAAAGGATTGACCCTGGGAGGTGCAGAGGTCAACGCTGTCTAATTTGCTACATCAGCGTGTTAAGCATTACAGCCAAATCTTCTGAGAACGTTGATACCCAGAACAACATGCAGCTGAACTAGAAGAACCCCCCCCCCCCCCCCCAAAAAAAAAAAAAAAAAAAGAATCAATGCTTAAGGGTTGGGGTTGATTTTGTGAGTTTAGATATTTTAAGAATCAAACATTCAAATTGTTCAAAAACCTCATTCAACGAGTCGCTAAGTGAAAAGAAGGCTGAAGTATCAACTCAAGGGAATTAACTACGATTGTTAATTTAGATGCATAAGCAGATTTAACTATTGACATGGAATAAAACTGGGATGACGCTGCACACTTTCTTAGATAAAAACTTCCTATTCAAAGGAAATTGGTTGTAACATTATATTTATATATACTTAGTACCAAAGATATATTACAATATCAATGTACTTAATAAATTTTCTTTTAAGAAAATGAATAATTGACTTTATTTTGCTGTTGAATTAAATGGACAGTACCGTGGGTTTATTGTGTGTTTTTTCACCTATGTCTGTTTTCTCATAATATCTCTACGTTTTAAAATATATATTATCTAAACATTAGGAGTTAAAATATATGATCTAGACTCCAAACAAATCCCAACACCGAGAAATCAAATGACTAGGCATCGGAAGGGAAATATAGCAAACAAAAGTATGCGTTGGCTATAATGAATAAATTATCAAACATTGTAAACCAATTGTGTTTGTGGCAAAAAGTCCTGATATATTGGAAATCGAATAAGTGGAACCAAAGATTGTGTCTCTCAGGGAGGTTCACGACAAAGTCATACTTAAAAAATAATAATGACACTGACTTTAAATATTACGCGGGTATGATAAGGCAACTCTCAGCGATCAAATTCCTCTGATCGATATGACGTCACAATAAGCAGCATGATGTCATATTTTACTCAGAAACATGTCGATTTTAACTTTATCTCTGGTTTAATTTATAAAAACTACAGGCATAAAATATCACTAGAAACACTTCTAACTGAATATATCTTCGATTTCTCTGTATTACGTATAATTATCATTGATGACGTCAGAAGCATGTTTAACCATTTCTGTGCCACAGGGCCTATTTGGGCCTATTTGAATATCTACGTTAAGTGCCACAGGGCCTATTTGGGCCTATGGCAATTTGAAAAAATATACATTAAAATAAAAATCAATATTAAATACATTCAGGTTCTGTTTTTCATTATTGATTTTTTAAAATTTGTATCAATATGCATCGTATGATCTATGTGTTTAGTGAAATACTGCTGATAACGTCACAACGTTAAAAATGACATCATAATCATGACGTCACTACGTCACACAGCGCAAACTCGTTGTCTGCGTTTTACCATGGCTGGCGTATGGTTTTTGTGAATACATCCCCAGGACTTTTCCGTCAGAACGGGAAAATAATATCTGTCCTAATGCACAACCTGGACCAAAGGAAATGCCCCCTCCCCCACAAGAGCACGACCAATCTTACTTTTTCCTACTCTGCCATATAAACCCTGGGCTCGTTTAACATATAACCGACTTTTGACTAAAATCTATCTTAAAAGACCAAATATTTTTCATAAGATATCACCATAGCTCATAAATTTGTCATATCTTAATAGGATAATCTTAAATACTGTCAACATATAGGTCTTAAGTCCAACTTTAACATGGCGAGAGCTAATACTTTAGTCCACCACCGAAGGCCGAGTATAATTCGAGTGTGCGCGACTTTTTTATTTTCACGCTGCCGTTAGTGCTGATTAAAAAAATCAAATAAAACACATCGGTAATATCAATGCGGTTTTTTTTAATCGGGTAAAAAGCTACTACATACAGCATCGTTCTCTGGTATTGTATAATTTGCAAGAAATCGAGAGAATATTAAGCACCAAAGGAAGCATGTACTTTATATGTATTATTTTTATTCAGAGTTAATTAATGAACGGCAATATAAACTGCGATATGCCAAATAAGGAGGAATGGGGCACTGAAAAAATTACTTTGATATGATCCTAGAACAAAATTTTAGCCAGATGATCAACATTAAAAAAAATTCCATCTGGTGACATTTTACTGTAGTTTTCATGCATGTAAAAGAACAATACTGAATCTTTGGACAGAAAAACAAGAACTGCATGTAATAACTTATTTGGAGATAATGATGATGCTTCGACCGTGTTCGAGATTAAGACTTTAGTGCCCAACCCCCCCATCCCCCCTGCGTACGCGCTTCAAGTCCTATTGATACCTTTTTCGTATCTTCTGTCTCCTTCTTCAGAGCATTTCAAACAGAGACATTCTTTCTTGAAACTAAATTTCAACCGTGTCTCTAAAATTGGATACCGCATATCATAGACATTTAATTTTCACATGGATGGTTCTGACCGCACGGACTTTCATTACCTGTTTTATGGTCATAAAGAGCATCTACTCTGTGTAAAGGTGCAAATATAGCGGTAAAAGAAGGAAAGATTTCTAGGACTGTAATATACTTCATGAAAATATTTAATCACTAAATTTTATCATTATTATATTTTAGACAACTCAGTTGGTCAAGCGGATTTAATCTCTAAAACAAACTGTAAGACCACAAGTTGGTAAAAAAAAACTTCTTAGATCTAATCGAGATATAGAATCGCAAATGTTTTGCATTTCATAACTGTTATATTCCATCGTATGATGATGAACTATGTGTAATCGTTAACTTTCTTAGGTCTATATTGTTTTTTATTCTTTGAATATTAGAACTATGATATAAATCACAATCGTAGTTGTATCGATAAATAAGCTAAGATATTTGAGAACATTAAGAACAAAATTATACATCTTTTTCCGAGAGTTCAAACGTTTACAACTGACGATCGTGATTGTCAATTTTACACGTATGATGTGGTAAAAGTTTTTACTTTGTATGGAATAAAATGTAAAAATTAAGATAGTGTTCACCTGTCCGAGAAAAGGAAGATTTTAAAACATACAGATAATTTAAAGCTACATAGTCCGATTTTTTTTTGGCTATGGGAGTATCAAATATTTTTCTATACAGACCAAATTTATTAGACAAATGCCTATTTACACAAACAAAATCCGTCTCCTTTCAAAGTTTGTATTATTTAAAGTACATAAAAAATTTCTGTATGAGAAAACAAAAAACAAAACAAACCAACTCCATCTTGGGAATGTTTAGAAATGGGAACCGCTTGGTTTTGTTCCCGAATGATTGGGTTTATTCAACCCGCATGTGATGTATCGCTTGTACATGTATACAAAACACTTCCCCAAATATTAGTGAATAAAATGTACCGACGTTTATTTTTGATTTGAATTTTTTTCAAAGTCGTAATACAACCATACCCGCCTTGACCTCAGCAGCGAATTTTATTATGAGACGAAAGAAATCAATACAATTTATGTCGTTTGTTTTTGTAAATAAATTGTGTACATCACTTTTTCAATAAAATATGGCTTAATGTACCTGGAAAACTACTGCAATGTCTATTATGATACTCATACTTAGCATAGCCATCGTATAAAATCGAACATAGCAGCTTTAAAAATTTCACGATAAGCCTATATATTATTCTATTTACGAAATCATTAAAGTCATTTGGGGTATTTTGAATAACAGTTTTTGTTCAACTTGATTGTAAAATATGTGTAAATACGCATGTTTAAAACAGTTCGTTGTTTTGGTCCAACAGAAAGATCATACTCGTTCATGTGCGGACCTAGAGAGGGTGCATGGACTATTCCTTCCACCTCTTGGGAAATCAAATTAAAAAGATTATATAGCAAAATTCCCGAAATAGGCCTCAAAACCCCTCTCCAACATTGGAAAACAAAATTATCCCTCGGACACCCCCTGGAAATGTTTTCTGGATCCGCGCATGCTGTAACAAACATACAATATATCAATTTTCTCGCTGAATAAAGCAATAGCATACAGTGTAATGAGAAATGAATATTGAGCAGCGTTTTCATCACATAAATTCTCTTTTCTGAGGTTAGCGAGAATATTTTAATAACAAAATAATTTATTAATGTATGTCATTTCTTCTTTAAACTCTCTATATATAAATCACTGCATGGCGTTGGAAGCAATTTGAAAGTGAGTGGGGGGGGGGGGGGGGGGCTAGACTAATCCTAAAAAATATTGACAAGCAGAAAAAAAATGATAAAAAACTAATTCCCAAAATATCCGTGGGGGGGGGGGGGGGGGGGGGAGTACTATACCTATACTTCCAAAAAAAATCTTACCTACCAAAATAAAAAAAATTCCCACATCATGAAATTCCTAATCCGGGGGGGATGGGGGGGGGGGGGGGGGGAATAGTATGCCTATGACTTCAACTTCTCAATAATTTAATCATTTCAAGGTAAATTTAGGAACAAATATGTTTCCTGCGAGAAAGAGTGTGGGGGGGGGGGGAGGCTAACCTTCTATGATGCTATGTGCCTAATGGTTAGGTCTAACTTTGCAAAAATGGTGGGGTGGGTGCTAAGCCCCCCTCAGCCCTCCCCCCTCCGATTCCGACGCCTATGTAAATTACATTGCAGGTGGTGACTGTTGGAGAGTTTCATTTGTTCGTGTTTTGTACATTGCAGTGCGATACACCACACTTTCTAAAACACGGAACGCGGGGTGATTCGAAATTTCCCCCAAATGACTTTACGAGCATAAACTTGGATGGACGTTTATGCTTGCGCGATTTCATAGAAATGATTATTAAAACGAACAAGGAATTGCTTACCAATCTAGCACTGTCATTCTTTGTCTGTCTGTCTGCATATCTAACACACAGTAAAAACCAATTCCTTTTGCGAATTTCTTAAACTGCATCATGATAAACCTTTACAGCTGCAGCCAGCAATACCTGCCTCTTGACCACTAACATATTTGCGTTATACTAATTAATTAGTTTTTGAAAATTATCCGCTATTAATGACAATGATTGTTACAAAAATATCGTATTAATGATGCATACAGGCTCTAAAACAATGTAAGTTGGTTATATAAAATCGCTTTAAAACATTTGGTGCTTTGCTTAATTACACATATAGTTTAATGTTAATCTAATATGGTTTGTACATGGTCAGTAAATCCCATACGGTGCGAGGCCGAATGAAGATGTTTTAAAAATAAATTTCCAAATTATTCGTGGGAAAAACTTAGTTATTGCTATTTAGACCATATACTTTCGTGATAATCCCGCCCCATCAGTTCCATTTTTCACAATTTGAGGGAATTTCTGGTGTGAAAAACATGATTAAGTTTGCATTGCATGTCATTAGGTTATCAAACAAGAAATCCGATAATTTATGATTTTTTTAAGTCAACCTACTTAAACTCTCTCTCTCTCTCTCTCTCTCTCTCTCTCTCTCTCTCTCTCTCTCTCTCTCTCTCTCTCCCTCTCTCTCAGGAATAAGATAGCTTTTTTTTATCGTGAAATTTATGTCTCATATATGTGCAAACAAAGAAATAAGAGATATATGCATTATATCTTATAGAACTACATGTAATTTCAATGATCAAAAATTCACATGTATGCGTGGATTATAATTAAGAATGACAGGATACATGTAAGAACGTGATTATTTTAAAAACTGCACGTATTTGTTAAAGATTGGGAACATGCATCATTAATGAAGTAATTCATATTTTTTGAAAGACGTGGTTTTCTTTACATTTCTTTTTCATTTGGCGACGCTTAAAAAGAAAGAAAAAAAAGAATGGCGTAACGTCTTATTTGAAATGACAGAGAAAAAGATAAAAAGCCATTGTTTTCGATAATAATATTAGAAATTATTGATTAAACACAAAACTGCATCCCGCAACGCTAAAAAATGGTACGGCGCGTTGTGTCAGATTGTTACGTCAAAACATGAATTTGATAACGTCATGCTTGGCACTGAAGCGTAATAACGTCTTTTTTGACGTGGCAGCGAAAGGGTTAATAGAGAAGACAAATAATCGGAATGCTGTGTAAACAATGCCGAAATAAGACGTATTTAATGCATATATCTAAGATTTAGATTAGTTTCAGTTCGGATATAATCAGGATAATACAGGCATGGATACTTTGTTTAATCAGCGTGTGTTATAAGGTAAGCAGATCGACATTTATATGGCTTGTCCAGCCTTTCCTCTGTCAGAGTGTACATAAAAGGCAAAAGTGTAACACTACCCCGGATATTTTAAAAGATGACTTTGGTAAATATCAACAGTATATGACTACTTGAAAAGTGCTGCTAGAATCCTGTGCTTCGTTGTTTTAAATGAAATTTTACGTAGTATTTTCAATGAAATTATAGAAGTTGAGAGGGTTTCCGATAAATATTTACATTATTTATGTTATGCGATCAACAATAACGCGCATTGATGAAGTTTTCCGGTCAATTTTTTCTTTGATACGTCGATCAATAGAAAAATTATTATCTTCATTTCTTATCATTTAATAAAACATTTTCAAATCAAAAAATGTGAAGTGTCATTGATCAAAAATGTAAATAATGTAAAAGAAGCGGCGCGTATGAATACAAAATAACAACAGCAACAATATTCAAAATGGATGCGCCTTCAGCTGATGCAGAGCTATTGAACTGAATTTAATGGATTAAACACAAATAGTGAGTTAAAATCTGAACCGGCTGAATTGAAAACGAAAGGAAAATACATGCGATAGCTTGTGATATTATTCACTGTGCAGAAAAATTCGTAATAACACTAGTTTTCATGTGAGATCGATGGAAAATGCAACTGGACGTAACCATCCAAGGAGGCGATCGTGGACGAAAATAGTTGATATGTCGACAAAGAATAGTATGTATAAGCGACTTTTGTAAACATTGTGGTAAATATATAGCCAGTGATGTACTTAAATGGTATACTATAGTATCTGCCGCTTGGAATGCGCCGAAGGAGTTGATGCATTGTACTCAAAACGATGCTTATTCTGAATTTCTGATGTAGGGTACTGTGTAAGTTTAAAAATCATCGTTACCAAGTTTGAACAGCAGTGTTACCGTGAAAGTGTATGGGCCTATATGTTCGTTATGATTATTCTGGAAAATGAACAGCCAGCCTCGCAGTAATGTTGATTGATCTGAAGCAGACGAAATCGTGAGAAGACGCTTAATTTTCTATTTCGTGAATAAGATATTGTGTTTTGTTTATTTTTGAAGGTTAGACTTTCAAGTTTTTATGTTTATAAAATTGTATTTTGTTTGCTGACATTAAAACAGACACAACTTTACACTTTGTTGACAGTGTTTATTTTGGAAATTCCCGTTCTATAAATAGTGTTAGATCAGAACAGTTGAGAAAAGTAGATCCGGCGAAAATTTTATTGATGCTGGTATCAAAGAAATTTTTCGACCAATCAGAAGCGGCGATATCTCATCAAACGAATATATATTGAATGATTCTAGCAGTAATACTAATAAACATGAACTAATTGCCTATCGAATAATTGTAGCATACATACAAATGAACTTTGGGGTAGTGTTACACTTTTTGATTTTTTGTTAAGGTACAAAAGTGATATATTTTTAACTATCACGTGATATCAGGGCATGGCAGCTTCAAAGATCGCGTCGAGTCCGAAGTAGAAAAATAATATCTTGGTGAACATATTCACTTGGTATTAATATTCAGCACTGTTTTCATATCAATAAACAATTTTTAAATTGATCATGATTTTGACGGTCATTAAACTCGGAGTTGCCTTAACCTACCCGCGTAATACCCATGAACTTAATAAGGTCAATGGGATACTTTAGAAAGTAGTTGAATTATGAGAACTGAGGCTGAATTGACGAGGATCATCTGTAACTGCCTTAATTCTAAAAATATGTAGGATTTGCTTTCTCAATGCAATAGGACCGATTTCTTTCAGAATGCCCTTGATGAAATAAATATGTGCACCCTTTCGGGTTCTCTCAACACAAACTACCCAAAAATAAGACACATTAAGATTCCTTACAAATTAAAAGATGTAAAAGTCCCTTGCCTAAACGTGAACACACGTTTTTAGTCCTGTTCAGATAAAAATTTCGAGAACTATTTTTTGTGTTTTTTTTAATCGAATGTATTATTCGTACTTGAGTAATGTATACTTGTATGACACATTGTACATATAAAAAATGAAGCAGACGTTATTACTAACGTGCAGAATCAATCTATTTGAATCCAAAGTCCAAATTACCATGTTGCAATTTACACAGCAAGAACAATATCGATATAAAACTCTAGATCTCTTCTGATCAATGTCAGCGATGAACAAACTTTTATTCAGAATTATTAAAAAGAAATGATTGTTCTTAAATTGTTTACCATAAAAAAATCATTGAAAAAGTAAATTGAATTGTCCTAACCTCTTTCTTATGGTTGCTTGATTCATTGTACAAGCTAGTTATGCTAAATTTTGTTGTATTCTTAATCCTATAATTTTTCTCTTAATGATAAAGTTACAGATTAAACACTTGTAAATTTTGAAACAAGTTTAGTTGACATTCGGACGGTTGAAGAATATTGAAAACACGATCGAACATCTTCATATATTTATCGCAGTAGTGTTTGTTTGAAATCCATGCGATGGGTGTGTGGAGATGTTCAATCATCAATTGCATCTTACCTGGCCTTTTAGTCAGACCTTGGAAAAACTCCTGAAATATACGAGTGTTGTTCGGAAATTATTGAGACAACACGGATATTTCCATTTCTAACTGACGAATTAGGGTGAGAATTGGCATGAACATTGAAGAAACCTTTACAAATAATTAAAGAAAGTAATATTTAAAAAATGTTTAATATTTTGTTTACAACAGTAGATAAACAAATCAGTGGTCGGGGTACCCGGCGCAAGCATAAACTCGGAGAATAAGAAAACTAAAACATCGTTTATCTAAGTGTCTGCAAACTTGCAGCTTATACTAAAGGAAATCAGATTATATATGTCCATTTTGCTATTCATTGTGACTAACTTTTGATCAAGTTCCAAAAGTGTTTGAGTTGAAATACGGATAAAGTACAGATATATTTACCAAGCAATAGGAATTTGAAAACGACGGTATATAGAAATTTGACGTCAAGGCGGCGCAGCAAATATACATCAAATTGATGAAAATATTCTGAAAAAGACCTTTTAATGCCACACAGTTGCTTTAACAAAAACTATACGATGGCAAGGGATAAAGAACTTCAGTTTATCGTCTTTTTCACTGATTGTTTAGCTAGAATTCAGACAAGTGACTAAATATCAAGTACTTTTTACACACTAACTGATGTCAACAGTTCTCAAATATGTACACAGAATCACGGTATGAGACATTTCACAGTAATTTGACCTTTGGTTAGAAATGACCCGATTTTTTCCCCACAAAATTCAAGAATGGAGGGAATATGCGAATGTTGACATCTTGAAATGTAAACAAAAGATGAGAAATGAAGAATTAATTCTAATTTCCCTTTGTTTGTTAGGTGTTTAAAACATAGGATCAATAAGAAGCGTTCAAATGACGTTGCGGTAAGTTTGCGGTTGCGCCGGGTCACTACGCGATGGCAACTTGGTCTGCTTACCAGGAATGATCTAATCATGCTATGGACAATAAATTGTTTACATTGATAAACTCTATCCTTGTGTACATTTTGGTGAAATTTCAAGGGTTTATCTTTTCCCCCAAGGAAATAAGAGTGAATGTCTCAATAATTTCCGAACAACCCTCGTACATATTACAAAAGGAAATCTTTGCTAGGCAACGTTGGTTTTTGTTGTTGTTGTATATGTTATGTAATATAACAAAAAGGGTTATCAAGGACGCTTTACATTTGAGGTTTTTCTGTTTGTCGAAAAGCAGATAAGTTGCGAGTGTTATATTTTTTTGTACATTTTTGTTCAAATTTAAAATGCCCCAAGGGAAATTTAACATGCCCTACGGGTGTTACCAAAATGTGCGCCGAACGTAACGGTAAAACGAAAATTATAATGTATATTATTTTTAATAAATAGATTGACGATCAAGGAGCTACTGCTCCGTACGCGTCAAAAAGTTGCAAGTTACAGTCACAAATATCTGTGCTAGTGTTGGATTTAATAATCTTATTTTCTAACAATTTCTATGAAAATATTAATTTCATATATATTTAACTGGAAATGGACATTGGTGGTAACTTAACAACAACAAAACTTTATGATAAACACGATGACTAATATTTTTCTATAGTCAACTTTTCTTACTTTCTATAGTCAACTTTTCTTACTTATTTAGCAAAATAACTTCATCACCTGCATCTAGTATTTTTGTCTCTTAGTTAAGTCGATACACAAAAGCATGTTGATAAAACAGGACTGTCAGCGGTCTCGTTTGAAGTCATTTGTTCGTATGTTCTATGTGCGATATAACGACCTTGTCAGCAAATACAATCTTTCACTGGGTCGCATGCTAACTGACGTTTTTCATACTAATTGTTAGACCATAATTAATTGCCTAATTGTCTACGGATTTTCCGGTTTTTTTCCAATTCCGACAAAGAGCACAAAGCCGGTGTGACCGGTCAGCAGAGGATGCTTACTCCTCCTAGGAACCTGATCATACCTTTATCTTTTTAGAGGTTCGTGTTGCTATGCTCTGAATTTGTATTTCGTTTTATGGATTTTTGAGATGGTTGAGAGTTTGTTATTGTCATTTTTAATCATTATCATTAAATTTTTCAGACAATTAACTACTGATATCGTCCATGTACTTGCCTCAGACTTTCTCTTAGTCATTCGCTAATCGCAAAATGAAATATGTTGACTTTACGTACGAGATTGAGAGTTTCCATTTTCACATGTAAACAAACTGCACCACTTCATTTTCCAGGGCTTTATGACGGTGTTGAAAAGAATATGATACTATGTAAGAAAAAGCAGAATACCTGCGTTGTTAAGTACATTTGTATTTGCGGATATCTTTCAGCCAATTCATAAAGACATATTTGTAAGAATTTCGTCATCTTTATTTTTTTTTATCTGATCATAAAGTAAGTTTGTTTTCAGAAACGCATTACATGTATTTTTTTTTATCAAATCATATATATGGAGGTATTTGTAACAATTTTGTAATCTTGTATTTTGTATCTGATAGTTACGTCAGTTGGTTTTCAAAAAATCATAAATTGACCCTTCTGAAGTTTAAAATTCCATGACCATTCAAAATAAAAAAAACTCAAAAACGCCTTA
Organism: Magallana gigas; assembly: GCF_902806645.1. Classification (NCBI taxonomy): domain Eukaryota; kingdom Metazoa; phylum Mollusca; class Bivalvia; order Ostreida; family Ostreidae; genus Magallana; species Magallana gigas. Next base: position 61,198,760 of record NC_047563.1, read on the forward strand.
GTTTTAGATGGTCACCTAAGTGACATAGTCTCTTTTGATAGACCTGTAAAGTAGTGTCACATTTGCATTTTGAGCTTCCTTTTGCAGTCAAAATCCTAATGAAAGTCCTATTTTACAGGTACTCCGCTTTCATTATTTGGCGAAACACTCAATTTATGGGGGTGAGGAAAGAGTCGAACGAATATCCTAGCTCCAGGGACCAGGCTTGATGCAGCTGAAATTGATTCTCTTTATTGACCTTTACCACATGCATTACATAAAGAAGATATTTTCTTATGTGATACATGTAGTAAAGGTCAATATAGACATTCAATATCAGCTGTATCAAGTATTATGGCGAGTTTTCTTCCAAATTAAGTTTGGTGAAAGAAAAATATCACGTTTGAAACTAATCAGAAGCAGACTGACTTGAAGTTGTTTTAGCATTTTCCTATAAATGCAACAGTAAGTTCAGTAAGAATTTTAATTGTAAATATCTTGCACTACCTTACAGTAAAACAAAATTACAAGTGATGTGTTTAAATAACACAAAATAAGTAATTCAGGTTAAATACAAACTTCTAGAACTAGATTAGAAATTAGTTTGTTTAAATTTTCAGTTAAATATAGTTTCTTTTTTTAGTTTCTGAGGAAGTAATGTGCATACGCATACAGATTTCAGCATAAACGGGTCATTTTTGTTTTATTCGTATAGCATCTTCTTTTATAATATGAGACATCTTAGTAGAAAAGATATTATGAAATAAAGTCTTCATTTGATCTATCTAAATATTTCCTTCCTTCATATTATTAAAACATCTTAGCATTCAAGATACTGTGCAGTAAACTTTCCTTTTAATTTAACATAATAACAACCGTAGGCTTGCATTTATTGTTTACCACAAGGAACAATACATTTCTTCAAAGAAGTAATTTACCGATGACTTTTGGAAAATACCATTTAAACGAAAAGTAAAGCTGTATTTAAATACATTTATGTTTACACAAGTAATTCTCTTTTTTCAAACATATTTTCTACCATTTAAACGAAAAGTAAAGCTGTATTTAAATACATTTATGCTTACACAAGTAATTCTCTTTTTTCAAACATATTGTCTATCTCTCTTTCATCTTTACGAAAAGAAAGAAACAGCTGTAAAATTAAAATCAATATTAACAATATAAATAGAATCAACACTGTGATCAAACGAGTGGAAGAGAGAGAGAGAGAGAGAGAGAGAGAGAGAGAGAGAGAGAGAGAGAGAGAGAGAGAGAGAGAGAGAGAGAGAGAGAGAGAGAGAGAGGATTCAAATATATTAACGGAAATTTCCTAGATAGATTATTTGAAAAAAATGTTGGGACATATTTTTTCAATCTTGGCACTTTATCTTGTGAGCCAAAATTGAAGATCTTTGCTAATGTGGTTCCAAAAGAGAAAAACAACCAAATGTCGGCAATTATATTTTAAAAAGCCTGTTCATTGTCTGTAAGAAACACATGATACAGTCCAGTCAAACGTCTGACATTGCTTTCATAAATATGTTTCTTTCCAGAGATGAAAATCCCGTAATTTGAACGTGGTGTAAAATTGGTTCGTCAGACATTCAGATTATATCTTATATGAGTTTTTGGAGACATACACCAATAACCAGGTTTGGAAATACAGTGAAGAGCTATCTTTTGGACAGATACCACGAAGTGAAAAGCAAATTGCAGGCTGTAGTATTTGGTCGTGAGATCTGTGCAGACCTGCTTTTGTTGCTTCCGAACCTGATTGATATTTCAACGTCGGTCAAGTGTCCTCTGTCTATTTAAAAACTAGCCAAAAAACTACGCGAAATATACCGTTTTATTTACTTAATTGCATGATGTTCTTGAAATTACACATTTTATCTGTGTCTTACAGATGTCTTACTTTGATTCTCGCAAGCAGGTGAAAACGCCATTTTTGGAATTGCATTGTGGGTAGAAATGTACTGACGCCAAGTAACTAATCATGTCATTTATCAAAATTATCAATTTATAAGAAATCCATTGTGACGTAACTCGAAAGGACGGTAACTCCGTTAGTCTTTTATAATGGAATTACGTTGTGTCAGCAAAATATTTACAATGCATGTGTATAGTCTTTAATTATGTTTATCTTGTTCTCGTGAGAGTGTGAAATTGGAAACCTATATTTACAGGGAACTGTTGGCCAATAAAAACAGAGCATTACTGGTCTGAGTACATGACGCCAAAGAAATTTCTTTACTTACAATGGAACTGGTCCAAAATTCAAAAGAGACTTTCATAGATATTGCACATTTATCACGCGACAATTGATTTATATAAATAATAGCTGCATATCTACTGGTTCATTGTATCATATTCATATCATATTGGTTGACATACGACAACAACTAGGATTGTCCATCAGAGCAGACTAGAGATCGCTTGATCCTCAGCTTCGTTACATAATGTATACGGGTCGTTTATGTATACTTATTTAAAAATGAATGTCACTAAATAAATCTAAATTATTAAACTTAAAAGCATATGTGTTGAGTTTCTGCTAGGAATAGGAAAACTGTGTAACCACGTAAATGTAACTTCCCCTACTCCTATTTATACATCACAGAGCTTGGGGATTGGGATTAAATAGACATTAAGTATAAAATTCAAAGTGGTTTGAAGAAATACTTGTGTCTTATTTATTTTGATCTAATAAATTTACATGTATTTTCATAAATAATGCATTTCACCCTACAACAAATCATGTCGCGAGGGGATGCTTCGCTTAGTGGTACCCTTGGGTTTTTTTTATTTATTTTTTCGAAAAAAAATGTACTTTATAAAACATTGATTGTTTAACGGTAAATACAATGAACCAAACTTTCAAGTATTAATCAAGCTTTGTTTATAAACTAAATGAAATAAATGATGCAAATCTTTGATTAAAAATTATGATACATATCTTTGTTAGATATTGTATAAAATGCAAATTATTGCCTCATATTACATCTAAGACTTATACACATTCCTTGACCAAACTTTTTTTAATTTCTCCGACCTCTTGTTTGTCTAATCAGAAAATGCATATTAAAGGCCTTGTCACACCAAGTTGCTTTCCCAAGGCGTGTTCAAAGTGTTAACGTTGTAAATTGATAGAATCGCAAGAAAAATTCAGAAAAAATGTACAGTTTTATTTGACAATTTATCAAGTGAAGATGTGACAGCGTCTAGATGGCAAACGAGGCGTTCTTACGGAGCTCCTACAACGTGTAATTGCGTTTCAACAGAGTTCTACTTGGCGATTGACTTCGCTCTTGCTGATTATACACCGAGCGCTAATGACGTGCTACATGTATGAAAGCTATGCGTGGTAACTGCGTGCACAAGACGTTCTTTATTTCTTGTTAGGTTAATGTTAATTTGTAAAACTGCATAACAAACAAACAAGATTTTACAATTAGCAAATAAATATTTAAAAAATTGGTATGTTTGGTTGAATAAGGTACATTGTAATTGAAACGTAACTAATTCTAATTAATTTGGGAAAAAATGTTAGTTGTCACGTCTACAAAAAGAGTTAGTTGTTCGAAAACATAGAAAAAAATGTGAAAATATCAGAAAAAAAATGAAAATCCGTCTACGTCCTTGGTCCTGAAATATTCGCAAACGCTACTTTTTACATATTGAACCACATCATGTTTGATAATAATACATCGCTTGCTATTGTACAACAGCCATTGTTCGCGTTTTCGTGGTCTGGGTGACAACGCACTACAAACGCCGTGAAAACGCGGTACAAACGCATAAAAAATGCAGGAGAAATGTTAAGAGAGTGCGATGATCGCAGCAACGACTGTTTGGGGTCGCTGAAACGCAGCCAAAAGACAAACGACTTGTTCAAACGCTGTGGATGAGCAGTTAGAACGCGACAGAGACGGAGTGAATCTCAGAGGACTCCGTGCAAGCGCAAGTGAGTTATCACTGCGTCTACACTGGGATTAGCTGCATTCCTTGTGCGCGCCAACGGAGCTCTGGTGGCGCTGTTGGAGACGTTACGGCGCTGTCAAGGCGATCTTACTCTGCTTCTTCGGCGTATTTATCAGAACACAGAGCCATGTTGCGTACCTTGTACATGTTCATAGTGCACACCGTCGCATGACGTTCTGAAATGTTCTAGGCGACCCCACCGCGACAAATAGAGATGCCGTTGCGTTGTTACGGCGCTGTAGGAGACTCTACAGCTTTACCTTGGCGTTTTACATTATTTAGGAACGCAGCGGTTTAGCCGTGTGGATGCAGCTTTAGTATGACAGAGATTTGAGAGCAGCTATTGATCAATTGGGTGTCAATTAAAATCAATCCTGAAATAACGTTTCTTATTATGACATGCAGACTTTATATTTTTGCCTTGCATCTTAATCATAAAATATGCTTGAATGCAAATTTTACTTATCGACAGTTGAAACTAAGGGATAATAAACCCTTTACCTGTTTTTAAAGTGAAAGTCTTTACATGTACAGTGTATATGCAAAGAATACTTGTTCGAAACTCAGTTTGTAATTAAAGACCTTGTTAAGGTTTTCCGCTCTCAGCGGAAAACCTTACTATTATTCTGAAAAAATTTCAAATTTCTTATTTTTTTTTTTCTTCTAGACGCCAACTTTGATCCTTAATATCTCGCTCGTTTGTTCACCGATTGTTTTGAAATTTTCAGGACTGATAACATGCCGCGTGATGTTGTCGTTGCATATTTTAGTTGAGGAAAATCCCTATCCGGTTTTAAGTTATTCCCCTTTTAGTAAAATTTAACGACTTCTTTTGTCCAGGGGGTTTAGCTATAACGATGACTGGCAGAGTCTCAAAGATGGGCTGGTTTGGAAGCTAATACATTGAATTTGTGCGAGATATATTTTATTTATTATTTAAATGCAAATAAAAGGGGTGGTATAGATGTTGAAACAAAGGTAAGAAAAAAATAAAAAAAAATCGCGTATTTTCCGTGTTAGTTTTCTACCTGATAAAAATTTGTTGTAACATGTATTTTAAAAGTTCTTGGTCTTACCCAGACCTTTCATTCGGTATACCGAAAAAGGGGCTGGCCCTTATAATTAGGGAGTTAGAGGCGTCCAAAGTTTCTTGTCAATAACTTAAAAAGGAATAAACATTTCTAATGCATTATTGAAGCAAAGTTGTAAAGAAATTAATTTTGAATCCTTCTATAGTATTCAATTTAATGTTTTCGTAATTTATAGTCAGTATTTGCAGAAACAATTGTTGTCAGTTCGGTCCATTTTTTGTGGGGGTGCGCACGTTTATGAGGTTATGAAAGGGCTTCTTGTAATGCACTACCTGATACATGTAGCGCGCAAAAATAATTCCACATAAAATTCCCAAATGTTTTTATACATATGTACATTTTCATTTCATATAGATAAACCTCTTTGACCTTATTTTTGTTGTTTGTTTCATAACTGTGCCCCTGTCTATATTTAGATGCATTATGAGACTCAGGTAACCGATCGATAGGAGAGTCGCTAGCTGTATTCAGGCCGTCGCCTGGTCGACAGTGCATGTGCTTGTAGAGCTGGACGTACACGATTAACGCCCCACTGTGTTACTGTTACAGAGACATTTTGAATTATTTCAGTACTGGGAGATGTGTTAATAAAATGGTTCCAATGCATGGTAATTAAACTCAACTTTTCTACAATACGTATACACGGCCGTCATATAAAGCACAATGTGTATTACTGACATGACAAATGTACGCTGGCAATTTAAACGAACGCGGGATTGCTCCCGATAGAACAATTCTTTTAAAGCAAAAAAAAATACTGATTTGCGATGGATATAATATAATAATCATCGTGGAGATGATTTTAAAAAGTGAACTTGATATTCGTATACGATAATATTTGAATCCAAAGCCGCTAGTTTTAAGTTACGGTTATTAGGGATATTAATTATGACTTGCCCCGCGTTTCAGGTTTTTTACTTGCAAAACATCTACAAACGAAAATACCAAACAACCTTCAGCAGCAACTTATAAATCATTTATTCCATACACAATTCTAAAGAGGTAATTAAATAAATTTTATAAATGCTTTATACTTGTATTCGCTATCTTCCATGGAAAAAAGTGGCATGGAAAAAATGTTGTTCAATGCTCATCAAATACGCTGTAGCCTTAGCAATCAACAATAATTAACAAACTGTATATTGATAGATTGACATATCAACAAACATTCAGACCCGCAATGTGTTATCTACAAGTTCTATAAAACGTAGACTCAATGACTGAATTCTTTACCGTTTTCCGTCTGGGTTATTTTGAATCACGTGTGTACGTTATGTGTAGCCATATAGATGAACACTTTAAGTGTTTAAATTTTAAAAGAAATTGTGTACATGCAGAGCATTGCAATGCTAGGACAATAAAATTCCAACAATGTATATGGTGAGGTCGGTCAGACTGATGCTGGTTCTGCTTGTTCTACAAATAGTGAATGTAAGACGAAGTATTTGGGTGTTATATTTTAAACAAATATAAGTATTGCTTTCTTAAAAGCTTGCATTACTCAACAAAGTATTTTATTGGAATCATTCTTAGTTACCTTAACTGCATATATGTACCGCTCGGTCTGTATCCTGGAAAAATTGACTACCATCCAAAATTGTTCATACAAGATCTACAGACTTGCAGCTAACATTACCTTTAAAAATACATTTTAGAATTTGCTGCTGTTTATAAATTCATTAAAAAGACGCGCAGAATCAAGTGGTAATATGTCGTTTGATATGGTATTTATGACGTCTATTTATATTGTTTTCATTAAAATTATTTCATTATTTTAAGCTTCTTGGTGGAATGAAATCAGTATCACATGTTATATGACATAAAGATGCCCTCTCCCCACTTTTTCTCGAAGCAACTATTTTTATAAAATTTACATAAAAAAATTGAATTATCATGGAGTTTCCCCCCCCCCCCCCCATTTTGGTAGCATGTAAAAAAATGGTATGAAAATCATGAAATTATGAGTGATATTTTGAAAATGTTGGAAAATTCAAAAAAAAAATTCCTTTTTTTTGTTTGTAAGATTTGATGGATGAGTTTGTCCCCCCCCCCCCCCCCCCCACTTTCAAAAACGATGCTATGTGCTTGGAAATTACTTATTTCTTTATTCCCCTCTTTAATAAACAAAACAAACTAACAAACATAACCGATCCAGATAAATATAATTACATGTATCAAAAATAAACTTAAAAAACAAACTACACATTCATCCTTCACCCAAAATATTGCCTTTTCGATATTTGTCATCGTTGTAGACCCGTGTAACAATCTGTTAAGTAGGTGCTTGCACGACAAAGAACCCCTTGCTGATCTACATTTTCATTAACGCATACAAAGAAAAAAATATATTTTTATTTATTTTTGAATTTCTTTTGATGTAAAAAAAAGAGAAGAAATTGGTTCTTAGTCTCTCTTTATGCCTGTTTGTTAGCGGTTAATCCAAGTTCATTTTTAATATCCATTTGTAATTTAAAAAATGCGATGTAAATATTTTTCATGCAATATTTCGGATAAAGCAATGAAGAGTTGTTTCTTGAAATTTTATTAGACCATAAAATTGTAAAATGCTAACATTGAAAATTGTGCCCGATTTCTTCCTTTTTTTTTAAGGTAAAACTTAATTGATTTAAAAAATGATTCTTTGAGACAAACAAATTGACATAATCAATAAGAGTTTGACAATCTCTAACTGCAGGTCTGTAGCTTTTAGTCAGAAAAAGAATCGGATGGACGACCTAGGACACAGATCGTCCATCCGAATTTCTTGAAAATTGCCATTATTTTCGTACGCGAACGCAATGTTCACCGAGACTAAATGGTTTGTATCTTAAGTTTTAACTGCTTTGAAAGGTAATATTGGTTTTCTGATAATTATGAACATGAATGATTAAATAAAAATGGTTAAAATTACCGGCATCAGTCTTCTCCGTGCGCGGATCTAAAAGGGGAAGGGCTCCAGACCCCCCCCCCCCCCCAACCCCCCAGCGAAATTTCTTTCAATTACGTGTACATTATAAACTTACCAAATATGCCTCGGACATCCCTTGGCAAACTCAAATAACCGTCTGACTTTTCAACCCCCACCCCGGAAAAATTTTCTGATCCGCGCATGTTCCCCCTCCTTGAAATACAAAATTATTCTTCAAAACCCCTTGTAAAATTTCCAGGATCTCCGCATATATACTAAGAGATTCATTGGCGCTTGCGTTCGATAAAAATGCGTGTAAAACGTTTGCCAATGGTCTTTTTACCTTCGTACCGGGCATAAACACAGTCCCACTCTGTGAAAAAAAGCGGCGAATCAAACTAGAGACAACGTGTTAAAGGGACTTGGACACGATTTGACATAAAATTTTCAAATTTTATTTTTCCATTTTTAATGTTTATACTAATGAATATAGAAGTTTATAATAATGCTTTGTCAAAATTTGAAAGTCAAATATCAAATTATAAGCAAGATACAGAGTTCATAATTCTTTGTTTTGTAAACAAAGCTCAGTATTGTCATTTTTTACATGTGTGTTGTATTGGTGTGAGTTTCAATCAAATGTATATTTCTTTTGTTGATAATAGTATTTATGAAGATATTGAATTAGTTTAAATTGTTTTTGGCCTGTCATTTTGTCTAAGAAATTGTAATTTTCTACATTACATTTTTTGTAAACAACTATAAGACTCGAGCTTTGTTTACATACCAATCAATTCTTAGCTCTGTAACTTGCTTGTAACTTGACTGTAACATTCAATATTTTGGTCAATCATTTAAAATGCACCAGTTAACTGTTTTATACATAAAAAATAAAAATAAAATTTTTGATCTTAAATCGTGTCCAAGTCCCTTTAAGATCTGTATTTGCTTATAAACATGTAGTATCATCGTGCAAAATGCACTGTTCAATTATAATTTTTTTTACTTTACTTGTAAAATTCAACATCTGTTTCGTAATTTTTTCTCAGTTTATTTCTTACATAGTTACTTTTTTTATTTAGTGATTGACACTTTTCAGACTTTATATGTGATTTCAAAGAGACAGAGTGTCATGTCTCAAGGACTGTTAATCTCTTAAAACAACATTGTGCAATTATCAGATTTTCATTTCTTAGACATCAAAGACTCATTGAGTTTATTTAATTATTTTATATCTGTGAACCTTTCACTCAGCTTACTTATATCATTACCTGTCAATTGCAATTTATACTCATTGTTAAGATTCTTATAAATAGTTATGTACAATTGTCAATGCGCAGTCTGGAATACGGCGGCCAGCCCCGGCCACGTCCGACTCTCCCAGAGTCTTGAGTCCGAAGGCCACTTCTGGCCATATCCGACTTGTTTGTAACATGTCTGTCTGTTAAATTGTTATAATGTTGCCATCGTTGAGTCTCGTCCAATAATGTGGAATCCTGCATCAATTGCCTGTTTTTTTCTCTGGAACTGTATACTGGTGGACCTTCGGGAATACGGCAAACCTACCCTTCGTTTTAGCTTACGGCCCTCAGCGCGCCCCAACCTTTTACCTTATACACTTTACGCCAACATTCCCTCACCCAGTTCGTACTGCACACGACCGATGCAGATCCAGACGAATTCTCTATCACCGTAAAATCTACGCGGTCACAGAAATATAATACTTTGTTTCTCAGTGTTTACACATCTAATATTGTACTATGGTCAGCTATCAATTTTTTGTAATACGTCACAAGTATGACGCAGCTACGACGGAAAACCTAATCGTTGCTTGCAACGAGCTCGTCTCTAGTTTTTCTTTTCTATTTCCAAATGCTCTGATTTAAAGTTTTCATTTATAAGTATATGCTTTTTATTCTATCATCAGTTTCCTCCACCACAAATTAAATCCGCTTACATACTAATAAAATTAGTAAGCAGCTTAATGGTGCATTTCATTTATAAAAAAAAAATAATATCGCAAACTGGTATATTACTCATGAATAGTAAAATGGTTTGTAATTAAACTTGTGAAAGTGGGGGAGGGGGGTGACGCTGCGAAGGACCTTGTATAGGAGACTGAGATTCCATCAAAAAAGTAAATTACTTGTATTCGTAAATAATTCATTTATTAATCCTTAGATGACTCTATCTAAAATCAATCCTTACAAAAACAGCTATAATAATAACCGATGTAGAACGGAGCGTGGGACTGGCATATCTACAACGTATGTACTCGATGCAAATTATCGTATCTAAACCTAGACAGTATTACACATAAACAAGAATACAAGGAAATTATATCTCTTGAGTTAAAAGGAATTGCAGCTTTAGTTTCAGGTCACCTGGCAATCCAGATGACCTATTGCTATATGTGATTGTCCGTTGTCGTGCGTCGAGTGTTATCATGTAAGCATTCAATTTTGCATTATAGGTAATAGTTATACCTACATATTTAGCTACATGAGATGATTGTAAATGTTGATAGCTGTTCGTAGTATTAGATGTTATGATGCAATGAATTTTCAAGAACCCAAATATTTACAATTAAATCAAACCAAAAATCATTTTAAATTTGATAGCTTACGACTATGATAAATATTCTCGAGTATCATACGTCAGTGAACAAAAAATAGATTTCTTACAATTTGAAAAACAGAGTTGCGGAGACTTTTAAGTATTGTTCATAATTTTCATGTGTAGCTTGGTTATCAGCATAAATGTAAAAACTTGGGAACTTGCAAATGCAAATTTGTGGCTATGACGATTGAGAGAATTATATGTACGTAATGAATAGCAGAATTAGTGCAAGTTTTACTTTCGATATGTTTATCGAAAATTGTATTTAAATGTCGGTTAAGCATGTTTTTTGGCAGATGATCAAGAAATACAAAGGAGAAATGCACAAATATTTATGCTAACATTATGAAAGCAATATTACATTTCAGCAAAGATAAACCCGGAAGGTATATGCATTTCACTAGTCATGCAACTAGTTACACAGCTAATTGTGCCACATACGTTTCACATATGTTTGAACTTAACACACGTACAACATACGTTAAACATACGTTACACACATGTGAAGTCAAACCGTATGTTAAACATATGTTGAGAAACGCATGGTTAACATACGTGTGGTAACATACGTTCAACATCACATGTTTAACATACGTTAAATTTTACACATGTTAAACATATGTGAATCACATGTTTTACATATGTAGATCTCAACCACATGTTACACATATGTTAATAAACACATGGTTAACATGAGTTCTAAAAACCATTTTACACGTGCGTTAATAATATATATGTTTTACATATGTGTGAACTGAAGGCATGCATTTGAATAACTTTACATTAAAATTATCTGCATGCGCGGATCTAATGGGGGGGGGGGGGGGGGGTCGGAGGGATCCCCCCCCCCCGGAAAATGAAAGTTAATGAAATTTACACAGTAAAATTATCGCAAATATGCCTCGGACCCCCCCCCCCACCTCGGGCAAACACAATTATCCTTCGGACCCCCTCCCCCCCCCCCCCCCCCGAAAAAAAATTTCTGGATCCGCGCATGATCTGCATGTATATAACGTTACATGCTTTATCACTCATGTCTCTGAAATGAATGCATGTGAACATGTGTGAAGAAAAGCCTTGCTACTGTGCGTGTTTATTGGTTTAAACTATGCATAAATAAAGTTGTTTCATTAACAGAAGCCATGTGTCTTCTTAAAATTAATTCGATAACGAATCCGGAATTATAAAAATAATACGAAATCGGTTTTAGTTTTGTCGATGACAAAATATACGTCACATTTTTACGTCACGGAGGCAGAAGATCGAACTGCAGGATGGATTTAGCAGAGGTAATAATTGTCAAGCATTCGTTTTTATTTACTTGCATTTGAAAATTATATCGTACAATTACCGATGTCAAAAGAGTAAACATGTAGCACGGAGCTGTAACTGTGTTCTCCGGGAAAATTCGGGTTGAATTAATGACGATAAAAATGATGTTTCCCCAGAGAGCTACAACTAAGCAGCTATTTGGTTTAGTTAATATAGAAGAACCAATACTTATTAAAACCCATAAAATATATGTCGATCTTGGATAAGACGCATTTGAAAACTGAAATATTTGAAAGTGGAGAAAACTAGAGCAAAGCCTATGCAAAGTAACGAGTAGGTCTTCCATTGCAACTAAGTGAAATGATTATTGAATTGCCTCTATTAAGTTGTATTCTTATTGCATGGTAATTGAAATTATTTTATAGGCATGCATTGGCTGCTTGACATATCCCTGGAAGAGGACACCAACTAGCTAACACAGTCAATGACAGATGTCTCTTTGAATTGATAAAATCATAATGTAAGTACACATACCATTGCATTTCACAATTTAAACATTTTTTAAGGGTCATCAACACTGCTGGGAAATTTTTTTCCATACAAATCCAACCTAATGAATAACTCAAAGGTATGGATTTCTTTAGTCCAATCCACACTTTGCAAAAGTTGTTCCCCTTTGCGAGGTCAACCCAAAGGTCAAGAGGGGAAAAACAACTTTTCCCTTCTTTATGCAACCAAATATTTGGGCGTCCTGTGAAGAAATCTCTTGGAATTTAATTTAGTCCTTCGATGTGTGGGTTGCCCCAACTTGGGGCAATAAAATTCACAGCGGAAACAGATTTCTAATGTCAAATGACAAAGTTACAACCCTCCAAACTACAAAGGCTACTGTGAGAAATATATGGGTTTTTCCCCAAAGATGACGGCCAAGGGACATAACTTTTGTAAAGTGTGGATTGGTCTATGACATAGTTCATTAAAAGTAGAAGTCACTGGGTGTTCAGGATCATTAATGATAATCTGTTGCATGGCACCTACATGTACATTTGTATTTCTTAGTAAGTGTAAAATTTTGATATATCTAATTATCTAATGCATGTATTATATTTTGTAGCAAATGGATATAATACAGAAGTTTCAAAGATCTGTTTTGATGTAGCCTGAAGATTTTGTAATGAATGATCCAGGATCCAAAAGTTCTTCGCGGAGTTCAAAGACAGTTGCAATGTGGTTGCTAATTTAGTGACAGATTAAGGTAATTCAATTTAGATAAGGATTAATACAGGCATGTATCCAGTTACCCCCTTATTTATTTTTTTTTGTTGCAGCAAAGATTTTTCTTAAATTTTCATATAAAAAGTGAATTATCAAGGAGTTGCCCCCCCCCCCAATGCATGCACACACACACTTTTCTGGGGACTATGTGAAACTATGTGTAAGTGTCTTTAGAATATCAGTTCACCCAAATGATTCAAGCTTATTTGCATAAAAAAATATTTACCTGTCTACGTTGTTTTCCGCTTACATGTATAAATTATATTTTTTATCGTGTATTTAAAAACTCTAATGATTGTATGTACTTAAGTTTGTATTAATATTTTAGAAAGAAGTTCAAACAAGCATTGTCATGGGAAAACATGAAAAAGGAAGAAGTTGGAGGTGGACAAAAATCAGGATGAATATACTAGAGGTAAAAATTATTTTGTCAAATTAATACTTGTGATTGACCTTCTATTTTGCCTCTCTCTCTCTCTCTCTCTCTCTCTCTCTCTCTCTCTGAGAGCTTGCAAATAAAAGAAAAAATTATTAACAATTGTAAACTTTCTTCATGTTGTATTTGCAAAAAAATCTAAATGGATCCTGTTATTCTTTAACAATATTGTTGAATAAAAAAGCAACCGAGGCATTTGCAAATTTTACTTTATCATAAAATGAAATTTAATGTAAAATTCTTTGTTTTTTTTCCAGAAACTATTAAAGCACAGAAGAATGACAACAATATAAATCTAAATGTAATCATTCAAGGAATTAAATTCATTTTTAATCTCGAAACTGTCTTTTTTCTGTAACTCTAGCTTTAGATTAACAAGAAGCTGGAAATGCAAAATGAATGTTTCCAAAGATCCACTGAAGTAACTGAGTAATCAATTGAAGTGATTCAAGCAGCAAGATGAAGTATATCAAGAATGAACTGAAAAATTAAAAATATTCAAGTAATTCAATTTTAAGCAATTAACATGTGTTACGTATCATAACGTATGTAATTCATGTAAAAAACGTACGTTGGATCCACATACGTAAAACGTATGGAATGTATCACGTATGTCTAACACACGTGTAACATACGTTTCACATATGTTCATTAACGTACGTTAAACACACGTGGTACTTAAATCACGTTAAACGTACGCGAGGTCACATACGTATCACACATGTTTAACGTATGTGAAACGTATGTGGCACATTTTGCTGTGTACATAAAATAAATGTATATTTGTTCTTGTTTACCTTTCAGCCTTGTATATTTTCTTCAAACGGGTGAAGGATGGAAGGGCAAGGAGTTACTGGTTCCTCTACGGTAAGGCAACCTACATTTTAATCAGTGTACACAACATAAATATTATCACGAAGTTCCATAAAACAGATTTGTTATTTGTAGGATGGCATATGGTATAACGCGTTTATTTTGATATTAAGTTAATCTGACTTTAAAACAATGCGTACGTGACATTCCATAGCTACGACAGGATCAATCAACATATTGATTAATATCATCATTTTAATGTAGCACTTTAAAATCAAACGTTGGAGATGTATTCAGAATAATTGTCAATTAACACACCACATGTTAATAACTTTTGATGTGTGATAAACTAATGACCAATATATAGTCATTTAAAACTTTAAAAAAATTAATATGCCTTACTCATTTTTCACCTCCGACGTTTGTTGTCGTCCCAGTGCCAACAGATATTTTCCTCTAGAAGTTGTCGAAGCGGGGCGCTTACATCAGACACATCCTTTGAGAGATATTGTATGAAACCAAGAAAGGTCTATTGTTTGGTCTATTCATCTCTGTTACTGTTCTTATCGTCTCCTTGTCTGGTTTAACTCTCTATTCAGTCACCCGTGTCCAACGTAAGCTGCTTTCTCAAGGTTTAAGCTTCAGGTTGTATTTTCCGATTTTCTCCATAACAGTGTAATCGTAACCAGCATATATTTGCCCCAAATCAAAACTGTCGTCAATAGTGGGTTCACATCCATCGAGTCCCTGTAATCTTTGTTAGATTTTTCGTTGATAAACTTCTAATGCTGATTTATTACCAAATGGAAGGCGGGTAAAGCTGTATCTCCCCTCCTAATGGTGTGTTACTGTAAATGTACACAGCTTGCTACTGACAGCATCTAGACGAGTCGGCCAGAGCCCCGAAGGGGCTATTTCTGCAATTACGTCCTCTATGGATTTGAATGAAAAATCTTCACTTAGGATTGCTGTATTCAAATTCCTTAGATTAATGCAAATGACTACACAATCACGCTCTATACGGTCCAATTCACGTTTGACCTTTTCTGTCAGAGCACTTTTCGTGGCGATGTATGACCGGTTTGATATTTGGATCAACTTTGATAGTGTGTTCTCCTGGCATGCATTCAATACCCTTGAATACATCATTATTTTTTAAAGATATATTCCGTGATGGTTCTGGTGTCTTTCCTTTTGACGGTCATCCTCTTTCAAGGTTCTTCCTGTATATTGTGGACTGGTATTCTCTGTACTAGATTAAGCATGTCACATGCCTTGGCACTGATGATTGGTTTCGTATCCAAATCAACAATAAGGAACTCAATGTTCTGCTTTCTGTTGTTCACTTGACACGTGAGTTTGGTCACATCCTTTGGTATGATTTGATGCCCTGGCTGCGATATGCGTGTATTTCCTGTACTTATGAGTTCGTTTGTTGAGATTTAAGGGCGTGATATTGCACATTGCAAGCGTGTCAAGTTGGCACTGAACGGTTTATCATTTACAAAAATAGTTTCTCTCCATTCCATTGTTCGTGGTCTAGGATGTTCACGTGTAATTCCATCTGAATACTCTTCGCCTTTATCACTGTAATACCTGTTGTCGACAGCATACATAGTGAGTGGTCTTTGTTTTACTACATACCTTTTTGTAAGTTGCAGAGTCCACATATTCTCCCTACTGCTGGACATGAGTCGTTTCCATCTCCATGTTTGTATCATTTTGTAATTTTATTGGAACAAGAGATGTTAGTGAGGCACTTATGCCCCCCCTCCCATGGAAACATCCACAAAGAGAATGAACGTAAACTGCAAATATTTGGATTATTTCTAAGTCCACGAGGCATAACTCTGCCGAAAATTGCTGTATCATACCTAAAATTAAACTTGACCTAGATAATATCATGATAGACCTCACAGGTATACTAAATTTCATATTAATTATCATATATTTCATATTTCAAATCTCATATATGTGGGGTCGGTAAAGTCCATAGAAGGCTCGGCTTCGCCTCGCCTTCTATGGACTTTACCGACCCCACAAATTTCTTTAAACAGTCAGTAACAAACCTAATAAGTAATATTGTTTAGCTATTTCTTTCCATGCAGGCGAAGAGTTCATAACTGGTCTTTCTAGTAAACTGAAAAGTGCTTCAGCATGTGATTTTATAAGCCCACTTGTTAGCGGCTGACTTTTAATCGCTTTCCTTTTTGTATCATTATAACCTGTATACTGATCAAATGGCGGTGGGACTGATGAGACATGGTTGTAGCGAAGTGCTGCATCATTTACAGTTTTCTGTTTGTCTGTTATATACCATAAGGCATTACTTATGACCTGAAATAAAAAAAACAATTGTGAGTCTTCTGAGGGAGACTAATGCAACTGGCATTTACATGTATACTCTGCTTTTGTTTCTATTGAATGAAATATATATATATATATATATATATATATATATATATATATATATATATATATATATATATATATTGATGATAATTTTGAAACAGAACAGAAACAGAACATTTTGCGAAGATTCGGTAGCTACATTTTGCTTGATTGGTGTTTCTTTGTGCGAAAAACTGGATTATAATACTATTGGTAATCAAATACCTTACTTTAAATAATAGGATTTATTTTTCCTACATGTTCAGTAATAGTCAACGTTTGCAATTCTAAGTCTGCAAAATAGATCCAAATGAATGACAAACTTGTTTATATTAATCAATTTATAAAGATATTTGTAAGGTTAAAAAAGTAACATTAGATAAACTTGTTAACAATTAGAAAACAGAGCTATATAATATTTCCTGTATTTCTTAAACTTCAGGTAACAGTAATGTTCCTCAGCTATGTTAAGGAAGGTCTAAGAATTCTACCACGTGTGATTTAGAAAAATTTGCATAAGCCCCGCCCCTTATTCATGAGATTTTACGAGATATGGGTATTTCGGTAATTAACAAACATCTACCAAAATGAATATGATTAATTATTGGGTTTGAATGGTTCAAGAAAGGTGTACTGAAATAAAATCATAAACTATTCTTTATATCTCGCGAAATCATGAAATTCCTAAGTCGTCTGATGACGTGTCGAGGTTGACTACGTCACACCGGCGCTTGCAGCTGTGATCAGAATAAACATGTGGACTTCAGTGATATATCTCGGAATTTAACTCGTTTACAACCAGCGTGGACAGAAATCGGCATAGGATTCAACTGAACAAGGTAGGATTTATCTGTACTTCGGCTAGATATTGTTTTATATTACCTAATATTGTTGGATGGAACGGAAACGAAGTGAAATTCCTCGGCTTCGATTTTGTTTACTTGTTTACATTTGTTTTTCATGTGTAATGGGATGAGAGAAATAATGACGGACCAGACCGGGTTTCGAACCCGGGCCCCCTAAATCTCTAGTCAGGTGCTCTACCAACTGAGCTATCTGGCGCCGGTATTCGCAGCTGTCTGACCGTCACATTCCTCCCCCCTTAAATGATCTTCGTCCCCGAAGATCACCCCAGGCTCTTCCCCTGGCAGGAGTTCACCTGTCAGTTCCAGGGGTTGGTCACTGCACCAAATGTAACGGGATGAGAGAAATAATGACGGACCTGACCAGGTTTCGAACCCGGGCCCCCTGAATCTCTAGTCAGGTGCTCTACCAACTGAGCTATCTGGCGCCGGTGTTCGCACCGGTCTGACCGTCACACATGTAATATTGTGTTCAAACATCAGTTTGGTGACTCAGTCAGGCAACGTAATTGTTCTGCGTTTCGCTAGTTTTGTTGATAGAGAGCGTTGAGGCTCATTGTAGCTTTTTACTGGTCTCATATCGCGATAATATTAGATCGCATTTCCTCCATGTTCAAAGTACGCAATAAAAAGTCCATGGCCAAACACTGTATGTGCTAGCACTACAAAGATTACTGTGAGGATCTGGTCAGCCTTCTTTTATGAAGATCTAATTAATTTTATTTAAGACAAAATTAAAGTGTGTTCAAACTGAATTTCCACACATTTTAAAAAATAAACATTTGATTATGTAATATCACTGAAATTGAAACCGACATTAATATGCCCAATAATAGGGTAATGTTTCATTTTCATTACGGGCCGCCGGAAGGCGGTCCGTTATTTGATACACATTTAAATATTGTTACTGCGTTTCTGCGGGATAGTTCATTTTTAGTAGAATTAATACTATGCTTATTTTTATGAATTAAAAGTAAATTTGTATGTAGAAATATGTTTTATGCCTTTTAGAAAATATCACATATTTTTTGTCTTACTCGTAAATGAAAAGTAGGTCATACTTAGTAGATTGTCGTATTTGACGCGTTTTTATCGAGACTATAATCTATTCGGAAAATTTCGGAGTTCTTCATTCTTTTCAAAACGGTATGCGGGACATACTAAAGACCTGAAATACTAAAGACCTGAATGTCATTGAATTTTATATAAATGATATATTTTAATTTCTATGTGTCGTGTCAAATAAAATGACTTTTGTATTTATTATATTTCCATGTAAAATGTGGTAGACAATATCATGAAATGACATTATATTAATTATTTACGCAAGAATATGACAGAAATGAAAATTTGAATTCACTGGAAAATTTGAACTAATCCATTTTTATTTTATTATGAGGTCCCTTGAAATCATATATTTAGCTAATGCATTAAGTTTTCATTCAATACAATGCAACAACAAAAAAACCCAAAATGGTTTGAAATACATAATCTCCAAGAGAAATTTTAAATGATGAGTTGAACTTTGTATTAGAGTAATATACAAATCATTGTGTTCTCCACTACTTCATACTATGGCAATGGTCATACAATTTCCGTTAGAAATCCTTACAGTAACGAAATCGATTCTTTGTGATAATAGTAAAATGTTAAACTTCAAAACAAGTTGCTGAAAGTATATTAAAATTTACCATAAAAATTAGTACAACCAATTCTTATTTTCCTCTATGTGGTGTGTTTTTCTGTAAAGAACCAATGATTCATACAACAATTATATATTTTGCGGCCCATTTGACGCTTGCGTCAATATGATTTCTTGTGTTATCTTTAACACAATAGCTTAATGCTAATTATGACATATTATTCATTTTCAGGGTTACTTAGGCAGTAGATGGTACACTGAAAACATTTCTTGGGATGTTGATAAAAAGTAGGTACTACAAATGTATATAAATATTTCTTTTACTCACTAACTTCAACTTTATGCATAGTTTGTTGTTTTTTAATATCATATTGATAATCATACTAATGTAACCTATTATAATAATTTGCATTGATATCTATTGAAATGAAATTTGAAATTGATATATATTCATCATTTCAGGTATTGGTTTTCTTATCAACTGGACTACCTCCTAATATCAAAAAGACAGAAGAGAAGAACATGTAGTGTGCAAGAAGAATTGTCAATTTACATAAATTACACATTATGACTGAAAAATACTAAAAATCAGAAAACACTAGTCTTGTTGAACAGTTTGTCACAGAAAAGCAATCTCTATAGTATTTGTAAAGTTGGTTATCAAAATAAATTCTTGATAATATTGATAAATTGTTTCTTCTTGCTTTCTTTAATTAGTACTAAAATATCAATTATGATTACAAGTAAACCTGAGTATACATTAAAAGAACTTATTCACCAGCATAGTAACATAAATTATTATGAAACATAAATGTGTAAATTACAAACTCAACACTCAACTCAACCCCCCCCCCCCCCCCCCAATAAAGGCAACTGATGAAGTTATGTTTTTCCAATTTCAACAATTTTATAATGATGATTGGTGTGAACAGAAACAACATTTTAACATTATTTTAGTGAAATTCACAGCGTTAAATTATTTTGAAAATTAAAATCATAATCTTAGTCAGTGTTGCGTTTGAATTTCACGCAAATGACGCTGAAAGTGAAGTGGGTCAGATAAAATGCAGTAGTGCAAGGGCATACACTTGATCAAGTATATTGAAAATTTCCATGTCTTATCATTTTATCCCTATTATATCAAAAAGTGCTGGGAGCTGTATGAAGTCGCTACGCATTTCATATAAATAAGCGTTAATTGCGGGAAATCCCAGTAAATTGCTGTTCATACACTGTTTACATTGAATTTAATAATTGTTCTTACTTGAATATTTTAAGCTCCCAGCACTTTTCAAAATTTTGAAGGTTCATTTTACAAGTTAGAAACAGAAATAACTATATTTGTTTATGTTAAGCCCTTGCACTTTGCATTTTTTAGTATTATTCCTGGTTCATCTATTTTTAGCAGTATCACGTGACAGGGTATTCCCAAGAAACTCAAAAATTGTCCATCCGATAACAAATTATTTAATTTGTATAATCGATAAAATATCACTTTGTTTAACAAATGTTTGGAGTAGAATACCAAGATTGTTCAAAGGCTAACATTTTATGTGATAAATATCGCTATTTTTGTATGGACGCCCTTAACATAGCTGAGTCGGTGTGCCTTGCATCGATTAGGCATTAAGCAAATATGTCGATATATATATATAACCGAGATAACAACATCTACCATTCTCTTTGTGTCAAGGTGCATTTCTTTATAGCAATACATTTGTTCACGAAATCAAGGTATATCGTAAAGAATGATAAGAACCAATTTTGGATTTGTGACTGTAAGCCCTTACACTGAAAAAAATTTCGTCCGTCTACTGTGCGATACTGGGGTTTTTTTGACACAGCGTTTTCAGGTAAATATCTTTATAATTAAAGTGATATAATCAAATTGATAATAATAATTTTAAAAAATAGTATAAAAGATTACTTTGAATGAAAGACTTGAATAAATATTAAATGTTGATAACACTATTTACATTGTAAAATGTAATCCAATATTTTCTGATATACCATAATCCGCTATCAAGTTCCAAGCTGGTAGTGACGTGTACAGAACATATTCCATTTGCCACAAGCTGAATAATTAATGATATTAATATATAGGCGTTTTCAATAAAATCAATTTTACTAAGTGGTTTGAGAGCTTTCTTCGCACACCCATTTTAGTTAAAGGCTTAATTTTAATTTCAAGCGTCTTAGAGAGAGCTTAGAAAGAACTTCGAATATATTTGCATCGTCAGATTTAGCAACTTTTTTGTCACAATAAATCTCGATCTTCACTTGAACAGCTCTTGTAAAGTTGACCACTCAAATGTATGCGAAACTTATCTAATTGAAAACGTTGAATAAACCGTATTTTCTCTGTTGTTCAGTATCAATCCCTTAATTTTTTCAGATTATCTAAGAAGAGGTTGCGTAACAGGATGGAAACGAAGGTATAGTTTAACCAGTAATTAGAAGACATTGTATTGAAAATGTAGATATAGATTAAGAAAATTAATTAAAAGTATGGCATATTATTGGCTTACATGTAGAGAAGTGTGATTGGAGTAGAATTAAATATATTTTATATATATATTTTTTTAATCTTAGACTGTCTCACGTGAAATTCACGTTAATTTCATGTTAAACATGTGAAAGAGCACTCGCAAGAATTTCACGTAAAAGTTTTCATGTGAATTTTACGTTAAGTTATTTCACGTGAAATTCACATTACAAATTTCACGTAAAAATCACTTCACACGAATTTCACGTGAATTTTGAATAAAAATTCACGTGAAATTCACGTGGAACTCTTTTTACGTGAATTTCACATGAAGCACAATTGGTAGTGTATTTCATTCAACATTTACCACGCCTTTTCCCCTCAATATTCTGGGTTTATTTTTCTAATCAAAAATTAAAGAAAAAAGTCTTGGATAAGCCTTTATAATTTATCAATTGGTTCTCTTCGACCTTTATTCAAAATGTTAAGATGGCTCAATATCAATGGTGGTGGCCATTTTAGACTATTTAAATTTTCTAAGAAAAAAAGTTCTCTATTAAGATATCGGAAACTTATAAATTTAAGTTTAAGGCAGATCTGATGATTAATTTGTTGACAATCTAGCTTAAGAACTTTGTGTAAAAAATACACTAAACCTCAGTCCGTTCCTACATGGTGATCACAGATGCACTGTATTTATTGAAACATAAGATTGCTATTGAAGCTTTGCTTACGTAAAGAATAAAATCTTTAATGTGAACTACATGTAAATGCTTTACTTTACCTCATCAACGCTTTTAGAAACATTTTTTTCGTTTATTATCTATTTAAGATATATTGCTACACATTATATTACTTTTCACACAATTGCACAGAAAAAAAGTTTTCTGCCTGATTAGCAATTACACATTACAAAAAATATTAAGAATATCGATATGTATGTAATACGTAGACGAAAACAAAATTTACGTAAAATGATTCTAAAAAACAAT
Organism: Magallana gigas; assembly: GCF_902806645.1. Classification (NCBI taxonomy): domain Eukaryota; kingdom Metazoa; phylum Mollusca; class Bivalvia; order Ostreida; family Ostreidae; genus Magallana; species Magallana gigas. Next base: position 61,221,507 of record NC_047563.1, read on the forward strand.
TTCCAGAAATGTGAAAAGAAGAATTTATATTCCTAGGCTACCTGCCTTTTTAGTCTTTTTCCCGAAAATATTTTTCATTTTTCGATTGGCATTTTTTTTTTTATCAATGAATATTGCTTTTATTGTTACAACAATTATATTACTTTTAATGATTATTGTTTGTTAAGTATGACACAATTTCTTTTGAGAAAGAATGTCAATTATTCATTGTGTATGGATGTGTTTTGTTGTCTCCTCTGTTCTTTTTTTTTAATTACAAAACGGTTATGCAACACCCGAATAGATTTCTGATTACACCCGTGTAGACTTAGGAGCTTTGTTGCGGATGCAAATGTGAAGGCCCCATAAAATATAGTTCAGAAAGCTGTAAAAATTTTGTAAATCAAAAATCGGTTGTAAAATATAAAGCTCTTGGACATGCTTTAGAGTATTATTTATGGTAAAGTAACAAGTTTCTACGCTAGTGCAGCGTCATTTTACCTGTCATATGTCGACAAGAGAAGAGATCTGTTAACAATCATTTTTGTCAAATAATGTAAGCTAGTGTGTTAGCTACGGATAAGAAAAACTATGCGCAACGATTTCTTGCCAAATGTTAGGTATTTATAAATTAATATTCAACTAATCAGAGTGAACATTCAAGTATATTAAAATATTTACAGGTCTGCATAATTGTATAGATTTTTTAACCCTATTACCCACCATAGTTAACTTCCTTCAAAGTTGTTTTGAACGTCAACTGCCCATGAATCAAGATAACGGCTCTTTCTTGAACGGAGAGTATGCGTTATACATATCAAAGTTCAATGGTTATCGCAATGACCTTGTGTTGTGGTGTATGTATATGAAACGAAGCGTACGAGTGTTATATTTACGCAGTCCAAGTACCTCTGTGTAGAAGTTTGCGTCTTGTTTTATTGTCAATAATAAATCTGTGTTCACAAATTTTATAAAGCTTGGATCACACTCCTTTCTATAAATCTAATGAAGAAGTCTTAATTTTCTTTCCTGAAGCTGCCTTCACTAATGATATGGGTTAAAAGCATAATGTTACCTTTTACATCATTTATTATTAACAGCGAAGCTTTTCCATTTACCTAATCATTTTATTTTGGTTCATTTTATTTTGATGGCTAAGTTGATTTGCAAACAATTCTTTGAATTTGAAACAAATCTAAACACGTTAGTCAAATTATCAAGGGAAAGTGTTGCAACATAAGCATGATTAATATTCAAAAAGGTAGCAGAAGCGGTTATTTCTTCTTTTTGAACATAAGATAGACTTCCTGACAACTTGCATTGATAATATCCAAGGTACCCATGTTTAATTTCTATTATTTATAGCCTTTAGGTAAGTGCATTGTAAATGCATGCCAATAAAGCGTTGTTGGAACTGACACTATATATATCAATAAAGGGGATACGCCTTAAGCTGATTTGTTTTTTTTCAAATGTCATTATTTGCAAAACATTCGTCGTGTCTTAAGCTGATATACAACTGATTTGCTATCAATTGATTACATGGAGTTTAACAGTATTGTTATTTGTTCCCTTTCATATTGCATCAAACCCTTGTCTATACGTAACAGATTATCAATGACCCAATTTGGGGACCTATAGAACTGCATCCGTTGTGCATCAGGATCATCGACACTCCACAGTTTCAACGACTTCGATCCATTAAACAGCTTGGTGGATGCTCCTTTGTCTACCCAGGCGCTTGCCATACTAGATTTGAACACTCTATCGGGTAAACGTAATTAAAAAATGTGTCGTATATTTTGACACTATAAAGATATGCTTCTCAGAAGTTCATTAAATATATTATTCGATTTTTATTAAATCTACAGAACATCATATTTGGCAAAACGATTAGGCCAAGAACTACAAAAGAAAATAGCTGCAGAACAGTCAGATGAGCTTGAAATAACAGATGAAGAAATTCTTTGTTTAGAAGTAGCAGGACTTTGCCATGACTTAGGTAGGTATATCATTTTATAATACCGAGTTTAGTGGTAATTCTTGATACTAAGTCAAAAATGTGTTGTTTTCGTTAATGTGTAGGCCATGGTCCATTTTCCCACTTGTTTGATCTACAATTCTTTAAGAAGGCAAAACCTGGTGAAACATGGGAAGTAAGTAAAAGCACGTGTGTAGCTTTTATAATGCTTAATTTAAATGAAATGTAATCAAACTCCAATTTAAAATGCAATGTAATTTCTAGCAAAGAAAAAAAAGAGAGTATACAAATATGTATTTTGTGCCATTAATGCCTAATGTTCCGTTGTGTCTACATTTAACTCTTACATCATTAGCACGAGGACGCATCAATTAAAATGATCCAAGGAATTTTTGAAATCATTCAGCAAGATTATGTTAACGATGAGGAAATTAAATTCATCAAAGATCTAGTTAAGGTACTTTTTCTTACGTTTGATACATTTATTGTTTTGAATGAATTTGACTTATTGATTTATTTTTTTTTATTTTACACTGCCAATAACAAAAGAGTTAAATCTCAATATTTATACATTATCATTTAAATCTGTAACTATTCACACATGTCGGTGGTCATTCATTTCAAACAGCAAACGGACGAAACTTGCACAGAAAAGCGTGAAACCAAACCTTTCCTTTACGAGGTATAAGAACTCATTCGTTTGCTACATTAAAAAAAATAATGGCCTACTGCATTTTAAACTGTTAAAAGGATTTATTCTAACAATTCAGGGAAGTTTTTTTTTCTTTAAAAAAGATATTTCACGAAATCAATATCTTTGAAAAATAAGTAGATTATTTTTTTTTTTACAAAATATCATGTGAATTTCTACAGATAATTGCCAACGATTTAAACAAGATTGACGTGGACAAATGGGATTATTTTTCAAGAGACTGTCACATGCTGGGACTCCATCACAATTTCCAATGCGAGAGAAGCATCAAAGTTGCCAGATTAGTGAAACATAACGGGAAATACCACATCAGCTTTCCAAAATCGGCACGTCTTGTAATAGTTTTAACACGTCGAGACCACTATATTTTGTGACGTCGGGCAAATTTGCATACTAAATTAGCCATATGTTTACTTTTATCGACAAACCAATCAGGTGAATGAGTTGCAAGGCATTGTGGGCTACTACAAATTTCAGTGTATACATAGTGTATTGAAAATATATACCATTTTGAATTGTCGTTTGGAAACTCATTTTGAACGATTTTTCAGAATTTATGAACTTCAAGGTAGTATGGACAATTATGTCTGAACTTCAATATATTTGCTCACATTTAAATAATATTGCATATGAGGACTAATATCTACTTATTTAAATACCTCATTGTCAATGTTTAAAAGAGAGGTACGTCCTATTTAATTAGAAGCAGTGAGTACCGTTTTTTCACGTGGTACCCCATATTTGGGACAACATTAGTAGAATGCGCGTTGATATTTTCTTCAGGGACATTCATCAGAATGCTTAACAGACAAAATACTATATGCTATATTTCTACTACCGTGGCTATTCACGTATGTTAAAAATGTACAGTTACCTGTATTTATTTCTAGTGCACAATGATAAAGTCATCAATACACAATTGTGCATTTTTTTCTTATCAAAATCTGTTTGTACTTGTATGCGTATGTTTTTCAGTCGTTTGATACTGATCATTTTTTGAAGCAACAATTGATCAACTAAAACAACAGTATTTTTCATTGTGAGCATGGAACAAAGTTAATGGTATGTAATCTTTCCTTTTTTACCTTCTGAAGTAAAAATCAAGAAGTACAAACATTCCGGCAAGCAATACAAAATTGTGAATAAAACAGACAAAAACCATGTGCGTTTGTTGAATCGTAAACACGTTGTAGACCGTCATGCATTGCAACCAATTCACTGGATTGGAGAATCTGTTTGAAGTAAATACTGTCACGTGTTAAATAAACTATCCATATAAGGTAGTGTACCCGACCTGTTTAATCTTACAAAAACTTTACTTGTAAACGGTATAGATTTAATATATACTTTGGCCTTGTTTGATAAAAATGGAGGCTGTAAAGATGATTGTATGGTGGGAGTTGTGGCTACATAAAAACTATTTTAATAATCAGTACTTAAAAAGGTCATTATAGTGCCTAAGAAAAATATTCCAATTCATATCCTAAAATCATGGTATTTTTTTTATCTGAAAAACATTTTATTGCCAAAGTTATTATATTTAAATTTTAAGGCAGATTTGATAGTTCATATGTTGACCACCTAGTCCCCATAAATACGTACTATTTAATAAATAAATCAGTAGAGGAATGCAGTAGAACCTTCTTATCTGTCTGGAAGTATAACTTATTTTGCCGTGTTTTAGGTCACGATAATATTACCTAACATTGCGCACTTTTTTCAAATCAAGAAGATACTTGCATCAATTGCATAGGTTAATGCATCATTTACATATGTACACACATAAAATCCACTTATAAAAGTTAATGCACAAAATCTTATAGCACATGTACCTGTGTGCCGAAGCCTATTAATAAGTAGTATTCCGTTTTACATTATATTATCCATATGTCTCAACACCAGGACCGCAGTCTCTAGACTTTCTGGATATGCGTCTGCTAAAGTATAACCTGTTTGTTTTTGTAGGAGTATTTTAATCTGTTTGACATGTTTTACACCCGGTTTACTTTGCACCGTCGAGCTTACCAACATTCTGTGACCAAAGCTGTAGAAATGATGTAAGTTTTTTGCAAAGATATATACTTTAAATTTAGATGATGTCTGAATAGAAGATAACAGATCAGGAGTGCGTTTTACAAAGGAACCTACGACAAAGTTGTAAACATTTTCAGCATCATGGAATGCTCTTTGACATACAAATTCATATAAAACCATTAGATTTACTCTGATTTTAATTTTTGTAATTGTGTTTAATAGCCATTAAATTCAAACATTTATTAGTTTTTGATGATAAGCATTCATTTGGTCTTAAATCTTAATATCGTTGTAAAATGCAGCCCTGGGCTAAAATGTCACATTCATTAGGCAAAATGTCTTGTAACGAAATAAAAACATTTTCTTTTTAATTTAAAGGATAGCAGATGCGTTTTTGAACGCAGACGAAAGATTGATGTTTCGACCTAATCAAACGGAGTAAGTATTTTGATCAATTCGCATTGACGTTCCTGAATTTGATAATTTTTTTCCCTAAAGCTTAATAAAACAGTTCAAATGATTTTTTAGCTACATGTCAATATTATGGAAACACATGATTATTTGAACACACACCAGTCTTACCATAAACCGATGAAATTATGTCATTATTAACGTTAGTAGGTACGGGCGGTTTTTTTTATATCTGTAGATTTCTTCACATATTTGTTTTTAACTAAGATGTTTACTTTGTACATCAAAATGTCAATAGCTTAAAGTTTGTCTCAATGTCTTAATTATGTTGTGTTAACACAAACAAAATATATTCGCTTTCAATCTAGTGTGGATTTTTAATTAGGATAAGCCATGGGTAAACGTAATCGTATTTCCCCCCGATTATCAGAGTTGGGCTTTTTTTATAATATAGACAGTGGTGTTTGTCTGAGACGGTGAAAGATATGAGAGCATATCTATGGGTAACTGATGACATCCTAAATCAGATAAGAACCCTTAACCCGGATGGCAATGACAAAATCAAAAAAGCCCAAGAGATTGTGGACAGAATCTATCGTCGAGACTTCTACAAAGTTATCGGCGAAAAGCGAGTAAAATGGAGGGACGAGTCCAAATCGCTGCCGGTACAGTGTTCTTATTGCAATTAAGGGTATAATGTGGTTAAACTTGGTATTGCTTTTATTGTTATAAATGCTGTTCTGATTAATTCTTGGTATTAAATCCCAGTAGTATGACCGCTCGCGGTGCAATATTATATAATAGTAATAAATAATATGTCTCTTAATTAAAAGAAAAACTGTCTTCAAAAGTGGATGGAAGAAAAATTAACCACAGAGAAGGATTTGTTTGAGATACAGGTAAGTTAAAAATAAATAAATTATATCTTTGAATGCATTGTTGAGTGCAAACAAGTACGTTTTAAGCAGTGTTATAATTTGCAAATACAAAAAAAGCTCAAAATAAAAGTCAGTTCTGTATCCGTCTGTATCCGCTACGATGGCTTCATGACACTGCCTTCTCTTCCTCAAAGACAATGATGCACACAATATTTTTCTATACGAATTGTTTTTCATTTTATGAAATGTAGCTAGAACCAGTCTAATGAAAACCACCCCCTTCTCCTAACACTCGTCATAGTCTAACAGGTATCGATAAAAGGTCATCTTTGCAGGACCTCTACATTTGCATTAAATCTTAAATACCCCCAATGTACCACATAAATGTTTTTTACTGGTTTTTGAGAGGCACTTGGGGTTACCCAGAAAACAAGCATAAATTAATTTTTCTATTTACTTTTGAAGAGTTTCAAAATATTACCTAAGGCAGTGAAAGCTTTACCCTGATTGGTCAGACGCACATAAATAGGTCGTGTGAAAATGACCTCTTGTCGATGCAAAGAGAAGGAGGTATTTTAAACCAAACTGAGCAAAAAAACTATGTATAAGAATTAATACTAGCACCCTGGCACTGTTATGTTTTTGTTGATATGAACAGGAAGTAGTGTTTCATTATGGAAGCGGCAAGACAAACCCAATGAATAATGTAAAACTGCATCGAAACATTAAAGAGGTACCTGAGAAAGAAAAGGAGGTAAATATTTGTTTCAACAATACAGTTAAAGAACAACAAAAAAAAACCATTTTTTTTAATTGATACTTAAGATGAATTTAAAATATATATATATATATATATATATATATATATATATATATATATATATATATATATATATATATATATATATATATATATATATATATATATATATATTTTATCAATAGACAGAACCTTGCAATGGGGACAAAGGAAAAAAATCTAAGACATGCAAGCGTGTTCAACGTGCAGTTATGACTAATGACGAGGTAAATGTCGTCAATATACTTTTCAAACCCACACTAAACATTTTCAAAATAAATCCTCAAAGTTCACAAATTATTGTTATCTAAAAGCCAATAAATTTAGCATAGTAGTGACCCTAGTGATACAATTTCCACTATTACTTAAAAAAAAATCATTTGTGTTCAAAGTTCTAACTATAAATGATATATCACTAAAAGTATCCAACTATGTAGCTGTCTTTAGATTTTTTTTAAAGAACGTACTTTTTATTATTGACAATTAATGATCTATTTTATATTGCAACATGTATTTAGTACAAGGTCTTCTTAAATTAGTAATACTTAAACGCCTCTATTTATCTTTCACTGTTGACTAAATGAATTCAATCTTCATTTTCCCAACGATTTCTTTATCAAAGATTAATATTTTTCATGTTTATAGGAACCATGATTTTTTGTATATACATAATGATCACTGAACAATAAATAATGTAATTTATATGAAATTAAAAAAAAATATTCGTAACGATTTCACCAAGGGATAAGTCAGACTTTTTAAAAGATTTGATCACGTACTTGTACCAACTACTGACAAGTTAAGAGGCTGTCCAAGCAAAATTCAGGCAGGGCTTTGCACATGCTATGTCTCGGATTTCATTAAATTTTTGTGTATCACTTCAGTTTAACATGATTGTAATACATGTGAAAGAAAAAGTTCATTGTATGTCTAACTAGGCAGAAAAATGCCTATTTTTTAATTTGGAACATGTTTAGTGCAAAAAGGTCACAGAAGTTGTAAAAATATTGTGAAGTTTGATAAGTTGTAAAACTACTTAATTCTATTAAACCTTTTAAAAATTATATTAATTAGTTTAAACACACTTAACTCTTTAACTTAGACTGCTTTTAAAGTATAAATATATTTCAAACAAAAATATATGCCTTATCAAAGTTGATGCATATTCTGTAAACAAAAATTCTGGTATTTTAATGTTAATTTGAAATTTTAATAAAATCCAATACATTTTCATGCAAGGAAAAAATGAGGCATCTTTGTAAACCTGAGAATTGAAATTTTAAGAAACAAAAATAAATTCAGTGGGAACAGCATCGGTCTCATAGAAGCAGTTGCACAAAATTACCCATTTTTAACATTGAAAATGAAGTTTTTCCATGCAAAACGTGTTATTATTATTGTTAAAAGACAGTGAATGACATAGTTCATATCACAAATATTGACTATAATTCAATGCATGCTTATATTTTTATAATTGGATATGCTTTATGACAAAAAAAATATTAATCACTCATCAAAAACCAACATTTTTCATAATTTTAAGTGCAAAAGGTCATTTTGACAAAAATGTTGAAAACTGAGTTTAAGTCTGCTAAAAATATTCACAACTGCAGAAAACTAGCTGAACATTTCACTATTTGGAGGGTCTAATATACATTCAAATTTTTTTTAGGGTTTTTAGTATTTCATGAAGTACATAAATTTGAGAATAAGGATTCAAAATGTGTTTATCACTGATTAAGGAATAATAATTAATGCAGTGTAAAAGTGAATGTATTTTTCAAATTCAATGTATTTGTGTGTTTTCAATAAGTATTAACAAAAATTTTCTTCCTAAACTGGTAATAAACTTCGTGGGATAATAATATTGAAGCGGTGTTAGCTTAAATAAAGAAGGTTTTTTTTATCAAATTGTGCGAAAAGGTCAAATCCAATTTATCATTGGTACTACTGAATTTGAGGGGGCTTTAGGCAGGTGTTTAACTTTGGGGCAAAAATTAACATAAACAGACTGGTATACAACAATTATTAAGTCAGACTAGTTCCACAATGAATCTAGCAGAAAAGTCAGACATCACAACCCCCCCCCCCCCTCCCCATTTTTGGATTCCCCATACTAATCCATTTTATAATCCATGTATGATGAGCAGCTAAAATATACATGGGACAGTATGCTTTGAAACACCCCCCCCCCCTTTAAACCCTATTACCAAATCAAATTCATGGTCATATAATAATCAGTGTGCCTCTTTTAAACTGCATTTTCCTCTTTTTAAAAATGTATTTCTAAATTACTCAGCTGACTAACTTTCAAGCATGTTGTACATATTTGAATAAATAAGCAGTGCATAAGAGTGAAAGAATACATTTCATTTACATGTATCAATGCTATGTTTGGACAATTTACTTGAACAGTGTTATTTTATAATATTGCTTATGCTAAGTGATGTCACTACATGAATTTGCATGTTAACAGTGGATACTGTTGTACTAATTAATATATTTAATTATATTTAGTTATTTACTCAAGATATTGAAATCTCTTAACATACAAATTAACTAAGCTAGTATAAGTTACTTTCATAGTATGACAAACAACCATAATAGATGAAGATATAAAACTAATAATAACATTAAAATTAAATTAGTTATCTAAGAAAGTGTGCAGTAGCAATTTGGAATAAATAAACAGAGAATAAACTCATGCAAGATAACAATTTAACAATTTATTGAGCATTAAAATGCTAAAAAATAACATGTACATACAGTGCATGATGCATGAAGACAAGTTCATTCACCGTCTCTCTCTCTCTCTCTCTCTCTCTCTCTCTCTCTCTCTCTCTCTCTCTCTCTCTCTCTCTCTCTCATGTGGTCAATCCGACAAACTTCAAAGCATCTTATTTTAGTCTTGTTTGCATCCTTTATTCATTGAAGAAAAATGTGCAGATGATAAAATTGAGAAAAAACAAATTCCAAGTGATATCTTCTGGAAATTCAACCACTCCTTAGGAAAACATTGGTTAATTTAAATGAATGTGGCCATTTATATAATGACTTGCAAATCTAGTTAGTTTCCCTGCTATCTAAATATATCCTTTCAAATTACTGCTTCACATAATCCCTGAACCCCCTTCTTGATCTTCTTTCTTATTCGGCACACTTTCACTGTTTCATATGCAGGAATATCATTTTTACTCATGATATTAGATGCTGTAAAAGTCATCCAGATCCATCATGCCAAGCAACTTGATGGGTTTTTTTCTTTCAGCAATCTTGTAGGGTTTTTTTTCTATGTTTTATCCAAGTTTATATATAGAAGGACAGTATTTTCCAGAAGAATATTACATTTGCACTTCTCTAAAAAAAAAAAAATAGAGAAACACATTATAAAACAAATTCATGTACCTCCAAGTGTTAAGATCTTAAAATTGATAATAAAAATTCCATTTCATATTCTGATTATCAATAGCAAAACTAATAACCTACTGTTGTGTGAAATTGTTTATTTACATTTCTTGTCACATGTCCGATATGTACTCTGATCGATTGCAAAGTCAATAGCTGCTGTGTTAAAAAATATTGCTGTGCTAACAAAAAAACACCCGATATTTTCTGCTGTGTATGTTATAAAAACTCGTCATTTCATAACATTTTTTTTTCAATTTTTAACAAAGCAATATTTTTCAATTACAAAAATTAAAGAGATGAAGATTGAAGACTAAATTGACCTATCAAAGGAAAAAAAGAGTACTCAAAATCTCAACACAATCCTATCTAAAATTGTTGTAGGATATTTTCTCAATATTAACCATATGAAACACTCTATGATTATTGTTGTACTTTCTTTTTACAAAAATTTATTCATGGTATGTGAATGCAATTAATACAAATTAAATTTGCAAGTAAACATCTGATAATAAATAATATAAATGTAAGAATGCTCTCTCTCTCTTTCTCTCTCTATCTCTCTTAAAGCATATTATTTACCTGACCCCTTTGGAACTACCCATTTGTCAAGAAATAACATTCCTCTGTCGTCATCAGGTGAACACCTCTTGATTTTTTCTTTGAGGAGTGGATGTGTACATCAATATACCCATAGCTGCATAATTTGTTGGCTGACTTGTTGAAATTCGTCTGGTAACAGTAATTCATCTCAGTTTCAATAAAAGTTTCGGGATGCTAACTATTATTGGCGACCTGATTTAACTTCCAATGGTATTTAAGATCGAGACAACATCCTCCAAACACCGAAAAACAATCAACTCTCGCAGCATGCTGTGCACAGACTTTAGCGGCGGCCATCTTTGTTTACACTGGTTTTTAAAATATACCCGCACTGAATATTTTTTTTAAAAATATTTCAGCGTTAAAAAAAGTTATGTCTATCATAAACAATTAAGCTGATTTTATATGAATTATTTATAGTTGAAAATTTATTGGTTTTATTTTTTCTAAAGTTTTTAAGCCTCCAAATATTCATTTGGCAAGGGAGGTAACTGAAATTATCAAACATTACCAAAATATACTTGTCTACAATTTTTTAACGCAAGGTTTTCCCACTCATTTTATTTTATCAATAAAAAGTCAAAATATTTGTCTCATTTATAAAAAATACAAACCCTCACCAATAACAATGTATTGGATTTTAAAGCTCACAGTTTGGTACATGGTTTCAATGATTTATATAAGAGAATGAAATATATATCTTCCCGTCCGAATAACCACCTCGCCTGATGTTTGCTTGGACAGCCTCTTAATATCAACGTGAACTTTTTAAAAATTGCTACAAATTTCTTTATTTATTGTCAGTTCTTGACAGAACCACACCCATTCATCTTTTGATGTTTTAAATGCTTACTACATAAATTTACACAACACATATAAATAAATATTTTCATTTTTCATAGATTTCTGACATGTTGCCTGCCAAGTTTGAGCAAATTTACTTGCGACTTGTTTGGAAGGGCGATACAAGTCCACAGTCGTATCAAGAGATACTGATTGAATTTTCTAAGATAAAAGGTAAAGGGATTTGTTTTCACCTAATATATAAAATAAATATATATAAGATGGATTCATTTTATGAATGTACATCGTTGCACTTGTATAATCAATGCGTGTACATGTCGGTAAGGTAAAATAATGTGATATTTGAACAGACTTTTTATTACAATGTACTAATACACATTTCTGTTATAACAATAAATATCAATAGTGATTTATTTATAGTAAATTCTAAGTAATTTGATTTTACTTACTCTGATTTTCAGGATATGATGACCCGGACGTCAAAATTGACTTTATAGATACAATGCAAGTCGGCGATAGTGAAAAAAGAGATTAACAAAGTCCGTACCTTAATTAGGAACAAAACAAGTGCCAGTCGCCTGCAGTCAAGTTTTACATATATATTTTCCACAAGTAAAACATATGGTTTAAAACAGTCGTCTGTGCATATGTTGGATAATTGATCGTTTGTATAACTGTTTATTACATACTTAGTTATACATGTAAATACATGTACATCACTTTGCATACATTAATATACGGTACAGCATGTTTCCCGTATCAAACCCCGTGGCAGGGCAGATTTCGATCTGCAGGGCTGACACGGATTCGTATCGCACCATTTTCAGAACTCATTTGATTGTTTTAGATTAATTATTTATATAGGACTCAGATTAGTAAATAGCTTTATACATTCACAATCTATTCATTATCAATGTCAATTAACATCGTATACAATGTACTATTCGTTAATCTGGTTACATTATTCTTAGGAGGGGGTGTTTCTTTAAAAATTGCAAAGTTAGTATCATAATTTTTCCTTATATAATGTTATCAGATTCTATTTACATGTCCTAAAAATGGTATAGAAACTATAGATATAATAGTTCATACCTTTTTCCCACATCATATTTGGATATTTAACTGGAAATTGATGGTAACCTAACAGCAAAACTCTATGATAAACGCGATGACCTCAATTTTTCTATAGTCAACCTTCCTTACTTATGTAGCAATATACCTTCATCACCTGCATATGGTGTTTTTGTCTCTCAGTTAATTAGATACGCAAGGGCATGTTTTTCGTATGAATAGTTTTTAAAGCAAGACAAGCTACTGACAAACAAGTTGATAAAACGGGACTATCAACAGTTTGAAGTCATCTTTGCGTACGTTCTATTGTCTTTTCAACGACCTTGTCAGCAAATACAATCTTCCACTGGGTCGCATGCTGACTGACGTTTTTCATACTAATTGTTAGACCATAACTTATCCCCTAATTGTCTACGGACTTTTCCAGGTTTTTTTCCCGATTACGACAAAGAGTACACGGCGGGTGTGACGGGTCGGTAGAGGATGACCACTCGTCCTTGGCACCTGATCCTACCTCTATCTTTTTGGGGGTCCGTGTTGCTCTGCTTGAATCGGTATTTGTATTTCGTTTTATGGATTTTTGAGATGGCTGACGGTTTGGAATTGTCTTTTTTTTCATTTGTGTACGTGTATTATTGCAGCTAGACGTATAATACATTAATAATGTTGGTGCACGAGCCATTCATGCTTTTTAAAACCACGATATGACTAATATCAATACTTTATATATCTTATGTTATCAATGTAAATTTGTGATAAAGTATTTTGCATACTTTGAACATGAATTCTAACAAGCATTTCTTAGGGCCTAAATTACGATACTTGTACGCTTCTGGTTCGTTACCATCATATATAAAATCTTTTATTTATTAATTGTGTGTCTTTAGTGTTCTTCATCTGATTGTATTTAATTTATTCTAAAAACGAACAATGTAATAAAAAAAATTCAAATTGGACTTTTATTTTGAAATCAAAATAAATTAAGCTCAAGGCTTGTATTATTTTGGTGTATCACAAATAACAACGTGATAAGGCACATATCAAAGCAGCAGAACAATATATTCCAATGAGAAAAAATACTGTATTTTTTGTACAGGTTAATAATTAACACAGAAATATACTGCTTTAACTGATGCCTGCCTTTAAAGTCAACCATGCGTTCGTCTACACAGACATCATGATTTAGACTTGAAAGAACATAATAATTAAATCAGGAAATATTAACAAAAAGTGACCAAGGCTTAACTAGTATTGACTATACATATTAATTTCTGACAATTATCCAAAGCATGAGACATTGCTTTTTTTTTATTACTTTGTAATTCATTGTACGTGTACGATGTACATGTGTTTGCAGTGTAGCATTCAAGAAGTTTTTTTCATCAATTTAAATGATGATAAAATAATTATAAAAGCAGCAACATTTTGGTCGGGGAAGTATTTTTAAGCGAGCGCTCTGAGAGTATTCTTGGGAGGGGGGGGGGGCTTGTTTTTTAATGAGTTGGAATAAACAACATATCGCTGGGTTTAAGCATTTGATAAAATAGAAATGGTAATACTTTTTTCTCGTTTACACATAGTTTTAATTTCCAAAGGTCTTGTCTTTATTGAAGTTTAAAGTATGTGTGTTGTATTTGACAAAACCCATGCCTGCATGATACGCGAATTACATATCAGAAACTCGGGGATAATTGGAATTTTATGAATCTAACTAAAGAATTTATATACATGTATCAATTTTTAACGGCTTTTGAGTTGTTGTTTTTTTAATTTAGTTATTAGCGAGCGCATTGAAAAAATATGTGCCGAAATCCTCATTGGTCAGCTTGCTGCGTGCACTTGCTTTTGTAAGCGCCCAATAAAAATTTACATCTGACTAGAACAATGCCATGTTACAACGCTCTTTTAAAAATTTCGCTCTTTGATTTAATATAATTGTAATCGACATTTTGGTAAACTATAGTTTTGTGAATTTCTTGTAGTATAATTGGATGCATAAACACGTTTATTTAGGAAAATGTCCATTACACGATTGGATAAAAGGTTTCTATCAATTTTATACATGGTTTTCAGCCTGAAAATTTTCTTTTTACTATCGTTTCCCACCCTGTTTCGAAATAAAGAGATTCTCTAGACGCAAAAATAGATAATCCTGTCACAATCTTGCTGCATTGTATTTGTTCTAACTTTGACTTCCTAATAAGTTTAAATTTGAGTTTTTTCTGTTATTCCAATGTCTTTTGTGCATTTGCTAAAATTGTTCAGGGTTTGGTCGAATTGATTGATTTTTTTAATAACAATGAATAATTGTTTTAACCTTGTTTAGCTCAATAGGATAAACTTAAATAGCTCAATGGGGTATATTCAAATAGATCAATGGGGTATATTTAAAAAAGAACCAAATTCATTCTAAGCTAACTTGAAAACAGTTTCTTGATTCTTTTCTCAGAAGCTTACACAGTTTTACACGTAAAGAACTACTCGGGAGGTTTGAAATACCCATAAAGTGCAAGGGGGGAGGGGGGGGGGTTTAAATCTTGTTTAAGCTGTTCAATGTTGTTCTTAATGTGTTTTGGATGGCACGAATCATAAACAAGGTATTATTTGGTGTCCGTAGGTTTATAATATATATCAGTAATAATTTTGTCCTCTCTTTTTATGATCATAACATCAAGAAATGGGAGTTTTTGTTCGCTACAGTCCATTGTAAATTTCAAATGGTTGTTTAAATTGTTTAAAATATTGTAATACTTATTTAATTCATCCTTGGTTTTAAATGTATGTACTTATGTATCTATGGTGAGTGTTCAAAACTCCTAAAGATTATAATGAAACCGGTAGAGTTTTGAATCGGCTTTCTGTTATTTTTTATTATATATATATATATATATATATATATATATATATATATATATATATATATATATATATATATAATCCTGATCGGCTCCGATGGATTTTAAACTATAACAGAAATAACAAACAATCCACGTCACGGATTGTATCAGTATCTGGAGATGCCGCCAAATGGTAATAAATACGTTACGTAATGAAATATGTAAAAATGAATTTGATTATGAAAATAAAAGCTAAATAAAGTCAATGCAGAGTAAATAATGCATGCATCGATAAAGTCTAGGTTTGAATGTATTATGAAATATCGTTGTTTTGCAAGTCATAGCTGATCACTTTCCTCGCGTACTTTGTAAATTGGAAGTATTTCATACCGGCCTCTCCCGCACACATCAAAATGTGCACTACACGGAGTGTTACGAATGAAGAATGTTCCCTTATCTGCTAATGTACTCTCACACGGTCGGCTAGTTTGGTCCCTGATTGTCCAATGTAATTTACTCTGCATCCATCGCAGGTCATGCAATGAATGATATTTATTGATTTTCAGTTTATAATTGATTGAATACCAAATTGTCCACGGATTTGATGGATTAAGCACAAACCATCACCACTGACAAGACTAAGTTCTTGAAAAAAAAAATAGAAAAAATCCGATGAAATGTATGTTGAAGTAATGTTTTTCAAGGAAACGTCTCGATAAACACTTTGAAAAAAATTAAATTTTATATTCTACGAACAATTTAGATATTTTGTAGTCTCATGTATTCCTACGCCAGAGTTAATATAGTCTCGTTCAACCGAAAGCTTCTCTTGCTTGTCGGATATTAACGGAGACAGCCGAGTGTCTACGAGACAAGAGTTCGATATCAATAGTGCTTATATCCATACAATTTTTAGAATTGTTTCGATTACTAACGCATACAAGTAGTTGAAATATATCTTTAAATATAACACAACATGATTCATATGGGGTTTGTCGTAATTCTTGTCGGAAAAAGTCTAAAAACTCATAATGTTAAAACATGCCTAATTCAAATACAAACTAGAAACTAATTGCCATGCAAGATAAATTGATTTTAAAATAAATGATAATCGATAAAATCAACTCCCATCAGTACTTCAGTACCTTGATTTTTAAAAGTACTTATACAAAGGTTTACTTTATCATAACAGCATGAAAGCACAATGGCAATACTCATCTACCGAACACAGTTCAAATTGCTTAAAATAGAAAAATTTCCTTTAAAAATCAATATATTTTTACCAGTATTTTGTCATTGTGTTCAAGAAAGTAAATGGTATCAAAACCATTTATAAAGGGTATAAACACACTGTATTCTACAAAAGTGCAAAAAAATCGATGTGCAATGAGATTTTAAATCGGCCTCCTTAAAAAGCAGAAACATAATGTTTTAGCATATACTTCAACTTTTTGGACATTAATTACGTCATCTAAGGATTATACATTCTAAGAGAAATATAACGGACAACGCATTTTACTTTTCATGTATAGTTTATTGTAATGCTTGAACATTTATTTTATTCAAATCAATCATAGAGATTCGTAACATATAAAATACATTGCATACATAACTTAGAATTTGCATAGAAAAATGAATCTCATTCATAATTATAACATCAATTTTCGTAATAATTATTCACAAAATGTATGCAGCTATTCGACAGAGCAACATTTACAATAACTTTTCAACATTTGGAATAATAATGTATATTTTTAAGCATATTTTTGTAATAGATGTGTTACATTTTGTATTTCCCCTCGAGTGTCCCTTAACTAAAAAAAACCACAACTTGTTCTATTGAAATTCATTCACCCAAATTTGAGATTTGATGAAAAACATTTACTGAGTACTTACTTGCAATTAACATCAGCAAATAGTCAATTATACATCATAATGTTTTTAATGAAGTAAAAACAATTTTAAAAAAAAGCTTTAAATATCAAAAAATCATTAAATGGTTAAAAAGCAACAATCAATGAAAGCAGTTACGGCATATAGAAAAGACCAATCCACACTTTACAAAAGGTATGTCCCTTGGCCGCCATCTTTGGGGGGGACCCATAAGTTTCTCACTGTAGCCTTTGTAGTTTAAAGGTTAATAATTTTGTCATTTGACAATAAATTTCCCTTTCTGTTGTGTATTTTGATGCTCCAAAATGGAACAACACACATACTAAAGGAATGGATTATATGAATTCTAAAAGATTTTAGAATTCATATCTTCTATAGGATCAGAGGACCAAAAAACTTGGTTGCATATAGACGGAAAACTTTGGTTTTTCCCTTTTGACCTTTGTTCCGACCCCACAAAGGGAGACATCTTTTGCAAAGTGTTGATTGGACTATTTGATTCAATATTAGTATTACAAAATATTTTAAAAATAAACATTTCTTTCAATATGTACCTTTTTTAAAATATTACTCCGTCCTCTAAAGCGCAGGCAAGTATGTTGCAGTTATTTATACTCATAATTTCAGACATTTTGCAGTTAAACTGCAAAATGCCTGCACATGAGTAACTGCTTACACCTTTCAACATATTTGAGACGATGTCCGTAAGGTATAATTTAATTTTAACTGATAAGGTATTTTGGTGAAATTAATAAAAAAACGTCTTTCATTTTCGAAAAACAAGCCCGAAATAGCAAAAATGATAGTAGGATGGGGTTGACACGCTTTGGCGGATCCAAGTCAGGGGTACTTTTGATCAAAATACATGCTTGCATTGAAATAATTTTGAATGGTTACGTAAAGAGTGAATATATTTACTGTGAGCCTATTAAGAGAATAGATAGAAGTTAAGATTTGACAATTGTTGAAAAAATAAAATGATTCAATTCGTTTTTTCAGTGGGCGATTTTACTTTTTATACTCATTCGAATGCGAAGCACGACCCCTGGTGAGATAATGGGAAAGAACTTTCCAGGACAGGGTAACGAAGAACACGGATTGACTAATTAACAAAAAATGTAAGAAGAGTTCATCATGCATCGTGAACAGATACCTTGGATTGGACTTCCATTAATACAAGAAATTAATAAACAAAAATAAATAAAATAGAACCATCAGGCAGAAAATTGAATTTGACAACTTTGACAACAAAATTTAAAATATGCAAATAAATGTTCATAACCTAGCGTGTGTTTTAATTCTATTTTCATACCATGATATATTGACTGTAAGCCTTAGACATTAATTTGTCAACATTAATGAACATATTATTGTATTTTAAGTCTATATGGATAAATGATGTATGTATAAAACTGGGATTGTTTTTTAAAAGTCTTTTATCTGAAATTCGTATTTGAGATAGTATTAAGAATTATTGAAAATTGGCCCATAGAACCTTTAAATAGAGAGAGAGACACTAAATACCTATTCACTGGTGTGAAATAAATACAATAAAAATGTTTATTTTTTCAGCCTGCTTCAACAAACAGAACTATCTCTGCCTAGTATAACACTACGTATAGATTTTGTACTAAACATTTCAATAAATTCAAATGACGCATAATTAAGGCGCAAGTTGTGTTTGCCTATTCATATTCAAATATTTAATCATTCGTACAAATGCTGAACATTTTATAAATATAAGTAATAAGGATCCATTCTTTGAATATTATGATGTGATAATTTCGGTCGGGGCGTGATCAAACATATCACAAAACACTTCGGGGTTTATTGGATATGAACATGCCCCAATCAAAATTATCATATCAAAATACTCAAAGACTGATTCCTTATTCCTTAAATAAGCCCACGCACATGTATATTTTATCCGTTTCAGGTTAGATTTCTCATCCCTGCCCGATTCCAAAATATCTAAAATTGCAGTTGGTTTTTTTGGGGGGGGGTTTTGTTTCGATTTTAAAAAATAAGTTAAGGGAAAAAATCGGATAAAGTATATAAAATAATGAACACGAAAAATATGGTTCATCATACACTATATTAAGCATTATATAAGGAATAAGGAATCATTCTTTGAGTATTATGAGGTGATAATTTTGGTCGGGGCGTGATCAAATCCAATAAAGCCCGAAGGGCTTTATGATAGATTTGATCACGCCCCGACCGAAATTATCACCTCATAATATTCAAAGAATGATTCCTTATTACTTATATTTATATAATCTTAGGCCATCGTACGATTAAATATTTAAATATAAATAAACAAACCCCACTGGCGCCTCGATTTGGCGTCGTTTGTATTATGAGTTATATAGTACAAAATCGATACGTAATGTTATCACAGGCAAAGACACTGGATAATGTAAATATATCGTATTAGTGTGTAAATCATTGTTTTTGATATGATATATTAAAAACTATATTGCTTTTTTATTATTTTATCAGAAAAATAATCGCACATACCTTAAGAAACATCTTAAAAGAAACCTGAAAAATATTTTTTATTGCACACGCTTTCATTGAAATTAATGAAGTATGCATCGATAAATCTGACTTTTGTATAATTATTTTAACTTATATCTTAAAATGCCTCATAATCAACAAGAGGCCCATGGGGCCACATCGCTTACCTGAGCAACAATGGGCGTTCAAAAGATATTGTGCCGTATGGTCCCTCGGTAGAAAAACAAAAAATAAATATTGTAAAGTATTCGAATTTTACACTTATTTTTGCATACACGTAATCTTTGACATTGTACCTTCATGAAATATTATTTTTTTTTTTTACAAAAATAAGAAAATCCTACGCAAGATATAAAACTAAACATTTGGTAGGAGTACACTGTTAAGTTGTTAACTTCCAATTCTCTGTATTTTCGTTCTGCCCCCCCCCCCCCCCACTTTGTAAGGCGATCAAAATATATGAAAGCATATAGGTACATTTTTTTCATCAACTACTTACTAGTTATTGTATTTTTAAAAAAATATATGTAATAGTTATTGTTTTTTATTTTAAAAATCCTACATGTATAGATGTGAAGAAGAAAATTGTACCTCAATGTGCTCAATTCCTCAAATTAAAAACATTCAAAAAATTTATTTGTCTTCTCCATTATAATTAAATGAATGTTATTTACTTCGCGTACAAACCAGGATAATTTTCCGATGTGATAACTTCTTAGGAATAGCGATAATTACTCTATCCCCGCAACCATGGCAACAGAAATGTGTCAGAACTATGGAAACTGTTTTAAAGATGTCGTTTTTATTTACCCGTGTCTGAAAAACTATCAAAATTGATGTAGATTTCACATTAATTATTGTATAAAGAGGGGGCCCCAGAGAGTAGGTATATACAGAAGACCATTCTTTATTTTGTTTGTACAAGTATTTAACATACTCTAATTCATATAGAATTTCTATTGTTCAACCAAAATTTCAGCATCAATCGTAGAATTATAAGCAAGATACAGAGCTCACAGTTCGCCTAGGTTTGAGTCATATTTTGTTCCCATGAGTTTATTACATTCAACTTAAGATTTTTAACTTGGTATTTCCTATTCAGCATTTAAATGGAAAAAAAGAATGGCCTAAGATTTTCAATTCTTTTATTCACTCAAGACCAGTTCACTGGTATTTGAGGTTCAAAATCAGTTTATACAAATGTACACAAACACAGTCAAGGATTACATGTACAGTAGGAGTAATAATGACGAAGAAAGGTTAAGTTAACAATACAGTAAGTTGTTAAAGTTGGTTTCTGGAAGAACAGACTTTGAAAATTCTCTTAATAAATATTGACATTTTTTTTTTTACTTTTTTAATCTTTAGTTTTTAAGATCTGTGTACAAACATAGAATTGTGAGCAAATCTATGTATCTTGCTTATAATTCGAAGCTTAACACTTAAATATGGTTAGTAAATAGAAATTGTAAACAATTAAACACAAGAAACATGCACTATAACAAATAAAGAACACAATTTATTTTTTCCAAATGAATCATATATATATACATGTTTATTCCTACATATTTCCGTCAGCGATATCAAACTCTATTTAAACTGAATAAACTCGAGAAAATGCCGAGCATCTGAACAAAACCTATTGCATTAATCTACCATTACGCAAAAGATAAGATAATGCCTAATTACCGATAAAATGAATTGTACCTCAGTACTTTTTTGATACATCAGATTTTGCTTAATTTGCGCAGGTAAACAGTTAACTGTTTGATTTACCGAAGTGTCTGTTTGATTTGATTCGTAAAAATCACGAAATACAGACGATAGTTCCCAGGTTACAAAGCATAAATAATGAAAACGAAATGAAAATCAGAACAAGCTAACACCAACGTCATGTGTGAAAACTGTCAACGCATTGAAATATTTAGCCTCAATTTACTTCACAAAATCGGCACCAATATATTTTGTATGTTTCAAAAATTTCCCTTCATTCGCGAACTGTTGCACAACAAGCAAATTCATCATAGTCAGATCGACCCTTTTTCGTATAATGTCATGGCTGCTTTAAACAAAGAACCTCGTTTTAGAAGTATGGAATACGAGTCTTGGTAAAATTGGCATGCAAACCCAGGCCGTGGCAAAATAAAAGCCGGGGCAGATCGGCAATCGTCAATTCCAAATACGCATTATTTTGCAGCAATATTTACAGCAAATACAAATATACTGGTCCATCAAATATCCTGAAATTTTAATGAGATTGGCAGATCAATAACTGCCAATCTTTTGTTATGCCCAGGCCAACCAAGTCTTGTCTACCCGTTTACCGGATACCGAACCTATCGGATGCCGAACCCGAAGCTATTAAACGGATTAAAACACGCCTTTCCTTTATTATTATTTTCGTAATAACTCAGATTTGAAACAGAATTAGACCTTAATTTTTGCAATTTATATTTTCCTTCCCATAAGGATAATTTATGCTAAACTATGATGAATTGGAATCAGTAGTTCTTTAGAAGAAGATTTTTAAAAATGCACCCCCCTTTTTCTACAGTTTCAAGGTTTTCTCCGCTTTGAATATAGATCGGACTTTTATTTATGCAATTTATATTCGCCCTCCCATAAGGATGCTTTGTGCCAAATTTGGTTGAAATTGGATAAGCGGTTTTAGAGAAGAAGTTCAAAATGTAAAAAGTTTACAGACGGACGGACAGACGGACGGACGGACAGACGGACGACGGACAAAAGGTGATAAGAAAAGCTCACTTGAGCTTTCAGCTCAGGTGAGCTAAAAACTGATGAAAATTATCAAGACACACAGTCTTGAAGTTTTCATACTGTACACCCACATAAAGGTGGCATGGATTTTAAAGGAATGTTTACTTTTGGTAGTTTGGGATGGTGCTATTGTACAAAATTGGTTTGCAACAATCATTCCTTTAATACATGTATATACAAACTATTGTAGATTCCTAATTAATCGCGAGGAATTAATATCGGCGTAAAATCGCGAGAAGCACCCTTCGCGGATTATAAAATTTCGCTATTATTTTCGAAGAGTTCAAAACTATAAGAAATAAGGATGAAAAATCCATGTTCGCAATTTTATATTCTCCCGATTTGATCCGAAACCGCAAGATCGCGGAATTCAGTGCTCACGTAATATAAGCAATTTACAGTATCTACAGATATGTTTAACTTATTGAGCAGCTTCACGTTCACCATAACAAAGTTAATTTTTAAAGGGGTTGAGCACATTTCAGAGTAAATGAGATCAATTTTGTGAACAACACAACCCGACCTCAAAAAAAAAAAAAAAAACCGACCTCATTTTAAACCTAAACACCAACTGTTGATATATGTTTAATTGTTGTTATTATGTTATGGTACGCTTATGGCTCTTTTTTCTCAGCATGAGTTCCCGCTGAAAAAAATAAGAGTTCACAAGAGACAAACAAATCTCATTTTTAGGAGGTGATTTTAATCAACTCCCCTGTGCAGTTACTCTGGCAAACGGAAACTGAAACAGTGTTTGGACCCAAGCACAAATCATCCCCGCTGGCAAGATTTAGTTCTCGAAAATAATTGATAACTTCGATGTAATGTATGCTGAAGCATTGTTTTTTTTTTTACGAATATTACCTATAAATACCTTTAAAATAGTCAGATTTTAAATAGTACGGAACATTTAGATATTTTTTTTTTTGCAGTCGCATGTATTCCTACGCCAGCGTTTAATATAGTCTCGTTCTACCTTCGGTTGTCTCTGTAAAGTTCCGACAAGCAGGGACTTTGTCTACATTTAGAGGTCGCGTCATCAAGCTATCACATTGGCAGAGAGTATCTCTTGTTTGTCGAAGATTAACGGACACAGCCGAGCATCTGGCTGAACGAGACTAGAGTTCATTTTTGCTTGGATCCATACACTTTGATGGAATCAATTCTATCTTTAAATATTACATTACACGATCCATACGGGTTTTCTCAAAATTCCTGTCGGAAAAGTCCATGAATTCATATTTTAAGAATGTACATAATTTAAATACAGATTATAAACTACTTGGCAAACAAAATAACATATATTATATTTTAAAATAGATAATAATCGATAAAATCAACTCCTGTCAGTACTTTAGTACTTTGATTATGATATATTCTCTTCCATCTCTGAAACCCCTAATCAGATCAATATACATTACAAAACTGAACTGACTTTTAATGTGTCCTTTAGTTTCATATTCAGTACAGTTATCCTTATAATTTTCAACTTTACCGTTGAACTGTAATGTTTTAATTTTCATCTATCTTATAACCATTATTCTATGTATATAAATGATTAAATGCATATCATATTCGTCATATTCTGTCAGATACAAGATATGGTCGGATTATTTTAATCTCGTATTCATGCTGCATTCTGTTTCAAACATAATCTTGTATTAAGAAAAACAGTGTGTGTAAAACACGTCCCATATTTACCACATTCGCAGATCATTAAAACCTTGCATAATTATATAAAAAGGTACAGTCTAGACTGATTGAAAACATTTACAATATCCATGCATAAAAAAAATGTAAAAAAAAGAAAAAAAAAAAAGGATCTAGAATGACTTCTGTCGTCGTATGGGGGTGTTGGTTTTGGAGGGGGCATAGGTGATTGTACTACAAAAAACTACACATATGTATGAAGCCTTTAAACAATAATAAACAAAATATTCAGATATAAAAGCTTATTTCTACAGCTCGTTCTTTTTTATTTCTTGCGACATTGTTAGCAGTTTAAAATTATCTTATATAAACAAAACAGTTTTCCCTATTTGAAGATCATCACAGACAAAAGATAATAAAATGCATTCCAACATAAATGTAACGTCCATTTCTCTCCACATAAGTTTTGCCTCAGCTGACAAAATGGTTGCAAAAGTTAAGCTATTTTAAATTGGACCATGGGTTCTTATTTTTTTCTTATTAAAATTAAATTAAATGTGTAGCTTTTATTATAATGAATCAACGTCGATTTCGATGCCTAACATGGTAAATTCCAAAGATATAATAAGAATGTTCCTGGTTTTAAACGATTTTAAGATAGGACTACCTAATATTTTAAATATTTATTAATATCATGTTAAAAAGTTAACAAATTTTAAGTAATGATTTCTAATTCAAGCCTTAACAGATGTTTTCAGAGTAATTCTATGACATCTACATGCTAACTGATGTCCATGGTTACTACCTGTACTGTTTTGTTTATAGAATAATGTCTGAAACTACTTTTTCGATTGAAGTTACACATGTAAAAAGCAAAATCTAAGCTTTGTGGGATAATGCAAAACTCTATATTATGTATATTTATTTGCAGTTGTGTATTACATTTCTTAGATGATATTTACCTGTAGGTTTAATGTTCAAAACATATCTTTGGTTGGACAATAATTATGAAAATGTAAGATGATGTGGTAGTTTGTCTAATCCTGTTTTCTTTTGGCTCATTTGGAAATTCATCTTAAAGTCAAACAAAATATATTTGTGAAAAACCGTACTGTTTTATTTTATTTTTATTTTTTCGAGGAGGGGGAGGGGTCAGTGGTTTTTTTTTGTTTGTTTTTTTATTTATAAATTCAATTTGTTATCATTAACTCATGTGGGTACATATTTAGGAACGAAGCTGCGCAGCCGCCCTCTCATCGTATGTTGGATTTTTTTGTATAGCAAAGCATGTTAGTAAATGTGGTGTTAAAAGTTATATAAAACAATTTGATTAATTAAATTGTCTCAAAGCATATTACAGAAAAAAAATATTTTTAAAAAAAGTAAATAAGCCCTTTTACTAGTAAAAAAAAAAGTCAAAAAGTTTAACTTACGACGGAGAAACATTTAGTTATAAGTCACTTCAGTAACAGATCTGATGAATTTGATCAAAATATAGAACACACGTATCAATATTTAAGTCTAAGTATTGTCGTTGCATGCTCTAAGTTTACTCTTCATTAAATCTCTCTTTTGATGCCGTGGTTATGAAACATTGGTTGAACATTTTCTGTTTTGATGAAGCACAGTTCTTCCACTGTAGACATTGGTTCTAAAATAAGGAATAAATAACATACTTGTATCAGAACATTACAAGTAATTCATTTTTGGACATTTTTTAGTATTTGTTTTATTATTTTGTTATCTGTGTATGAATCTGGTCATGGAAATCAGTGAACATTGAATTTAAGAAAAGATACGCTATTTACCTTCTTGTTTTTCGCACTTTCGGTAAATTACATAACATGCGAGCAATATTAACAAAATGGCAAGCATCGCAATCAGTGGCAATTCTCGTAGATATGGCGTCCTAGAGTAAAGTAAATACACCATGTGGTAAAAATTCTTTCAATATAAGTGTAGAAAATAAACCGAGCTGATGTGAATCTCTAAAATTGTGTTCAGTATGTCATAAAGATAACATAGATAAAAATCTAATACCGTAGGACAATAATTTATACAAGAAAAATATACTTTGTGATTTGGATGTTTATTTGATAAATACTTGAAAAAACAACTTACTTGTCCTCATTGGGATCCAAAGTACCTAACGTCGTGCTTGGTGGATTGGTTTTAGATTGGTCCTCAATCATTGTCTCTATACAAATAGTATCTGTGGCACAGAAATTCAAAACTTACTTGATAAAATAACTCAATGTGATACGTGTGGTAATGTTATCGGCCGTATTATTTTAACACGTTTCACTAACTTTTAAGAATTGGCCTAATTTGTCTAGAGAATTAAAAAAACTTAAAATATCTATTTTAAATAAATAAAAGCGTATCTCTCGAGAAAGCCATTAAAAGAATTCAGGTTTTAAAGATACATAGTTACCTACTTTTATATAACATCTACACAAAAACATAGAGCTAGTTCCAGAAAAATGGCAGATATCAGTGTTTATTTCATAGCATGATATGAACTCATTACGCAAGATTTGTGTTACTTGTTGAAAAAAAGCACTGAAAAAAAACCGTTTCTCATGGTGTTTACTTTAAAGAAGGTGCACAGTTAAACAAAACTTGAAGCATATCAATATGTTTAGTGATGATTTTCAGGTTGTTTTAGCTCAGAATAACCATGCGTATTTTTGGAGATCCACCCAAGAACCGTTCCATCTGGAGTTCTTGTGTAACCCTATTTATAGTTTGCTTCCCTTATATATATATATATATATATATATATATATATATATATATATATATATATATATATATATAACTTAAATGAATAAAAACACAAAGTCCGAGTAAAACATAAGCGCTTTCATTTTCATCTTCAGATGTTTTACAACTAACCAAGGTATAACCTTAACCTTGGTTAGTTGTAAAACATCTGAAGATGAAAATGAAAGCGCGTATGTTTTACTCGGACTTTGTGTTTTTATTCATTTAAGTTTTCTATATCTTATCCGACCACTGTGAATTTTTTCTGGATTATATATATATATATATATACAGGGTGTTTCAGCAAACATGTCCCAAATTTACAGTTTTAGAATAAAAGTTAAGCTTCATGTATGAACTGAAATTTTGCAAAAATGTTATGAGCAATTGCATACAATTTTATTAAATCAAAAGTTTTAATAAAGCTGAATAATTTATTTTCCGACAGGCATTTTAAAACTAAGTCAACTTAGACGCACAGTACTCGATTTAACGTCATTTTAGCACGTGTTCCAAATGTCCGCCTTGTTTCTCAGTCACTAGTCTCATTCTATCTCTAAAGTTCCTGATAACATTTTTACAAGAGTCTACGGTTATACGTCGGATTTCTCTTCGTATACACATTTTCAGAGCACTCGTGTCTTGTGGGGGTGGTGAATAAACACGGTCCTTTAAATAACCCCATAAAAAGAAATCTAAAGGGTTGAGATCAGGTGAATGTGGTGGCCATTCAATGTTTGAACGTAAAGATATGAAATGTTCTCCAAACTTTTCAGCCAGCCATTCAAGTACAATTTTTGCAGTGTGTGGGGTGGCGCCATCCTGCTGAAACCATACGTTGTTCATTTCTATATATCTTCTCCTTAGCTCAGGAAGAAATTTCGTCTTTAGAATGGTCAGATAACGTTGTGACGTAACTGTTGTGGTTTCACCATCTTCTTCATAGAAAAAGGGGCCTATGATACCAGTACTACTCAGTGCTGCCCATACTGTAACTTTCTGACTATGAAGTGGTCTTTCTGCATAAAAATCTGGTTTTGAAATTCCCCAGAAACGCATGTTCTGCTTGTTGACATGTCCGTCCAGAGTGAAATGTGCTTAATCAGAAAACCAAATGACGTCAGTTAAATCAATGTTTCTCAACATCCATTGCGCAAAACTTAACCGGGATGAAATGTCCGTATCTTTTAGATGTTGCATTATAGAAATTTTATATGGTGTGAATTTTAAATCGTATTTTAAAATTCGATAAACAGATGAAGAACTTATATTTGAGTCCACTTCTCTAAATACATTTCTTACTGATTTCGTTGGAGTCTCCTGGATAATTGTCTTCACCTTTTCAATATTTCCAATTCATCGGCCAGTCCTCTGTCTTATACA
Organism: Magallana gigas; assembly: GCF_902806645.1. Taxonomy (NCBI): domain Eukaryota; kingdom Metazoa; phylum Mollusca; class Bivalvia; order Ostreida; family Ostreidae; genus Magallana; species Magallana gigas. The sequence continues at coordinate 61,250,011 of NC_047563.1, forward strand.
CGTATCTTTTCTTCTGTCACCGATAGTCCCGTACTGTTCAAATTTAGTAACAATACGAAAAATTTGTTTCCTTGAAAGATGTTTCATATCAGTCTGGGTAACTTCTTTTTCAAAACCTTTTTCACTAGGGTTGGCGATTTTCCATTCTCAAAGTACAGTTTTACAATATCAATATAGAGATCATTTTTATCATCCATTTTCAAATCACCTGAATACTTGACTTTTGATGATGTCATCAAATATTAATTATGACATCATAGTACATTGTATTTGCACTCTAATACATTTTGCCGTAATAAACGCTGTCAGATGCAGTTATTGTAAAGAAAATATGTAATGTTTGTGCAAAGGTATAGACATCCAAAATTGGGACATGTTTATTGAAACACCCTGTATATATCAACTGGCATGGTTCAGTGTCCAAAATAAATGCAAGGTACAAGGTAACATTAACGATCGTACATTTATATATGTATTTGACTTGTTATTGCCCGAAAATTTCCAGCAAACAAGAACTGTAAAAGTGATTTGTGAGTTGGGGGAATTTACACTAGTTACGCATTAAGTTGTAAAAACCGCTTGAAATACCCCAATAACGGGAATGGTGAAAAAAAGTTTAGAGTCACTGTGGTAAATCACACATCCACGTTTTTAACAATCACGCGTATTGCTGGACTATAGAAAACGCATACTTAATCACCAATTTACAACACGTTTTTTTCGAGACGATAACGCAACAGTGCATATGGCGCGTGTTGTAGAGGAATAAAAACCACTGTACGTGTAGACATACTGGGGTATATTATGGCCGCCCATAGTTCCGAATCTAATATTTAAAAAAAAATTTGTTGGCATAGAAGTAAACGTCGAAAACCCACGGTCGATCGTGTGTTTCCAACGATGAGAATTAAAAGACCATCCAAAATAATGCCATAGAAATCACCGCCCCGATTAGCTGTTCGAAGTTTCCAATACACTCAACATAACTTCTATGTGCTCACCATAATAAATACAATAATTTTATTATTACGAGAAAAAATAATGCGACATTTTCAACATTTCTTAACTGACATGTTTTTGGGTTCTTTTTTCATTAATAGCAAAAATAAAATAAAAACACAATTGAAATCAATTACCCGTGACAAAACGTCAAAACATGAAATTGGTATTTTTCTGGGCACGCTTAATATTAACTGCAATTTGTTGTGACCGATATTAGTCTTTGGTGATATTTTAAAAAGAACAATTTTTAACATGGCCAAAATGATCATTGACAAAACAGCCAGAGCCGTTGAAATATTGGTGTCTGCATTGTTTCTACGACGGATTGTTTTCACTTTAAATTTGCTGTTTATTTTGACCTCGACATCGTTTTAAATATAAATCAATCCATAGTGAACGTTATTTTTTTATAATATTTTTCTTCCCATAAGTGTAACGTCATTTCCATGGGCAACTTAACACAACCCAAAGCTCTGAGCGAAATTCAAACAAACCGGAAGTGTTTGTGATATTTAGCAAAGGCCACTCTCTCGGGTCGCAACCAGACGTCAAGATCAATGCATCATTCTTAACTTTTCGAAATGTAAGTGGATATCAGTCATCCCGACGACAAAATAAATAAATGTGCTTATTTCGTAATTTATATATACATTATACTAGGTGAATACTTAGCACTTTGGTTCGGTGTATATGGCAGAATTTCACCTTTGAATGTATTCAATAATGTACAAATCCATCCCAAGACTCATTATGGCACGTGCATGTATCAAGGGTAAGGTTTTGTTTTGTTTATGTGACTTTAATATTGCAAGTGCGATAACTCTCAGATAAAGTCTGCCATTTTTCCTCGAATATTTACAATTTACAGATGGAAGGTAAAATCACACAAAAAATAGATGAATGGGGATAGTAAACTATTCACCGGTAAGTTTCTGACATGTAATGGGCAACATGCACACGGTACAGAAGGTCAACCCTTTGCAGGGAATTAGCTTGGGAGGTATAAAAAGCAGAAAAATCAAGGAAAATGGGTTAAAAGTGAAAGGGTATAATATACACAATACAGAAAACTTTACACATTCTGGCCGGCAATTTTCCTCAGAAAGTGGTGAGTGGCCCCAAAAGGAGTGAATTAAAAGTGTTTGTGCTGGATGGGAACTGAGGAAATTCTAGTTAGAGAGTTCGGAAGACACTCATCCCCTGGCTATAGTGTATTGTATTTTAAAAAACTATCCCCTGTCACGAAAGATTAAAAAAAAATATGTAAATATTTTAAGTGTTCTAACTAAGGAACTTTCAATCAAACAATATATAATAGGGTAAATGTAAATAAATAAATTTATTCGATAATATTAATATATTCTTAAATTATCAACCTCAAGTACTGCACTACAATAATAATTTCAATCTATAAAGTTCACGCTGTTTAAAAAATACAAGCACAAGCACAATTTCTAACGTTGGTTGAGTTCCTACATATTCTGACTTGTTGTGGAGCAACTGTAAAGGAAACTGCCGTTTGTGTTTAAATGCTCTTTGTCAGACCTTTTTTAAAGAAAAGTAATACCAATTGATGTATTCAATTTAAGGACGTATCGACCATTGTTTACATGTCCTTCTGTCTTTCCACAGATTTATTTAAAAATTAAATTTGTCGTTATGACAACAAATTTTATTTTTATTTAAATTTGTGAAGGCACTTCCTATGGCATATTTTTCTTTTAAGCCTAACTGATGATACAACGAAATTATTACCAAAATAAATCTAGATTGTTTTAAAAAGGTTACAAAATATTGTTAATTTGTGTTTAAAACACGGAGGTATTTTTTACTTGTCATCAGATCACATTAACATTTAAATTACTATAACTATATAAAAAGTAAATAATTATGAATTTTATGAATAGTTAGACCTTTTACAATCACATTTATGTCTGTTACAAAGAGAGCAATCCATATGAAATGTCGATTCAAATTAATCAATTTTATACTCATTTGCAGGTAATCTTACACGCAAAAAATCGTTTAAAATGGTACTTCACTCGCCTTCATCAAAACTTTCGCAAAAGTTTGCGAATTAATAATGCAACTTGGACATTTCAAGAATAGAAAAAAAAGTATTATTTGCAAATGTTTACGAAATTAAACGACGTACGCGTAACTTTATTTCATTCATCTGTTTTTATGATACAATATATTTATTTTGATAACAAAAAACCCCCAAAATTATATTACGTGTTCTCGGAGCCGTTAGAGTCAACAACGAAGAGTGAGTCAAAATGCATGGTTTTGGGGCAACGGTTTATGCGTTAAAGTGCGTTACTGCGGGGAAGGGGGGGGTTAAACCAACATTTCTTGAACATTCAACGATTTTTTTTTCTAATATATTTGCTCTAAAATAATTATATTAACCAGCAAACAATACATGGTGGTTGAATTTGTATCGCTAATGAACTCACATTTATACACCTCATCTGAAGAATACTGGAACGGACAGGGCGGGGTGGATTGTTTACAACTAGTGTCATAGTTTTCTTGGATAACATCACCTCCGACATTATACTCCGCGCACGAGTAGCCTAAAACGTTTAATTTTAAAACGTGAATCCATTTTATGTAAAATATTTCATAAAAGTAATGCAATTGTAACCAATATTTTCATAAATTAATCTTGCAATTATGTTGCATATTACTTTTTTTCAGCGCTCTTCTTTTTTTTACCATTTATTTTTTGTGGCCGTCCACACAGTTGCACAGTCTGGTTTTTATAATGGTTGCGGAGACAGTGGTACTTCCATTTTCCCAAGTTGTGACAGATTGGGACTTTCGATGAACAGTTTTTGATAGCTTCTGCTATTCTCCATTCTTGCTCCGTTAAAGGACAGGAATTGACATATTCAACATGTGTAACATCTATACAGGATGATTCATCACCAAAGACATACAACTACAAGAAAAGAGTAACACTATACCATATAGTAGATAAAATACGTTAAGGAACATTTGAGCATTTTAAACAAGAACCATTTCTGAGGTTTTGATAGGAGAGAGAGAGAAAGAGAGAGAGAGAGAGAGAGAAAGAGAGAGAGAGAGAGAGAGAGAGAGAGAGATATTATTTATCACAGTATGACAGAAATGCAGAGGTGGGTCAACTGTTGCGATATATCGACAAGGAAGCTTACGTTGTATTGAATTAGTTGAGAGAACATACTGTAAAGCTAAGATTACATGTATTAAAGAAAATACTAATTTTGTGTTTTGTCTATTTTACGGCTTGCTGCTATGGTGACCTTTTTAAATGGGGGGGGGGGGGGGGGGGGGGGGGAGTTACCAAGTATTTTGTCATTCTAAAAAAACAGATGATTGTTATGGGTTTTAGATTTAATGATTCACATTAGTCGTCAATACGACTTGCCAAGATTTATAATACAAAAAATTGTTAAAACCAATAATGCGAATTCAATATCTCAAATTATCTCTTTTGAAGGGGCATGGTCACGAATTTGGTCAAATTCTATTTTTCTGTTTATATTATTTACAATACTTTTGATATACATTTCTAATGATGAAATGAAATTTAAGAGCCAGTCATTAGTTTAAAAGCAAGATACAGAGCTCACAACCCTTTGTTATGTAAACATGGCTCGTGCGCTGGTTTTGTTTACATAGGTTCAATATACAGTGTACCATGAATATTCTTTTTCAAGTTGATTTGTCTATCTTCTTATACATCTTAAGCTTTAATAAACAGTTCATAACGTTTAACACATTCATTTAAGGTCTAAAATTGGACTTTTCACTTCCACATTAAAAATGTAAACAAAAGCATTGTTTACATAGTAAAGAATTGTGAGCTCTGTAACTCGCTTGTAACTCAACGGATGACACTCAAATTTTGGTTGCATATTAAAAATGCCCAACTTACGCATTGTAAACATTAAATACGGAAAATACTTTTTGACAAAAACCGTGATCATGCCCCGTTAAACACAACTTTGTTCGGGCGAATAAAAAACGGACGGAATTGTTTGCAAGCGTAGAAGGGCAATATCACAGAGGGAATAAAACCCTATATACAGTTGTTACAGTCATTAGATTTTGTTTATCTTATCACAACTGATTGCGGCTGTATAACTTGAAAAGGGAAAACAATTGCTTCTATTCCAATAAGAATTTTATTAATGAAATAAAAGCGCATTTTTAAAATGAAAGAACAAAATGTTATATCACTTGGTAAACAGGACTGGCAATTTATAGATATTGTCGTTATAGCTCAGTGGTTGAAACGCCGCTGGTACAGAACGCAAGATGTCCTGGGCTCAAATTCCAATTAAAACTTCACTTTGTTACCATGCTTAACAATTAGTTAAAGCTGAACATTAAATCGAATTGAATGTTAACAAATGTATGTGACTGTGTCTATGAGTCAAAGGTGTTTAGCATTACATTGTTGGACAAAAATCGTGACCATGTTTTTTTAATATATGAAAATAAATCTTACCTCTAATACACTTAAAAACAGAACAATCAATTTGAGACATTCGGTATTAAGATGGGAAATTCTAAAGTAAAAAGAAAACAAAAAACAGAGAGTATTATTAATAATAGTGTTGTATATGCAAAACAATAAAAAAATAAGTTATTAAATATAGAATATCCCACTTTTGTTTTGATCTCGGCCCTGGTATCAGCCCGAGCGGTTGGTATCGGCCCAAGCCCGAAGGGCGCGGGCCGATACCATCCGAGAGCTGATACCAGGGACGAGAACAAAACAAAAGCGTGATGTTGTTTATATCATATATCTAATATCAAAGACTTTAATTCAAATTTAAATTCCAAATAAGGAATATAATTTATCATGAAGAAGCTAAAGATTTTTTTCGGATTTACAAAACTTGTTCGTTTTTATTTCTTTTTATATGTGTTAAAACTGTAAGAGTTGTCGGACTTTGTTGACAAACCATCGTCATTTGAAATACAGTAAAAGGGAGTCTGTCGTCTGAAATGAAGCACTGTCTTCTTAAATTCCAAATTATCGCGAAAGAAACTTCCCTCCTACGCAGCTTCGTCATGAGTCAGATTCTTTCACTGGGATTTCGTAAGTTTCCTGATAGATTCCATTCATAAAGATCCATACTGTTATAGCAACTACAAAGTTGTTTGAGAACGTTCATAAGCGCGTCCATTACTTTAACCCCTTAATTTTTACAGTCTAATCTCTGGTTTTCTAAGATTAAGTCCATCCGTTCTGTCCTTCTCTATATCCTCCATAATTTAAACGTTGATTGATATTAAATAAAGCGTGCTATTATTCTAAATACACAGCCGTTGTGTAGGTTACCTCCCCTTACTTAGATACACATCACTCTTTGGCGCTATTTTTGAATTATTATTTTTCAATTTTCGGTAATAAATAAAAATATTCAGACCTGTAAGGTAATAATTTGTATTATGTATTCGTTATTCTATCGTTATTTCACAAACTAGTCTTAATTTAAAGCAGAGATATATGGAAATTATCAATTTCAAATTTGAGGGCAATACACCCCTTGACGACGGGCTGAGACAGAGAAATATCAGCCCCGAGGGCGATACAGCCCTAGCTTCCGGTTGCTGTCTCACCTAGTCCAAAACACGTGTATCAGGGCTGATACACTACTAGGTATATGATATTATGTTTAATTGTACTATAGATAGACTTTGACCCGCGTACATGCACGGGTTGACATTGCATATTGGACATTAACGATATAGATACATCGACACACCGTATTGTTGACCCAGCTCCGATATGACAAGGGTTTAAACATAAAAAACAATCGTACATTTTTCTGAAGTTTCCTGCGATTCTACGGCGAATCTTTGAGTTTAACAACACCATGAACACGCTATTGGAACGCAGCTTGGTGTGTCTGGTAACAATATTATGATGTGAACAAATACGGTCGGGAATGATCATATCTAATAAAACCCAAAGGACTTTATTTTGAATATGATCATGCCAGGCCGTATTTGATCACCACATAATATTTAAAGAAATATTCCTTATTACTTAATATTTCGATTTTACAACGATTCGAAGCGTTGTATGGTATCTAAGACAAAGACGTTGGAAAATGTGACCTTAAGAAAAAGAGGAGAAAATATTCGGCTGGTATTTATAAATATAACTTAAAAACAAGTAAATGAAATTATATAATGATCTCTCTCTCTCTCTCTCTCTCTCTCTCTCTCTCTCTCTCTCTCTCTCTCTGCGTGGGTGGGTGTGCACACGCGTGCTTGTGAGGTAACCCTTGAGTCGTAGAGTCACTCTTTGATCTAGTTTCGATTTCGCTATCCATTGTGAATATGAAGCTCTCTGCCCTTATGAATATCTTAATTTATATTTTTGCCTGGTTTGAAATTTCAATGCATAATTTTAAAATCGATACGTAATTTTGCAAGTATTTGTAGGCCTTATTTAGACATAATGATTTTTAAGTTCATTCATTTTGTTAATTTTAAATTATTCTTATTAAAATATCAAGCATAAATTATATTATTACATACTTAGGCATCCTGAGGACAAATTCATTGCAGCAAGCGGTACGCATCAATAAGCAAATGATTAAATCATCTTGATGTGCGTGCGTTACTTTTTGTTACCGGTGTGGTTGGAGATCTAGAGGTATTTTCTGAACAGCGCTTATTGATGGTCCTTAATACCTCCCCCACCACTCAGCCTTCCCCAACCTCTTGACCCTTAGTAACAGAAAAATGCAGTTAAATGTTTGTATCCCTAGTATATCAAATAAAAGAAGCAATACAAAACAATGAGAAAATATATATACCTTTAAATAGCCTGTTTTGGATAATCTTTCCCTGTCATCTATTTATAGAAATGGAAAATATTGCAGTTTTATTTTTAGATACACGTTATAAGTATGCCAAGAATTGTTTTTAAATCTTTCGAAACTCAAAGTATGATTCATATTCTTGATTTAAATAATGAAAGTATTTTTTTTAAATAAAAAGTATCAACTGAAGTTATGAAATAGGAATTTCTTTTTCAATATCGGTACAGAAATCAATGACTTGTAGGCATATAAAACAACCAAATGAAATTTCAAAAATAGAAAGATTTATAAAAAAATATATATATAAAAAAAATATAAAAAAAACTATCTCAAGAAAAGGAATTGATATTCTTTACCCTATCCGCAAATATCTACTGAAAAAAGATGCTATTAAACCGCTTTAAATTTAATAAGTAAACGTAACATTTACCTTAATATGTTGACACCTTAGATTTTTAAAAAAATGTTTCGAGGTGTAGCTAAAACAGGAAACGGAAAACGGAGCAGAGCAGAAAACCGAAAAATCTAATAGAGCCTAAAGAGTTTGATATTAAAAAATGTAGTAAATATAAGGTAAAGCTATGTGACTTAATACAAAATGAGGCGTTTTCAAAAAATTATTAAATTGATCAGTTTATATTCACTCAATATCTATTGAATATGTGTGTGTGTGTGTGTGTGTGCGTGTGCGTGTGCGCGTGCGCGTGCGTGTGTGTGTGTGTGTGCAAAATGAATTGCTTAAAAAAAATTATGCATATTAAATATTTGTTCTCATTGAACCCTGTTTATATTGTCTATAGTTATATTTATATGATTAAAATATATATCATACTTGCTTCCGAGAGGTTCACCAGAAATATAACAGGTAGTAAAAGTCACGTTGTTTAATTTAACCGTTTCAAGGACAATAACGGTGCATGAGACTGTTCTTCGTTACAAACAGACACTAGAGAACATGCAGAACAAAATGTCCCCAAACGATGCACGGCAGATGTTTATTCTTCTTTTTGTCGGACAGGTTGAATATATACATGTATGTCCGTTTTATATATTTTCCTATACCATATATTATTCTTTTACAAATAGCCTTGTTTGACTCATGCTTCAGATTGTTTGTGTTTGGATCAAATGTGTGCAAAGACCATAAAACACATTTGTAGGATATATCAACCTGGCTTTTCCTAGCTGCAGGACTGTAGCTCCCGGTCTGAAAAAATTCGGATGGACGACCTGGGAGCTACAGTGCCTCCCATAGTAAAAAACTGCAATTTACTGCGCACAAAAATGCGCTAGTTTTGGACTGATTAATCTCATTTACGATCATATTCTGTACAAATATTTGATCTTAAAAAATTCCTCGGACATTTTACTATAGATATCGTCACTTCACTTGCCTCTGATATTCTTTTAAACACCATCAGCAGCCCTGTAAATCAAAGTGATGCAAGTTTGTTTACATTTAAAAATGGCGACTCTCGATCTCGACGTAAATTAACATACTTCATTTCCCGAGGTCGGTTATCATTTTTAAGAGAAAGTCTGAGGCAAGTAAAGTGACGATATCAGTAGTATATTGTCTGAAGAAGTTAATGGTACTAATTCTCTTTACAGAATTTGTGTGAAAATAAGGTTAGTAAGTCCAAAACTAGCGCATTTTTTGTGCGCCGTAAATTGCAGATTTTTCCTATGGTAGGCACTGTAGCTCCTAGGTCGTCCATCCGAATTTTTCCAGACCGGGAGCTACAGTCCTGCAGCTAGGCTTTTCCTAAACATTAATAAAATAGTAATGGTGAAGAGCTCAAAGATACCTTGATCTATGCTCCTGTATCAAAGATGTATGTTATTATTAGTTCTTCGAATACCATGTCGGGCTATTTTTCTGATTCTAATTACCCAAGTTTCGGTTAGATTTAAACTAGATAAGATATATGTTACCTTAGAGAAATTAATAAGGCTTATATGTTACATTTCAAGTTTAAAATTTACACTTACAGTCATCAGCATTTGTGTAAAAATTAGTTTTTAAGCATATTATTTTATTATTTTTCAAAAGATCTTCTACAGACTTAATGTAATAATATTTAGTGAATGGTATACATAAAATTACTCTTCTAAACTCAATAGTTTAGTTAAAAGATGAATAGATTGTTTTATTCAAAAGTTTTAATGACTGACTCAAAACATGATATGTAGTTCTACATTTACAAACTACAAAATTAATCAAGTTTTCTTTTTCCAATCGTTCTTTAAAAAGTCTTTCACGAAACTTGTCATATTGGTGAACCGATATGGGACATGGTTTGCTGTAGTTATATCTTCACAACGCTTGTTCGCCAAAGCGTATTCTAACATGAAATGAATCCTGATGCCAGTATTTCTTTACTTCCGCGTTTATACGCATCAATTAGAATTATTTGAATCAGATATTTTCATTTTGTCTACTGTAGATATTTGAATCAGATATTTTCATTTTGTCTACTGTAGATATCCCCTTTTTTATACTAAAAACTTCAAGTGTACCAAATCTGAAAGACACGTTTTTTATAGAAGTTAATATCATAACAAATCTCTGACAATATGCAATCCTTTTTATAAAATATTACCTTTGCATGTCTATTTATATGCAAAGTTTGGAAAGATGGCATTACTAATATATTTTTTATTTGCGTTATAATTTTTTTACTCCAAAATTTTGTTACAATCTTCACACTTGCTGATGTGTTCATTGTGTACTTAAATTTAAAGCCATCATGAGACCATGGTTTTTAAACGTTGACTTAGATATTACTTTTATAGTCACTACATGTTGTCTTCATACGGTATTGAATTCATAACTAAATAATTTCCATGGCAAATCTTAGCAATAGTTTAAGGAAAATTACCATTTTTGTTCGGGACCGCATATTTACAAAAATTGGCAATTGACATAGATCACAAAAAATAAATGAGCATCTTAGGTCCCCATCTTTATATCCTGGATATTTTTAGATGATTGACATTACTAGTATTTCAAGTGCAAACCTCCTTAAATATTAACTTTTTTGTCAACTCTTTTTATTCAATCTAAATTATCCTTCTCTTGTTGATTTTTATATAATCCACTTATGAATTAAAGCACATTTAATGATCAAATATAGTCTTTAATAACAAAATGACGGTAAATGTTTATATTCACACAAATATAACAACATTGAAAAATAATACTTAAAACTTAAAGGTGGGGTCTTAAAATAAAAAAATGTTTTACGAGATTAAAAATCATTTAGACTTATGTAAGGGTCACCTCCCAACATGAAATGTTTATAAAAACTAATTTTGCATCATTTTTATTAAAATAAACACTTGCATAAACTACTCTTAACAACAATGCAAAATATACTTTCGAAAAAAGCCCCCAAAACAAGGAAATAAATAAACAAACGCATGCCTCATATATGTTCAGAGTTGTTGAATAAAATCATAGCATAATTTGTCATATTTATTGCCATTTTTGGTCTCCGTTATTTTTATTTTGGTGCATGAAAATCTTTTTAGACGATATAATTGTTTTTAAAAAAATTATTTACAATTAGTTAGCATTGTTAAACACGACATATTTAAAACACAGATGATGTCCTCGCATACAGAAGGTGCATGACATTGTACGTCTTCACTCGATGACATCCAAATTTATCTCCCTGTCTCCTATTTTCTCTGTCGGTTAGGTCTTACCAATGATCTCTCACTCTTCAAACTTTCCCATTACTAGATTAACTTCCTTACTTTCATCCCTCAGAACTCTTTCATGCACACTAAACAAGTGAAAACTACAAAGATAAACTTGCATGTGATAAACTCATGTTTGCTCGTTCTGACTTTCCTAACAAGCTGTATTGATACTCTTTGGAAGTAGGGCCACAACGCCTGCGTCGCGCACCTGCAACCTTATCAAACCTTTCCTGTCTCTACTTTCACTTAACTTTGATTAGTAATTATCACCCCATGGGATGGCCCCGTAACATTTATTTAAAAAGCATTTTTTCTACATAAAAAAAAATGTTATAAAGAAAGAAATATCTTATAAATCAAGTCTTAATGAATTAAAGATGTTGGGTGGTCATAGAAATGACCATAAATAGGATATTTGTGGCATCAAATAGTATTAAGGTAAGAATAATAAATATTTTAACTTAAAAATTCGACAATTTTCCCATATGTTTAAACAAATCGTTTCTGTTGAAATACAGCCTAGAGTGGTCACGACCACTCAGCCCCCGTAAAAGTAAATAAACAAACAAAAACATTTGAATGTTTGATTAAGGCCCATTTTTGGAAATACTTATTGCTCTAAAAATATGTGTTCGAGAAAACAAATCCTTCTAATAAAAAAAAAGACTGATCTTCTGTCAAAAATATTCTAAAATATATGGGGGGGGGGGGGGGGGATGTAGATCTATGTATGTTGGTTCTTCTAATTATGAGAAGGCTATATTCATTAAACAGATCGTCGATCCTGCAAAAATTCTTTCTTTGCTTTCATCTGTTGCCATTTAAAAGATAATTATCTACCTTTGTTGTCAGCCTTGATTTTATATCACCAAAAAATAATTAATGATAGCATGTTAAGCATCTTCATGTGTAGAATACTGGGAACCTGAAAATTGAAACCATTCATGAAATCAATCCATTCGGTGACCTACCTCACGCTATTATTTACTTATCAATGCCCTTTTGCATGAAATTATTTTTTTTTTTTTTTTTTAGGAACGTTAATAATTTAATATGTATATGAAACAAATCAATATATAAGTTGAAATGTAAAAGGAAAATATTGCGAGATTTTGATGGGATGATTTACGAAAGGGTTTTAGTTTTTTTTTTACTGATAAAAAATACAGTTCATTCATACAAAGTATTCAGTAATTAGCGTAAAATTCATATAATTTTATATCATACACCATTTCTGAATTCATTTCTAAGTATGTACCAATCAACTCTACAACGAAGATAACGTTCCTTCAGTATACAAAGTTTTATACCTGACGCACACAGTGGTGCATAGCAGAATGAGAAAGACGCATAACAATTTCTGAAGAATTCTTAAAGGAAAAAAAAATAGAAAATAATCAAAATCAAACGAACAACTTTTTTAACAATGCAAAGTAAACATGCATATGATAATTCTTCTTTTTCTTACTGATAAATAAATGTATAATCGATCAAGATAACACGCAAAAAGTCGTGTGCGAAACAATCTTAAACTTTATTAAAGTAAGTTATCATCATACACAATATTAAAACAAATGAGTCTAACTGCATCAAATAAATTGAATAAGCGTGGAAGCCATTTAGAATAATAATAAAACTAAATATATTCTGCTGGAGTAACTATCAATGTCTAATTTTAACTAATGTGTACAATTTTCCATATTCATTTTGGTAGCTACAAGAACAATCCGGATTTCTTACATGATATAGCTTCAATGTTGATTACAGGAATTTCAGTCCCGTATTCTTATGATATTTTTAACAGCATTGTTTCCTTTTTCAGTAGATATTTAATAAAAAGATATTCCTCGCCAAGAAAAATCAACATCAATGTTTGGCGGGGTGGGAAGGGGAAGGGTTCGAGAACTATTTGCAGGTAATTTTCCTATGTAAATTAAAAAAAAAAAACATTTTTTTTGGGGGGGGGGGGGAGTCAAGACGCCCCTTGAGATCCGCGCATGATCCTACATGACAAATAAAAAAAACCTTAAATATGCGAAACGTTTATGCAGCTTAACACAACCTTACAATTGTAACATGTTCAGCTATGCAAGAAATGAGGTTATGCAATACACAACAGTTTAAAGGTCTGCATGTCGGTTGATGTGTGATAAATGATTAAGAACGAGAAGTAAATAATCTAAGCAGACGAACAATGTACAACCAGGGATAGGATCCGGACATTATGGAGAGCCAGTGAGCTCTGTGGGACAAATCAATTGTGTCAATTTCAATACTCAGCCTTTAATTTTTATTGTCTCGTTTTGATTTTGCTATTTTTACCTTTAAAAACTCCGAGTTTGTGTTGTTTAATAAATACTATTTACACGTATGAATGATAATGCAGATTATATATGAGTATAGGAATTTATTTTAAGGTGACCTTTTCATTGTGTAAAGTTAACTCTCTTTGATAACGTCTAGCCTTTTTTCTGTAGGTTTACAATTGTTTGAACTCACATGTACATATCACTCAATACTGATTGTTTGAATGTTTGTTGGGCCAGACAAGAAAATGCACAATATTGTTGCTCGATCAATAAATGTAACAGTTTTAGATCAATTGCATTGCCTTATCTACAGAGCAGAAAAGCGTAGGTTGCACCAGGGTAATGGGTATTATTTTAATTGTATATATTTGGCAAAGCTTTTAATTTTCAACCTGTAGCCGTTTGAAAAATTAATTAAATTACCGATTTCAAAATAAAATGCATTTCAAAGACAATCATTTTACATTATACATGTAACGCTCATATATTAAAGTGTGGTTAAACATAACATCGTGACTAAGAATACCTATAGAAATAATGAACAGGAGCTGACCCATCTCAACGTCGATTGTTATATTTCAGATCTGGGTCACTTTATTCAAAAATATATTGTTATAAGTGTGTATAAGAACTATCAAAATTTACAACGCTTGTCTTGTATAGAAAATGGAGTCGTAAGTGTGTCATTAACCGAAATCAAGCCAAGATTTTAAAAATTGTCACCCCGGACTTCATCTCATGACTTTAAAAAAGAAAGCAGTATCCATTTACAAAAGCCGGTTCTTGAGTGTTGTCCGAAATTTTTGTAGACAAGTTGAGTTGATCAATAGAAGACAGAAAGATAAACTAATATCGACAATAAATTTGACATGCGGCGCAGTATCTAAACCGTTAAAATCAACATAAATACAAGTCTTATCTATTCTTACAAAAATGACAAGCAAATATATATTTGCCGACTAGCCCAGAATGCATACGGGGGAGCCGGAAGTTTATTTTAAGCTGAACAATACAAAATTGTATCATGTACATATACTGTAATATAAAAAATCACTGCCTCACCCTTTTTTAACACATATTTGAACCTTTCATCGACGACGTGACCGGCCAGAAAAAACCAGAAATAAAAAACTATTAAATAGAAAAATCTCTGGAAACCTGTGTCCCAAACCATGTCAAAGTCGCAAATGCGCGCCGTCTCAAGGGTAGTGCAGGGACTTTACAACAAAAATATGAAAAATTTTAAGCTTCTAAATTATAGTATAATAAAAATTAAAAAATATCAATTTTTTATTGATGTAAATTTGATGCGTCTTTGTAAGAAGACGGGCTAGAACTGATTTCTCGTGCTATTCGAACACCAATCATACACTCGTCACCACGTGACTCGTAACTATGAATTTCATTGGATACAATTTTCTACTCGAATCAACAAGACAATTATTTTCCGCTAATCTCCGTACCGCGGAAAATATTAAGTCTTATCTATTCTTACAAAAATGACAAGCAAATATATATTTGCCGACTAGCCCAGAATGCATAGAAAAACACCAAAGTTAGGGTGAGGCGACGAAATGAATCAGGGAAAAAACAAAATATAACATACATTTGATAACAAATTCAAAACAAAATTGTGAAAAACTTTGATAATCATAACCCCAATTTTCTGGAAACTGCCAATCGGATTTCTAACTGATCTACAACATACATGTCCTTACTAGAATCGCACTTCCAGCGCCCGTGTCTTTTAATACACCTTTCGTTTACATTTGAACCGACTGCAGCTGTAGCTCCGCCTGATCGAAGCGAATGTAAACCTAAATTTAAACCAGAACTGACCTCTTTGAGCCTGGAAATAATGTTTTCCCTTGCAGTAGTGTAACTAATCTTTTTGTTTTTATATATCAACTTTGCAATACCATGTGATCTGAAAACTGGCTTAAATAAAAAATCTGAAGATAACAAATTAATATCTGCCAACATAACATATTTTTGCAACATTTTCACAGGACAAGCACTTGTGGAACCATTTGCGACCAACACCTCGTTTCCTTGCCTGTATTGGTCAGTTTTACTTTTATTAATGTACACACATAAATAATCATCAACAAATTTTACGTCACAACATATTAGGCTACTTTATTCGTCATAACGCAAAAAAGCGGCAAAACTCAACAAAATCATGGCCAAGTCTCTTACAATCAGCACATCAGTAGATTCGATATATAAATTGCACAAACGAATCAATATATCAGATGAGACAGGGTCCTTTCTGGTTACTTTGGGAGTTGCGATGCGCTTGGCCGCCTCTTGTAGACACTTGACATAAGAATTGCTGGTAGGATCGGCAAATCCATGTAATTCGTGAGCCCACTTTAAAGAATAGATCGCGTGATTGACCACATGAGAAGATGAACCTTGATCCAATAATTGTGTAATATACAATGCGACGTGAACAGGTTGTGCGGGTAAACACTCAAATCCTTCTTTTTGAATGAAATTTTTCCATCTTTTAAAACTACTATGGTAAGATTTCGTTGTGTTAAAACTCTTCCCCTGAAGAATATAGTCGGACATCTTGTATGCCAAATCGTTCAAAATGTCGTTATTTCCGGCTCCGCTTCTGGCTACGTCATCAAATTTTTTTTGTCGTATCCCGAAGTCTGTCAAAATAAAATAATCTAATGATTAAATCTGAAAACGACCATGTCAAACTGAAGGGGATCATTACAAAATACCCCCTTTTTATATCTTCCCTTCTCTATTATGTGATTTCTTTGCAAAACTAACGAATCTGAAATACTTGAACAGTTTTGTAACAAAGGCCAAAAAGGAGCTGAAATCCACCTAGGAACAACTAGTGTCCCTAACACTTTTTCTGACAAACATTTTTTGATTGTTTTTGAAATAAACACTGGTGGAGGGACAAGCCACATATTTGATCCCGTCCATGAAAAATTAAATGCGTCAATGCCGCTAGTACCAGGACACCAAGACTTTGAGTAAAATACTGAACACTTTGTATTGTAATGCGTTGCAAACGCGTCAATGTCATGCTGACCATACTTTTCACACAAATAATTGTACACTGAATTTCTTATGCCCCAATCATCTCTATCAGTCTGCCTACTGATCAAATCAGCTTCTTGATTTTCCGATCTCGGGATCCATTTTGGAATTAATGTAATTTTGTTGTAACTACATGACTGAAAAATATCAGAAGCAATTAATTGCAAATTCTCTTTCTTACTGCCAACCTCTAAAATATGAGACACATTTTTGTTGTCACTGTAAACAACCAGAGACGAACCTTTTAAGTCATCTGAATGCGTGTTTATTATTAAGGTCTTCCGTTGGAAACGGAAGACCTTATTGTTTTTGCTTTGTTTCTTTTCCTCTATTATTATTATTATTAATTTTTTTTTCTGTCACGTTTTCTCAAAAACGCTTCAGCCGATTTTCATGAAACTTTCAGATCTTATTTATGACAAAATTTGTAAGAAAATTACACGAGATTTTTTTGGTTGTCACTTCCGGTACCAAGATATTAAAGATTTTATGTTTTTGCTTGTTCACAATTTTTCTCAAAAAGAATTCCAGATAGGACTTTCAAATTTTCAGAGAAGGTAGAGAGTGAACGGCCGCAGTGCCCTTCGCATATCCGAACGTCTGCCGTCACTTCCGGTCGTCACCGGAAGGAAATGAAAAACCTTAATTTTTCAATTTTTTGGATTTGAATTTTTTTTATTTTTTCATTCGATAGAGACGCTCTGAAAACTTCTGAGTATGAAATTCGTTTTAAAATCGATCCACGCGTTCTTGAGATAATGGACTCCAAAAATTCTGAAGCGAGGGTCTGCGTAGCTCAGTCGTTAGAGCGGTGGACTTGTGGCCAGGCGACCCAGGTTCAGTCCCTGAGTGCCGAATCTTTTTTCTTTCTTATTTGTGTTTCGATTAATAGTTTTATCTTTAAAATGATCGATTTGAATGTGTTCCGTTTTATTTTTGTCATAAATAAAAAAAAAATAGCGGCTTTTTTCAGTACAAATATAGAGCTCTTTTCTGTCAGCAGCTCTCTAAATTCCGACGCTCGTCGCATCGCCGACATCAAAGACATGCCGCCGAAGTGCCCCTGCAGTTCGACCGCATTAGAGTTCGCTGGGTCGCTTTGCCGGCATCAAAGAAAAGCCGCCATCTCAATGACTGTATGCACACAATATTTACTCGGCTTAAAAAGGAGGACTGCTTAGTATTTAATCCCATATATAGATACACACATGCATGTATACATGCGTTTATTGAAATAGGTTGCTTATATATATTGATTTCCTGAACATTATAAAACACTATGTAACCTCTCTCTCTCTCTCTCTCTCTCTCTCTCTCTCTGAAAAAACGGAGTACTGCGAAAGGAAGATTCCACAAGATATATGGACGTCTTTTGGAGAAAATTTAAGATGAAGAGGAAGCTGGTGTAGTCAGACAGATGTTAGATGACCTGGAACATTCATACAAAGACATTGAAGTTCGGCATAGTGAGTATATAGAGAACTTTGATTCAGACAATGAAGATGACAAAGCAAAAGCAAACGAAGTGAACCATGACATGAACACTTTATATAAAGAGTTATGCAAGGCAAGATCTCTTTGTCTCAAGCTAACTTCAAAGGAAAATACAATGGAATAAATGGTTACAACAGATGGTTGAATTTTCATTGCTGAGCTATACATTTCAACACTTTGATGGCTCCAAATTTACTGAGCTACAATATCAATATGTGTGTTCAGAGAAAACGTGGGAGTATCTATCCATGTACACTTCCGTTGATGTCTATAAAAGAAAACCATTCATGTCCGATTCTAAAATTTCCGGAATATCGTAAACGATACACTCCCCCCGACATTACTTAACAAGTTCACAACTAATTACAGTCCTCAATCGGTAGTATAACTACAAGTCTGTGAACAGATCTGCGAACGAGAGTTCCAGTACATCCGACATATTTTGCACCAGGGCCTATATTTTTGTATTGCACTGTAACATCTCGTACTTTTCCATCTTTTCCTGGCTTAGCCTCAGTAACTTGAGCAAGCTTCCATTTTCCGCGAATAATGTTTGTATCGTGAACTAACACCAGGTCACCTCGTTCCAAGTTCCTCCTGCTAGTATGCCATTTCTGCCTGACAATAAGAGTGGGAAAATAATCCCTAATCCACCTCCTCCAAAAAGTATCCACTACCTGCTGAATAAATTTCCATCTCAGTCGTGGATTGCACCTGTCATCCATTTGCATTTGAGGAACCCGCACACTAGATCTACCCAACAATAAATCATTTGGGCATAAGTATGTTCCTTCATTTGGGTCACACTTTGGTTCCAATAGGTCTCTCATTGATCAAGTTTGCGACTTCAAATAATACACTTTGCAATTCCGAAAAAGTCAAAATTAAATCCCCAACTGCAATTTGCAAGCATCTCTTAACAGACTTGATCAACGATTCACTACACCCATTCTCCCATGGAGCATCTGCTGATTTGATGACATTCCACTCTACATCATACTTCTTAAGTTCCTTTCCTGCAGCTACTAGTTGTGTGCCTGCATCAGAAATTATTCGCTTTGGATTGCCACGAATAGAAACAAATCTTCTGAAGACAACAATGAAATTCCCTGTGTCGTAACCTTCAGCCAAATCAATGTAAACACCCCTGCAGTTAAGGCAATTAAACAATACACCATATGCCTTTCCATGTGTTCGTTTTTTAACCGTGTCACGTATAGTGAATGGTCCAAATATGTCAATGGCACAGTTGTAAAATGGTGGTGATGGGTGAAGTCTGTAAGAAGGTAAGACACCCATCTGCTGTTGTATTGTTACCTTATCCCGTTTTCTACATATAACACAATTATCTTTAATTCGTTTTATGATCTTCCAAACACAGGGAATCCAGTATCTACTTCTTATCTTTGCCAAGGTCACTTCTAATCCTGCATGATCTTCACAGTGAACACTGCGAACAACTAACTGGGTAAAACGACCCTTTCTTGGCAATAAAAAGAATTCCCTCTGATTCCATGATTGTTTGATCCATTCGGCCATGCGTTGTCCAACACATACAATCCCATCTTGATTAATAAATGGGCCGAGTCTCTGAAATTTCTTCATGCAGTCCTTAGGTAATTCCTTTTGTGCAAACTTTACCCACCACGTCTCTGCTTCCACTGATGTTTCCGACTTGATTTTGTCACAAATACCCCTTAAGGTCCTCCAGTGAACAATGGACAGAATAATGCCCGTCACTCGAAGTAGTTTCCTCAAACTGGAAAATCGATCAATGTCTATGATAGTACTGCTATGGATAGTGTGATTATCAGAGGTGGCCGACATTGTGACTCCAATAATGTCAGGTATTTGATCATTATCAAAGGTGTTTTCTTG
Organism: Magallana gigas; assembly: GCF_902806645.1. NCBI lineage: Eukaryota > Metazoa > Mollusca > Bivalvia > Ostreida > Ostreidae > Magallana > Magallana gigas. Next base: position 61,270,307 of record NC_047563.1, read on the forward strand.
ACTTATTGGCCATAGTTCAAATGGAGTTCTCAAGAAATCTGGACCTTTTTGCCACTTGGAGTCAGCCCCCAGAGCACTTGCTGGCGCAACTCTTGTAGTCATGTCTGCAGGATTGTGATCTCCCTGCGCCCACCACCATTCAGTAGGATCTGTAATACTCTGTATTTCAGCAACACGTGTGGCAACAAATGTCCCAAACCCATAACTCTCTCGTTGTATCTGTGCTCTGACAATCATGGAATCAATTATGTGCACAATTTTGCTAAATCTAAAACTCATTTCTGTTATGAGTTTTCGACGAAGTCTAGATGCAAGTACTGCTCCACACAATTCAAGACGAGGGGTAGACAATTGCTTTACTGGTGCGATTCGATTTTTTGCGATCACTAGGCTTGATTCAAATGTTTTATTGTTAGTGTGCCATCTGATATAAGCACATGCACCATATGCTTGTTGACTTCCATCAGAAAATATAACAAGAACTGGATCACCTTCAGCATTATCTGGCATAAGACACCTTTTGAATGTCAAAGTTTGTAATTCATAGAGCCCCCGAAAGAACTGAACCCATTTGGCCCTAATATCTTCACATATAGGTTTATCCCATCCATCCTTAACCTCTCTGGAATATAAACTTCTCATGAGAATTTTTGAAGACAATACATATGGAGCAACCAGCCCAAGAGCATCATATATGCCTGCAACTTGACTTAGGACCATTCTCCGAGTAAGATTCTCAGGAATAAGATGCAATTGTCCCTCTGTGAGATCATCTTCTACATGTACGCCGCGTCTTTTTGATGAAAAATTCAGTTTCACCTTGAACACCCAGACCTCGGTTTTGGGTAACCAACACATTCCAAGAATGTTTTCCTGTTCAGCATTTAGCACATTCATTCCTGCAAAATGTTCATCTACATCACCAGAAATTATCCAATGCTTAACACGAAATCCTCCATAGCTTAACAGCATTTCAGTGTTGCGAATTATTTTCTCGGCCTCACAAACAGTATCCACCGAAGTAAGTAAATCATCCACATAACTGTTTTTAATTATCAATTCAGCTGCCTCTGGATATTCAGTTTGGAACATTTCAGCTGTCATTTGCAGGGCCATAGTAGAGATTGCTCCGCTTGGTTTATCTCCAAATGTCACTGATGTTAACGCATAGTGATCCGGCAATCTGTCCATCTGCAAGTTTCTCCATACAAATCTGTGTGTATGTTGATCTTTTTCTGATAATCTTGAGATTCCTTTTGGATGAAAAAACAGCAATTGAATACATGACCTCAGATATTAGAGATAGCGATAGTGGCAGTGTCTCTCGTAAAGGAAAAGTTCACACCATAACAAATACCGAGGAGGAAGATAATGATAAATTTGAGAATGCGCTTGTTAATGTTATACAAAGTCAAATGCAGCAAAATGAACAGAGAATGCAACAAGTGATTGATGGACTAGCACAAGTAACAGATGTTCTGCTTAATGGAAAGCAAAGAGGTGTGACACATGATGTTCAAAGAAATGGAGCCCCTCTCAGGAAAAAATGTTGGTATCATGAGACTGATACTCATTCTATTGGAGACTGCGCAGGCTTTTCCGCCCTGGATGGAGAAACAAAGATGGAATTGCTAAAGAGAAATGGTGCCTGTTTTAGTTGCTTAAAAAGTGGTCATCTCTCAAAACGGTGTATTAACAGAAAACCTTGTGAAATCACTGATTTTAATCAACGAAAATGTGGCAGATTTCACCATCCATTTTTACACGGGGCAATATTGAATGCAAGTGCACATCATCATAGTGTGAACATAATTAATGAAGAGCAGGGGAAGAAGGGAGTCATCCTCATGATCAGTAAAGTAAAGAGCAACAGTATTCCATTAACTACCTTATGGGATCCAGGCGCCAATATCTCACTTTTGACTCACGAATCAGCAAAGAAACTTGGATTAAAGGGGCGTGAAGTAACATTATCAGTAACAAAGGTGGGAAATACCTCTGAGTGTATTCAAAGTAAGGAATATTTACTACCACTGACAGATACTGATGGCAAGATCTGGAAAATTAAAGTGTATGGAATGAACAAAATTACAGCAGACATTTCAAAGGTGAATGTACATGGAGTTGTGAAATTCTTTAAAGGGATTAATGAAGGAGACATTGTTAGACCAGAAGGAAAGGTGGATCTTCTCATAGGAGCCGATTGTTGCATCTTATTGCCTGAAAAAATTGATCAGATTGGAAACCTCCAATTGATGCGAAATCAATTTGGATACTGTTTAAGAGGAAGTCATGCCAATTTACATGTGCCCCTTACGACAGAATCAAATCTTGTGTGCATTCATCATGCTTCGGGAAGGATAATCGAACCAATTTGATTAAATCAAGAAAACTTGAAAAACACTCTTAACCAATTTTTCGACGTAGAGAGTCTCGGAACACATTGTATTCCAAAGTGTGGAAGTTGCAAGTGTGGGAAGTGTCCACCAGGAAATGGAAACTACACGCTGAAAGAAGAACGCGAGTTACATCTCATTAAGGATGGACTTCAGTATGATAAAACGGGTAGATATTGGACTGCTACATACCCATGGGTTAAAGATCCAAAATTTCTCCCTAACAATTTAAGCGCAGCAATATGCCGATTAAAATCCACAGAAAAAAGATTGGAAAAGGCAGGACCAGAATACAGCAAAGCATATGGTGACCAGATTATAGATATGGTGCAGAGGAGTGTAGCAAGAAAGTTAACGGATGAAGAAATGGATACTTACAAAGGACCCATTCACTACATTCCACACCATGAAATCTTGAAACCGAATTCCAGGACTACGCCTGTACGGATTGTATTTGATTCATCATCATCATATATGGGTCATGTTTTGAATGAATATTGGGCAAAAGGCCCTAATGTTATTAATGACCTTTTGGGAGTCATCTTCAGATTTAGGCAAAGGAAAATACAATGGAATAAATGGTTACAACAGATGGTTGAATTTTCATTGCTGAGCTATACATTTCAACACTTTGATGTCTCCAAATTTACTGAGCTACAATATCAATATGTGTGTTCAGAGAAAACGTGGGAGTATCTATCCATGTACACTTCCGTTGATGTCTATAAAAGAAAACCATTCATGTCCGATTCTAAAATTTCCGGAATATCGTAAACGATACACTCTCTAAAGTACAAATGTTTTAGCATTTGAATAAGAACTAGTACAGGTAACATGGAGTAAATTGGATAGAAGCTAAATGTACATTGGCGTCCAAAAGTTATACATAGTTTATATCAAGTTATGGGATAATGTCTATGGATTCAAATAATTTGAATGATTGTCTTCTTACTGATTGGAAGTCAACGCTAAAAAGTCATCTTTATTAAAGATGGTGTACTTTTTCCTTTTTTGTGCATGTCTATATACTGATACAAATCTGTTGCCTGTCTGGGATTAAGAAAAACCTCCTAAGTTTTTACACGTAACTATACAAACGAACGGGTGACTGCAGCAAGGTTTAAAAACTGACCACCTGTTTATGAGTGTTTGAGCCTAAGAATAAATAGATGTAAAAAAAAAATCAATAGTTACATCTTTCAAACAACGCTTATACATTGTTCTAACATATGCATTTTATTTATAAATTGTGTAATACATGTATGTGATATTTAGAATCTAATGTTCTACGTTTAATTTAGAAGTCACCGACCGACCCCCCCCCCCCCCTCCCAATTCATAAAATCATTTAGTTTTTCTGGCCCGATTTTACTTGATCTTTGATCTTGGGCCTTTAATTTCAAATAATTACCATTGTAGATTACTGTACTAATTACCAGACTAATTCGTTCATTAATAACAGAGTTATGAAGTTTTTGGCATTTGAGTTTCAACTGTCGTGTTTGACATGTACTATAAAAAAATTTCTAAATTCCAAGCCCTTCACTCAATCCTAATGAAAATTCGTGAAAATGAACCTCGGACCCCATTCTTATTGTCTGTGAAATATGCAGCGGATTAAACAATTAAGACGAAATTCCTGAGATTAAACGGCGCTTATTGCCTATACGTGGAAATTAAATTTACACAGTACATCCACCGACCCCCCCCCCCCCCCCTCATTCCTATTCACAAAATCATTTAGATTTTCTGGCCTTATTTTACTGGATCTTTCATCTTGAACCTTTATTTTCAACCTAGTTCAAGTCTAGATTACTGTACTAATGACCAGACCTATTCGTTCATTTTCAAGAGAGATATGAATTTTTGGGCATTTGAGTTTCGATTGGCGTGCGTGACATGTACTGTAGAAAAAAATTCTAACTCCCGAGCCCCTTACTCAATCCTAATGAAGTGTTGTGTAAATGTACCTCGGACCCCATTTGTATTGTCTGCCAAATATGCAGCGGATTGAACAATTAAGAAGAAATTCCTGAGATCAAACGGCGAGTATAGCCTGTACGGGGACTTAAAATGGGATGTAAGCAGCCGCGTAATATTTCTGTTGCATGTATATTTCTTGTTTTCCGTTTAATCTGTATCTACGATAGCGTGTGAACTACTTATGAATGTTAGAACTGTGTAAATTACTGTCATCAAATTTTTACCGAATAAATTAACGTGTTTCTGATTTCGTTATTTCTACATTTATAAAGATTTTATCAATCCTGCTGAAATAAAACAGCCAAACATAATAGTAAACGACACAAAAAAACCCTCAACACTGAAATACATGGGTAAAATGCATCAGTCATTGTTTTAGGACTTCCCCTGATTGTTGTTAACCGAATCCGAGATATACACCTCAAAATTCTATTTTCGATTTATTTAAGACGAAAATCAAGCACGGGTCTTTTCACCCCCTCCAGACACAAACACGCATCAATATTTCAAATGACCTCGCACTGTTACCAAACCTGAATAGTCAGACATCTTACACGTTGTTTTTCATCTCATACAAAAACTCAGCTCCTCTCCCGGGCGGAAACGCCCCAAATTCAAAGACAAATTCGGGAATTATTTCGCGTCAGCCATGTTTTGAGACACATGCAAAGGCAATCGCAACTTCTCGGGCCTTTCCGGCAAGCTCGGAAAAACACCTCGAATGTATTAACACCACCGGATGTTAGAATTTTATACAAAATGAAGTCGCTTCTCATTTAATTAAGTATCGGCTAGACAGTGTTGTATGTCGCTTCTGTGCTATATTTTAGGGTATATCATTTACTTAAATGAAGTCTAGCTCACATCTCAACAGATCATACAATGTGTTGTATTTATATCAAGTTTTATAAAAAGGGGGGTTGTCATGGACGCCTAGGTAATACATTCGAGGTGTTTTTCCGAGCTTGCCGGAAAGGCCCGAGAAGTTGCGATTGCTGCAAAGGCTGTGTGTTCTAATCTCGCCGGAGCCAAGATTTGTTCTTTCTCTCTATTTCTTTCTCTCCTTTTTATTTAATTTTCTAACTAAAATATTCAACATAAAAGGGTTGTTGAACTGTAGTACAAGTTGAAAAACACTCTTCAATTAAGATTTAGACAAAAACATCCTTTTATTATTAGGGTCTTCCGTCTTCAGCGGAAGACCCTTCTATTCTTATTGTTATTAGGGTCTTCCGTTCACAAGGGCAGGCCCTCTTTTTTTCTTCGATTTCTTTTTATCACTGGTAATAAGACCTGTTATTAAGTCAAAAGACCTCTTATTTAATATGAAATAAAATGGGGCTGGTCCTTTAAATTAGGGATCCAACGGGGTGTATAATCCTTCATCCATCCCTCTTTTAGATCCCATCTGCATTTCATGATATGTTTCGTTGATGAAGATAAAAGGCAAGGTCATTTCCTCTTCTAAAAATCGGACGGAAGACCTCCTCGTTGCTCGCAACGAGATCGTGTCTAGTTCTATGAACTGATTCTAATTCTCGCCAAGTAGAACTCTTATTGCATTCCCTCTGGCTCCAAGAACCAGACACAGTAACTCTGTCCTTCTGTAGGACTATATCCCCACCCTGCTGTGAGGAACTCTTGTCTGAATGCTGAACTGTTGGGTTAATATAACCCCCATAACCTACATCTGATGCGTCACTGAATAATTCAAAATCTCTCGTTTCTGATAAATCAATGTTTCTAAACAATGCACCGCTACAGTTCAATGACTTTATGCTTTCTGACCAAAACAAAACTTCCTGAATTGCATTTTCTGACAACAATACTTTGCTATTCCAACTAGCCCTCGTCTCTACACAAAAATATAAAAATCTAGTCATAATTCGGACTACATTTCCAAAAACAGCTTTCATACTTATGATCTGACCCGTCAGACATGCAATAAGTCTAACACTAAACATATTTGAACGCTTTGATTTGATCAAAATATCATTTACTAAAGACATTGTCCTACTTATCCTCTCCCGAGACACCCTGACAAAACCATTCTGAAAATCCCATTCTAAACCTAACCAATTCACGTTTGGAGACGGAAACCACTGACATTTTTCATGAGCTAACAAAAATCCAATCTTTTGTAACTCATCCCTGACAAAACAACTGACTCTAAAAGCGTCCGACTGTGAAGAACTGCCTCCCAAACCGTCATCCAAATACATGACAATTTTGACATTATTGGACCTCATGTACTTAACAAAATGCCTAGTAACTTTTGGAAAAATGTAACCAGCTGTAGATAAACCAAAAGGCAGAACATTGAATACATAGTACTTTTGCCGACCATTGATATTCCAGCTAAAGCCCAGATACTGCCTGTGTTCTGCAAATATAGAAATATGATGGTATGCTGACTTAAGATCAAATGTGAAAACAAAATCACCGATATCAAACACGTCTCTCGCTACTTCAGCGTCCTCATATCTATACCTATATTTATGCAAATGAAAATTCACATGTCTACAGTCTAGGACTAACCTAGACTTACCTGATCTGTTATATGCAACAGTAAGCGGATTGACCACACTTGGCTTAGTACTCACCTCTGAAATGCAATTTTTTGCCAACAAAGACTCGATTTCTGACGAAACAAATTCTACATTTTCTAATGAGGATCTATTCTTTTTTAATTCGACACTTTCTGGAATTGTTTTAAAAGGAATTTTATATCCATGAGAAATTATATCTCTAAATTAATTGTCCACACCTGTTTCGACCCACCTTGATAAACAGCTATTTAAATGCCCGACAGGGCTTACCTTGTTAGTAGTGCACTCGTCCGTGACCGACGTCGACAGGCGTGAATTCGAATAGTTTTGTTCTGAAACTGAATTGTTATCTGAATTTCTGAATGTATTACATGTAACAATACTTATCTCTGCCGAATCGTTGAGCTTCCTTCTACAGTCTCTCGCCCAGTGACCTTTAAACCCGCATCGATAGCACGTCCCTGGCTTGACCGTAGGTGACCTAGAGTTGTCTTTCTTGTATGGGTGTGGCCTTGAATAGTTGTTTGTTGGTTTCCGCTGTGCCTTTTGTTGTTTGTCCTTTTTCTCTGCTTTATTTTGCGCCTTGTTTATTCTTTTTTCATCGTCAGAATCGTCAGCGATGGGATTAGCTTGGTATTCAGCTACTACCTTCCACCCTAAAGGACTAGAATCAGCTATTTTTATCAATTTCTGTCTCTCATTCAAAAGTTCAATACCTTCACTAATCTTTGTCCGGGCGGTGTTTATGTTTTCAACGCTAAGGTTGGCGCTGTCCAAACTGGCGTCTGCTTCCCTCAGCTTAGTGATGACCTGTGCGTTTCCCCGGTACTGCGCTTCGTTTCCATGACGTTTAAACTTATAACTGCCAAAAATGTTCTCCTCTATTTTCGCTAACTGCGATGACGAGAGTTCCTTCTGTGTTGTTTCCATAGACGATTGAAAATTCTTGAAATTGCTGTCTATCAGAATCTTCATGCTGCTTAAAATTTGATTTTGGGACGATTCCACTGCTTTTTCAACTTCGGAGCTAATTATTTGCTGAACCTCGGAACTTATACCGGCATCCCCGTATTCGTCCATGATAGATGCGTCTTTGTAAGAAGACGGGCTAGAACTGATTTCTTGTGCTATTCGAACACCAATCATACACTCGTCACCACGTAACTCGTAACTATGAATTTCATTGGATACAATTTTCTACTCGAATCAACAAGACAATTATTTTCCGCTAATCTCCGTACCGCGGAAAATATTAATTAATGAATTTTAAAAAAATGTAATAAGATTAGAATGCTGAAATTAATTAATTTTTAAAATCAAGTGTATATATATATATATATATATATATATATATATATATATATATATATATATATATATATATATGTGTGTGTAAAAATATAATCATGCAAATGTACTTGTAAGTAATGATCCATGTGTTGATTAAGTATATACTATGTTTATGAATGCTTGCATTTTTCTAACAGTAGCTGCAAAATAAAAATAAAAGTACTTCTAATTATAAATATGCTGGTCAGAATCCCAATTGTTGTAGTTTCCATTTCTCCATTGCTTAAAATGCCAATTCACTCAGTCACTCAAACAACTTGAATTTTTAATTCATGGATGAACCCATATATATCTATACTACTATATTAAAATAATAGACTCGAATTTTTTAGCTTTAATACCGATAAATCGGAAGAGTACTGTCTTTTGTTTTATATATTTTAAACATCATTGGTACTTGAAGATTACCAATTTGTTTTTATTTTTTTTCAATCAAACTTCGTTAATTAATAATCAACGAAAATTCCTCAAAAAATTCCGGAAATCATCTGAATTTTTTGGATTTTACAATCTTGCTCATGCGCATTAAATTCACGCTAAAACACGGGAGGCTCTTTATTTTATGTTTCCACAATATCACATTTGCATGGATAAACTTTGAAACAATAAAACAAATGTGTGCTAATTTTCATTGGAATTTTTTTCTGTTCATCAAACAAAATACGGGAGATAACTCTAAGACAGTGCATTCCCGAGAGTTTCGAATGTCAACATGGTGTGTAAAAAACGTTGTTGAAATATGTTGAAATCTGCAATTTTAGAATTAAACTTTTCGAAAAAAGGTATATAAAGCTTCAAAATGTTTTGTTTTGAGCAATTTGACTGTTATTTTCAATGCAACTTCGTTTTGGAGCGATTCTGCAATTTTCTGCAACATTACGGGTATATGGGAGTCATTTTAACTGTGATGAAGGCATTTCCAGAGACACAGTAAGATTATTCCAACTCAGCAGAGTGTAGTGAAATTGATAGCATTATTGTAGGCTTGAAGTTTGGTTATGCAAGTGTCAACAATATACGGTGTTTCGATGTATCTATTTTGTAAATGCCCGATATCATATGCAACGTCAACCCGTGCACGCACGGGTCAAAGTCTAGTATAGTATGCTTATAACTATGATGCAGTTTGAAGAAAAGTTTAAACAATTCTTAAAACTGTATTTGGAAACTGTTACTCAGCATACAAGGTTATTTTTCAGTTACCAGATATACACTTTTAATACCAAATAAGTCCTTGTAATATATCTGTATTTGAAACACTCTACTCTCCTTAGATCAGAGTATTTGCATGGCTGCTAATTTCATTCCATATTCCCTGATTAACTGTAATCAAGGATCAGTAATTTTCAGATTATCTTCTTTAAAACATCACAATCTATATTATACAAGTACCGCGAATGATGTTATAACTATTAATTTACATGCATTATTTACAAAAATACAATACCTGCAATTTCGCAGAACAGATAAGGCTACACATCGTTTTGATATGCTAATGAATGGATAATGAGATATGACGTCATAATATACGTCCCGCCTCTATATTTCCATATATAGAAAATATACCAAAACAGCAGTTGAAGCCAACAAATTTTATAACGGCAATCTGTGTCCATCGGAGCGGTGTTGATGATAGCGATATGTGTTTAATGGCACGAAAAATTAAACCGCCTGGAACATCCCCTCCCTTTCCTTGGAAATTATATCATCACTCGGATCACCCCCTCCCCTCCCTATAAAAGAGCTTTTGCATTTAATACATGTTTTTATTGTTCAGTTTGATCAAACCTGACTTAAAGGGACCTTAAAGATGGTTTAAAGACAACTTAAAGGGGGCGTAAATGCCACCTAAAGATGCTTAAAGGTAGCTTAAAGATTGCTTAAAGGTGGCTTATAGATCGTATCTCCTTTAAGCCACCTTTACGCCACCTTTAAGCCACCTTTAAGGACTTGCTTAAAGATTGTTTTTCGCCCTGTGACGACAGCTTTACATATTGAAGATGCTGCTGCTGCGTATGAGACGGGGGCTTATTCCGGACTTCGCTCTAACAGGAGAACAATAGCTCACCCGCACAGCAACGACCAGTTTTCTGATTCCTAGGAGCTCTACGAAGAGTCAGAGAGGAAAGTAGAAAGCAGCATCGGACATAGGCCAGATCTGAATTGGCAGGCGGACTCGCTCCTGCCCGGCGTAACGCACAGACGATTTCGGGTGAGATTTGAAAGCCCTGCAAGAGGACATGAGACAGACAATGCCATTGCCAAGCAATCTATCAAGCCAGCTACATATAATGGAAATGGCCCTTGGCTTGATTATCATGCGCATTTTGAAGCCTGTGCCGACATCAACGGCTGGAGTTATGCCAGTGCGCAGGGAGTCTTGGGAATATGCAAAGAGGTACAAAACCTGATTTTGATTCCCTCGTTCAAGCTTTGGAGGATCGATTTGCGCCGCCAAGCCAAACCGAGCTCTATAGAGTCCAGATGCGAGAAAGACGTCAGAGAGCGGGTGAGACTCTTCCCGAGCTAGGCCAAGCCATTCAGCGACTCGCCTATTTGGCATACCCTACTGCCTCTGCGGAAATTCGAGAAACGTTGGCCAAAGACCAATTCGTAGACGCACTGGTAGACTCAGAGATGCACATTCGCTTAAAACAGTCCCGCCCCAGACACCTGAATGATGCGATTCAACTGGCCGTGGAGCTAGAGGTATACAATAAAGCCGAGAGAAAAAGCTATGCTCGTCCCACTGCCCCAGAACCAGGTAACGATGCGTTGGCAAGGACATTAGATGCTCTTAACGCCAAGATAGACTCTTTACTGTTGGAGGTGAAGTCTATAAAGTAGTATATGAAGTATATAAGAGCAGCCGATCTGAAGACGATGCGCAGTTAAGACCCAGAGTACAGGAGCAGCAGAAACTTTGTTACTACTGCCGAAAGCCCGGACATATTCAAAGAGACTGTAGAGCCTACCAAAAGAGCAGGCCAAGAGAAAATTATGCCTAGGATAGTGTATATGGAAACTAGAGAGACGGAATGGAAGCAATCCAGAGAGCGGAGAGCAATGGCTATGCACGCAATATAAATGTAGATAAATGTAGATAATGTGCTAAATGGTCTAATGACGCTTACAAAATAGCCAGAAGTAGACACTACCAGCATCATCTTGATCAGAGGCCGGTGTTTGTGTAAATTATAAGCACGTCGCTGGAACCGAAACTGAGAACTTTTTTGAAAATAAATGTATGTTCCATCTAACACTAGAATAGCCGAATTCAAACCTTGACCAAATAGAGTCTGAGCCAAGGGACGGGTGTGGTTTCTAATGAGATCTTCTCTTGTTACATGTTCGAACCGATATGATGTGGCGTAAATGTTTGTGGTAAATTTTTTCTGACCGATTTTATGGCACGCCTGATAGAGTCTCTGGAAACTTGGAATAATGTGGCTAATATTTTATTCGATAAACCGGTTTTCAATTTTGTGAGGTAAATACCCAAACAGGTCCTCGCACTTCGCACCTATGTGTCACGAATTGACGACAGATATGTCAACAAGTTTTCAAATGCTGCTCTGTTGAGACCAGTCAAATTTTTTATGTCCGTATCACTGAAAGTAGAATCAAAACCTTGCTTTCGATGACACAACTATCAACGTAGGCCCCCGCTTTTTGCAAACGCAACATGTAGAATGACTGCCTCTAATTGATGGGAGGGGTAATGTTATATTCTTGGGGGGAGATTCCACTGATGCTTTTGTTTCTGTTTGAACAACAGGTTTCTGTCCAGATATTCCCTGATGATTCCTTTGCTGTGTGGTATTTGTGTAATACTTTCGTCCGCATCTACCACACAGTACACTAAGAAAGTTCTCTCGATATACTTCTTCAAGTGTTTGCGCCAGATAGAGGCCTTCTCACATGTTTTTTCGTTCTTTTGCTGCAAATGATGCAAGGAAAGGTTCGTCGTTGCTCTGATGACATTCGGTAAATAAGAAAGAGAAAACTGTTAAGATTCATAAAATTCACGCAAAACTTGTTATCAATTTATGCGTATTAAAAATGAACATACGAGAATTCAAATGATTAATTCTAAAACTGTATTGGATTAGAGCCTTTACCAACATTTAAAATCCCTTATAAACTAGAAAGCTAACATAGAACAAAACCGGTTAACAATCAGTATACGTTTTTGCTTTACAGGAGTTGAAAAACAAATACAACCTAAATTATCACATATCGTAAGTTATAATAAACAATTTATTGCATAAACGTTTGGGAGATATGAAGATTAATTTCCCCAGAAAAACCATATTTACCCTGGAAGATGGTCTAGGAAAATATGTTTTCAGTGGGGGAATAAATCTTTATATCTCCATCACAATCATGCAATAAATGTTCAATATTTGATAATTGGTTTGATATAAACTATATGATTCACTAAGGTAAACTTCAAAATATTTGATGTTTAAAATATCGATTATATTTCTTGATACAAAGCTCTTTGTTTTAAGGAGTTTAATATGGCCTGAAAATAGCCTTGATTATCCAACTTCTTAAAATAATCTCTCATACAATCTCTCGATATAATCTCTCGAACGGCAACAGTGAACATACGTATGGTCTTACATAATATAACGCATTCACAATTGCAAGGTAAAAAATGAACGCACACTAATATATATTTCATATGACATGTTTATTTTGCATTGAACCTGCAAGCCAGAGAAAAAATAAATTGAAATACGTTGTTTTTAAAAAAACAACCAAGAGATTTGTTAATTGTTATATATTTTGTTTAGTACCAAATTTTTCCTAATGAAAATAATAGATTTGTTGCATAATTAAGTTAGAAAAGTAAGTCTTATTATAATAATATTTATCAAGTTTACAATTAATACGTAGGGTTTTTTTGCTCATGTATCTGAACTCTTTAACGCTACTAAATACTTCCTACAGAAAGCTCGTATTTCTTTCCATTTGCCCAACTGTACGGACAAGTACCCCCATCCGAATTTACCGTAAAAAGGGCTCGGACCCCCTGTTTCCAACAAACACATTTATTCCCCCCCCCCCGAAAATGTTCTGGATCCGAGCATGCACACATAGGAGCTCGGATGTCGAATAATAGAGTTCTTTAATATTTGTTCCCGATGACAAAAATGATTACAATTAGTAATCTTATCTTATTAAACAAAAAACTTCATTAAATGTTTTTAATGCAATATATAGAAATACACTTATATAAGATTATTTTCATCAAAAACAAATTATAGTGAACTTCAGTATTCGAAAACCAAGCCCCTTGGCATGCACCCTAAAATATCACATGACATGTCAACATCTTTTTGTTGATTTCGGTCTGACTTTTCCTGTTCTTTGTTTCAATGTCTACGCGCCTGCTTTATGCTAAAACCACTGGATCCGCCATTTGAAAAATTACTGTTATAGCCGCTGTAGAGTATTTCCGTACATAGTATATGTATGCCACTGCTTGTATAATTATATAAACTTATTTTGAAATGCACTATGATCCAGGTTTCCCGTTTCTTTGCCTATATAATCTTGATGTATAGATTGATAAGCCTTCTGTGCAAACATGTGTAAACATCACGTAACGTTAGCTAACGCAGCCGACACCAATTATATTTATAGCAATGCATTTGAATAACTGTGATCTATTTTAAACGAAGATGAACACGTGAATAAATATACATACCTTTTCCTTTATATCGTTTGATTTTCATATAGAGTCATTTTCTTTGCACGTAGAGGAACAGGGTAGACTCATCCTAGGCTAAGTTTCATCTGATACAAAGCGGAAACAGCTGTTGTCATGAATGTAGCGTATCTAGCAACATCCCTATTTTTAGAATTTGGTACATCGCATAAAAACGGACGGAGAGAATAATGCAGCCTTTGATTGTGTTTATAAAACCAACTGGATATGATTTTTTAACCGTGTACATAAACTATAAATATAATTACATGTATATGAGACGTGATATATGACTATCTAAGATCAAGTTTATTTACACACTCAGTATATACACGTACAGTGTATCATGTTAGACATTGCATAACTTCATTTCGATTAAAACTGCAACTTGTTTAATTTTATCAAGAACAGAAGAAAATATAATACATATTATACACTTACAAAGGTATAAAAAAAATTTCATTTGTGAAAGATATTTAGGTGTGTTGGTGGAAATAAAACACCAATACTCAGTCAGTGTTAGCAGATTCTCTCTACTGCTCTACTGTTCGTTTTCTTACAAATTAACACCCTCCACACGTCTCCACCAAAAAGATATTTGTTCCTAGTATTTGTACCAAGGTAACGAAGCATTTGTTATCATATAATCATGGTGGGTGCATGTGGAGGCATTGAAAAGTCGAGAAATATGTTGAAAAATGCAATATTTCTTCTTATTTTAAGAATTCTACGTCATTTTTCTACGTCACACTGACGTCATAGAAGAGCCAAAATTGATAAATCATCAATTGTTGTAATGAGCAACATCTTTAAAAATAATTTAATGAAAAAGACAATAATTTGATGTGATTTTAAATATTCTGATTTAAGGGGCCAATTTTGGCAGTTATAGCCCGTAGCTCTTTGCGGGGAGTTTGCTGCATTTTTGCGACAATCAGTTGCCGCAAATCTGCGGCAAGTTCATAATTCGTATGCAAATTAGCTTCTGGCAAACTGTTTGCGGTAAAGTTGCCGCAAGTTCAGAATTCGTATGCACATTAGCTTCTGGGAAACTGTTTGCCACAAATTTGACGCAAGTTCAGAATTCGTATGCAAATTATCTTCTGGCAAACCGTTTGCAGCAAATTTGCATCAAGTTCAGAATTCGTTTGCAAATAAGCTTCCAGCAAACTGTTTGCGGCAAATTTGCCACAAGCTTACAGATCACATAGCAACTTTAAAATGTTACAACATAAGAAAAACAATTAATAAACGCTTATTGTCATTTAATAATGAGTTACTAATACATGTACTATGCTTTTCGCTAAATTTACAAATAACTTCTACTGGTGATTTACAAAGATGTTTAACTTAAACAGTTGCAGCAAAATTAGAGATAAAGGACACAAGTTAAAATTATTAACTTTAAATTTTATACATTTTATAAATTTGAAGAAAAAAACACAAAAATGATGAACAAACCATAATGAAATTTGACGAATGGTACTTAACCGATCTGTGATGACTGATGATTTGTTGCTGCAGATCGTTAAACTTGATTGCAGTTTGATCACAACATGCATGCACAGATGGGCTTGGACAAAAGTTCACAATAAGGGAAGTTCAAACCATATAGTTCACAATTAAGCCCTGCAGGGTCACTGGTCATATTACAATTAATCACGACATTCTTTAAGGCATTCTCGAGTTCTTTTTTATGACAGTCTCCTGTACGTGCTCTCCGATTTAATTTCAAACATAAACACTATCGCACAAATAGCCGAATATCACAATAATGTCCACAATGGAATGGTCAGACTTCAGCACTCTTGTTTATATGCTTTTCTACGTTGTCGTACACAAATTCTGTTTTCACTCTTTTTTTGGTTGCATCATTTGATTATAAAAATCACTGAGTTAGTTATTCATGCATGGTTTTCTTTAGGTCTGTGTAACCAGGTCACCAGGGCAGACACCTATTAGGAAGATAAATGGATTTCATATAAGCACAACTGTTTTCAAATTTAAAGCAGTTTCTAAGAAAAACAAGTTTGCCTATCATATACTTACTCAATCTATTAATCTATACATAAAACTACAAATTTGCACTACTAACTCTGACTATGTGAGTAGAACACGAATTCTTTTATTGAAGGTGGCTCTATACACCCACAGTTTATTCCAATTTTCAACAGAAGATCACAAAACATATACTTATCAAAGATTAAAATGACGATAGGGATACTATAGGTATTTTAACGAATTTTTTAATGTTTTTTCGTGTTTTTGTAAAATATTTTTTTAAAAGACAGCTATCAACAAATTTAGAGAAATTATTTTGTCATATGATGGATAATTCCTTCGGACACATAAAAAAATATAACACTTCTTAACATTCAAAAATGTTATTATTGCAATTTTTTTAGTATTTCCCCAAAACATTTTTAGTCCCCTACCGGTTTTCACCGGAGAGGACTATAGCTTTCCTCTGCGTCCGTCAGTCCGTCTGTCCGTCCGTCCGTCTGTCTGTCTGCCCCACTTCAGTTTTCCACACTTTTTTCTTTATGCGTTTGAGGAATAATATGAAATTTGCTGAACAGCTTCAAAATGTCAAACAACAGATCACGTTTACACTTTTGTAGCGTCTGGTTGACATATTTTCGAGAAAAGGAATTTTTTATATTCCAATTTTTTAATGTTCTTGTTCGATATTCTGCATAACAGTGCATTGTTTCACAATTTCAACAAACCGGTATTGCTTATGCAATACTCTCAGAATGCTTGTTTTTTCATATTTTCTTACTCTGTTGACAAATCATCTGAAAAAGTTGCTTGATGTTATAAGAAAATGTATTTTAATAAATGTGACATAAAAAATTGAATGAAAACCATTGCAATTAAACACAAAAAATATTTTAGATTTTATTTGGTATGAAAGTTCCTCATGTAAGGGTTATCGTTCCTAAGTCCCAAGGCCCAAACAACTTGGGGACTTTTCATTTCTGAGATGAAGAACATTTCCTAAATATAATGTTGGAATGATAAATCATACATATTTCATTATAGACGTTGCCCTGTATAAGTGAATATATTCGCTTTAATAGAACACTAAGTCAAATAAATAAAGGGGAACATTGACTAGGCTAATAGGATTTATGTATCCAAACCTGAGAGAAATTCAAAGCAACACTCTCATCCCCGTTTGATGTCGATATTAATGTGCATTAAAGTATATTATGATTAAAATATGTTCACCTGTTAAGAATTTTCTTTCACGGTATTCAACCAAAAAATACGTTTTAGAAATTTTTGGAAAGTTAAAAAATTTATTGTTCTCAACGGGAATCGAACTCATGACCTACTGGTTTGTAGTGAACCCACTAACCCACTGCGCTACGGTGTAACATATCGATGATGCTAAAGAAACTCTTTAAAATTTATACTTGATTTTATTGTTTATTTCGATAAATAATACCACACAACGTGAAAATGTCACATACCACATTACTTGTAAGTAATGAATTTTCCAGTTATCAAATTAAATCTATTCATTAACAGTTTTTTTTTTCAAAATAGCGGTTCCCATACAATTCACCTCAGTTTAAATCAGCCAGTACCGGAAATGCATGTTTCAAGATTTACTTTTTTGCGTACTGTGTCATCAAAAAGTGGTGTATAGAGCACCTTAATTAAGTAATAAAAATGTTAATCATTTAAAATGTACTTATAGACTATGTAATGATAATTTCCTAAATTTGGCGTTGTTTAGATAAATTTTAAATTTAAATTATTTGTTCATGCATCACAACGATGTCAATAACAATCTCAATAACAAGCGTTTTGCTTGATTCGACACCCGGCATTGTCAAATGGACGGCCTTAAACTGTTAAACTCATTATAAAAGGTCACAGTCTAACGTTTTATATTCACTGCCATTCAACGAATATATTTTCCTTACTTCACTTACTTTTTTTAAATCGTGCTCATGATCATGCAGATGGTACATGCAGTACGTGGCCTTGGGTGTTTAGACTCAATTCATTCACTTATATTCGTCCTTTGTTAGCCGTTAATTTTCCAAAAGTAAACATTCCATTGACAATGTTTCTTTTACCTTGTGCACAGCCATATTCCCATATTTTCATCCATTTTACCATCTCGGTGAAGGCAGACAACATGGCAGCATCGAATGTGAAAATTGGCGGCTAGCTATTGATCGACCAATCAGCGTGCGCGTAGCTTATTATTGAAACAAAAGTAAAAAGATAAAAAACACTGAACAGCATACGGAAAACTCTTCAATCTTCATGATTCAACATCAAGCGGTTTAGATACTCAAATCTAAGTTGCCTGATATTTGAACGTAGGAAAAAATATAGCATAACAAAAGAACAGATAGGTTGGTGTTCACGTAATACGTGGGGTCTGGTATGAGTGACGGGGGGGGGGGGGGGGGGGTGTCATTTTGCCTTTTATGTAATGAAACACCATGCGATTAAAGTTGATCTTATTTTCGTAATAACAGAAATTTAAATTGAGACTATCTTAGAATAAAACTTAAATCCGAAAATCTTTATTAGATTTATTTTTTCTCTTTACAAATATACAAAATTATAAATTATAAAAGCAATTCATTATAATTGACAGTCTTAAAGTTGTGCTGAATGTGTATATAAAATTGTATAAGTATTATTTCTGGTAAAGCTTTGTCAAGCTCAGGAAGAAAATGAAACAGATAAAAAAGAAGAAATGTTTGTGGTATGCTTCTGGGAAATTTTGAGGAGTTTGCCAAAAGTTTGCCACCACTGGCAAAGAAGCTGCAAACATAATTGGGTGTCTGGTAAACTTCTGGCATAATAAAAGAGGATTATCAGAAGTTTGCTTCTACTGACAAAGATCAGCAAACAAGTTCTAAAGTTTTCTGGTAAACTAATCAGTTTGCCGAAAATTTGCGGCAAGTTAGCTGCAAATTTGCCGCAAACAATTCATTTTGGTTAATGGAAAACAAATAAATCAAATATAATTGTTTTTATATTCATAATTATGTTTGAGAAGTGGAAGGGGAAGGGCATGCATTTACTTAAGTTAATATATAAATTGCTATATGCTGCATGTATTAAGGATGTAGAAGGGTGTTAGAGAGTTTCTCACCTAGGAGAATTCAGACTTATTTAAATTCTATATATTGATATGAACCAAAAGTGGCTTTAAATCGCCTTGTCGCAGGATTTACACAACCTCTTTCCCTTCTCAGGAATGAGAAATGAGCGATTAGAATTTATTTTGTGAGTGAATAGATATGCTAACCCTCCCCCTCTACTTGATCTTAAAACATTCTGCATGTGTTGAAAAAGCAATCAACAGTATTCACCTTTGTATTACACGTTACATTTCTAATTTTAACACATATTAAAATTTGGGGGGTGGGAAAAGGACTCATACATGGGCAGATCTACATATATAGTCCCTGTGGAAAATTCTAATTTAATTCACAATTTACATAGTAAAAAACCCTGGTACCTGGCCTCTGGCAAACAGAGTAAAGTTGCCCCTCTCAACCCCCTCCCCAGAATGATATTTACAGACCCAAGCAGTGCTATAGAATATGCAGTCATTGGGCAAAGGCAGCACATGCATTCATCTAACATTAAATCATAGTGACAAAAAAATACTCCATATCTTATTTTTTAACAAAATATTATATGAGAACAATTTAGTTATATTAATATCAGTGGCTTAATTAACTGACGACCCAACCCCTCAAATAATTATGTACAATTACCTCTTATATATTTTTCTCAAATTCCTAAAAAATATTAAGAACTCACTAACTCCGTAAAAGCAGTTAACCAAGAAAGCTGATACACAGCGGTTTTTTGTTTACATCCATGATGCGACAGAGGAAATGCGGCCGATTCATCGTAACCTTCTTGTCGCTTTTAGAATAAATAAAACATAAACAATATGTTTAAATAACCATTTACATAATGTACTTTTGAAATATATATCTTAAAACTAGAGACGAGCTCGTTGCAAGCAACGATTAGGTTTTCCGTCGTAGCTGCGTCATGCTTGTGACGTATTACAAAAAATTGATAGCTGATCATAGTACAATATTAGATGTGTAAACACTGAGAAACAAAGTATTATATTTCTGTGACCGCGTAGATTTTACGGTGATAGAGAATTCGTCTGGATCTGCATCGGTCGTGTGCAGTACGAACCGGGTGAGGGAATGTTGGCGTAAAGTGTATAAGGTAAATGGTTGGGGCGCGCTGTGGGCCGTAAGCTAAAACGAAGGGTAGGTTTGCCATATTCCCGAAGGTCCACCAGTATACAGTTTCAGAAAAATAAACAGGCAATTGATGCAGGATTCCACATTATTGGACGAGACTCAACGATGGCAACAATTTAACAGACAGACATGTTACAAACAAGTCGGATATGGCCAGAAGTGGCCTCCGGACTCAAGACTCTGGGAGAGTCGGACGTGGCCGGGGCTGGCCGCCGTATTCCAGACTGCGCATTGACAATTGTACATAACTATTTATAAGAATCTTAACAATGAGTATAAATTGCAATTGACAGGTAATGATATAAGTAAGCTGAGTGAAAGGTTCACAGATATAAAATAATTAAATAAA